>JAPKLY010000030.1:1152433-1260646 GCA_026898435.1 Prunella vulgaris | reverse complement strand
GATGTTAATCTGTTGATTGTAGAGAGAATTTAGATAGAATTTAGAGACAGAAATATTTAATATGCTTTTCTTGCACTCAAAGTTCCAGATCCTTACAAATGAGGTTATTACAAGTATTTATACCCTTGTGAGGGTGAGCTGGCACAATTCTAAGCCACATGGCCTCTGGAGGTGACAAGTGTCCTCCACTTGTCATCCTCTTGGCCACTTGCTCTACCAATCTTAACCTAATCGACCTATGTACTCCTTGTAAGCCCTTGGACATCTTTGTGTCTTTATTCCTAAGAGCGAAGGGCGAGCATGCATGCGAGCAGTGTGGCGAGCACACTAGGCCTGGCCTCGTGGCTTGGTGCCTCGCCACTTTTGAGTCGGGCGACGAGGTTGGCGAGCAAAGTGGAGAGCAACGAGGCGAGCAGCATGGGCTTGGTTTCATAGCTTGTTGTCTTCGCCACCACTGAGTCGGGCGAGCAGGCTGGTGACCAGTGTGGCGAGCAATGAGGCGAGCAACTTGGACTTGGCCACTTGGGCTTGTTGCTTCGTCACTCAGGGCTTGGGCGAGCAAGCTGGCGAGCATGCTAGCGAACAACTTGGACTTGGCCACGTGGGCTTATTGCTTCGCTTCTTCAGAGCTTAGTAGAGCAAGATGGCGAGCAGCCTGGCGAGCAACTTGAGTTTGGCCACGTGGGCTTGTTGCCTTGTCACCTCTGGGCTTGGGCGAGCAAGCTGGCGAGCAACTTGAGCTTGACCACATGGGCTTGTTGCCTTGTCACCTCTGGGCTTGGGCGAGCAGGCTGGCGAGCAAGGTGGCGAGCAGCTTATACTTCAGCTTGCTTACACCTTAATTGTTCTTCAAATATTGGGCTTAACTCCTTTTATCAACATTTGCCCCTCAATATATGCTTTGATTTGATTCTCTACATCAAAGTATATGCTGGAATGATAACTCAATGTGTTGGATAATTCACTGTGTTGGCGAACAGTTAGGCGAGCAGCATGGTGCTCGACTTCATGCTCGACCTTTATGCTCGACCTCTTGCTCGTCCCCCCGTTTGGGAACCGGAGTGACGTTCCAGAAAACGAGGTGTCCTCTCGTTTACTGTACCAATCAGTCACACAAAAAGACGCGCCCATTTAAAACTTTCAAATTCTTTGCAATTCTACCCCCAAAATTCCTTCTTCTCCTTTTTTTAACCTTAATTTATATATAACCAATTTTCTTCTATTTTCGTCTTCTTCTTCACTCACTCATCTCTGCAATTTCCGGTGACCAATCTTTTTCCTGATTTCCGGCGTTCTTCGTGCTTCAATCCTATTTTCCGTGGTGATTTGGAGATTTGACTAAAGGTAGTTTCTCTTTTCCTTTTTCATTTTCCATCTTTATTGGTGTTATACTCCTTCTCCCTTAATTCTTTATTTTCATTTGGTGTTCATTGAATTCTCCCCGGCCATATTCAATCGAAATCTAGGCGGCGAAGTTTTCCAATCAATAGTTAGAACATTCCTAGGACGAACCTTCTTTTCTTCCCTTTTTTCTCGAAAAATGTCATCATCTTCTAGCCGCACTATTTCTCACCGGAATCCGGGCAAGCTACAGGTGGAGGAAGGTGGTCCGATCGTCGGTCTTTCATCAGTACATCTGGCGGGGTCCGATCCAGAGGATGTGGGGGTTGTCCGGCCACTGGAGGAAGGGGCCGAGCAACAGGGCGAGCAGTCCGGCGAACAAGTGGTCGAGCAGCCTGCTGCTCGCCCCGAAGGTGATGATCCGGAGCCCATTGAAGTACTTTCAAGCAGTGATGACGATGGTGACTCTATCACAGAGTGGTTTGAGTCCGTAGGCTTCCCGCAACCTCACATGGTGGAGAAGTCCATCCCCGAGGGTATCGAGCAGGAGTTCGATTGGAGAGCTTATTACGAACTACACGCTGGTGACTTCCCCACTCCTCCATGACAATACCGAGACTGCGAGGAACCCACTAACTACAAGACAAGCACCGTGGAGAGCATCATCGACGAGGATGATCTCAACAGCATCAGGAGAGAATACCACATTCCATGTGATGTGACGATGTATGCTCCTCGGAAGAATGAGAGGGCCGATTGCCCTCCTGAGGGACTAACGACGATCAATATGCACACACTAGCCACCGAAGTGACATTACCCCTACATCCACTCATCGGACGTTTCCTGGAGACTACGGGTTTAGCTATTACACAGCTTACACCCAATGACTGGACGTACCTGCTATCTCTCTGCACGGTCTTTGCCTTGGAGAAGTATAAGGACCGCCTGACTCCGCACGAGGTGAACTACGCCATCTGCCTTAGCAAGTGTTCTGAGGAGGGTCAAGGTTATTATTACCTTAAGGCGAGGAGTGATATGAGGATCCTCGAAGGATTGCCCAACAAGGTGAAGGACTGGAAGGAGCAATTCTTCTTCATTGGCGGAGACTGGCGTGCCCCGGTCAATAACGAGGGACTTGGGGGATGCATCATGTCTCCTACTGAGTTTGGCGAGTTGCAGCGTAGGACTTGTTAGCATTTTAGATGTTGTTTTCGATATCGTGTCTAACGTCTTGTTTCTTTTTTGCAGGTCTGACTCCTCAATGTTGGAAGATGACGAGTTTATCTGAGGAGTTCAAGTTCACCTGCATCCTCGTCTGTCGCCGAAATAAGAAAGATAGGACGTTTGAATACTTGAACAAGCCTAGCTACCGCATCACTTCGGGGTTGATCACAACTCCTCACCACTTACGGGCTCAAGTTGCTCGTCCCGCAGGTTCAAATATATACACTTAGAGACTTGTCTTTGTTTTAATGAAATTTTCTAACTCTTTTCTTGTCTTTGCAGCTACGGCGGTTACTATTGCTATTCCTCCATCCTTCCAAGCGTTGAACCAAAGGTTTGGGATGGCAAGGACTAAAAGGGATCCACCTTCCGTTGTACTGGCTGCTCAGAAGGCGTCCCAGGTGAAGAAGGGGACGAGTACCGGGCCAAGCACTCGATCTGCAGCACCTACAAGGGCTTCTTGCGCTGAGCATAGACAAGCCCCCAGCGGCTCCCCCAGTGGTGGTAGCCGTCGCTTACTCCGGGGTGATGGCTCACTTGTTGAGCGTGAGAGTGAGGCGGCAAAGAGGGCAAGGACCACACGAACCTCAGGTTCTAGGGGCTCGGACCGAGCTGAAGTTTCAGAGCCTGCGATCCCTGTTTCTGCCGGCACCTCTACTGCCCCTGCACCCATATATTCTGTGGGGCAGCTGACGGATATTTCCTATCTTAGATGGGATCAAGACCGGGCAGCAGGGTAAGACCTTCAAACCTTAACGCCTTCATACTTAGAGATTGTTTCATAATTTTCCTGAGTATTCCTTGTATGTTCTTCTTGTAGGTACGATCCATCGCGCTACCTTCACCGAAGCGAGGCTGTGCATCAGTTTGCGCTTGCCAGGCCTCCCAAGACTCTCAATGAACTTCAGGGTCCCGTCTGAAGGGCCATTGAAGCTGCAACCCACCACTGGACACAGCCTCAGGATGCCACCATGCAGCATCAGTCGGTGATGGACAACATCCGCACTGTTATGCAGCATTCGAGTGGCGCCCTCATCACAGCTCAGCGTGCGATCGAGCAGGTCCTGACTCTGGAGAAGTCCTACGTCGTGCTGAATGATACTATGAGGAAGGAGAGGGATGAGGCGAAGAAGAAGGTTGCAACTTCGGAAGCCAAAGCCAAAGCCTCACTGGATGCCGAGCAGTCGGTGATTGCTAGTGCTGAGAGGGCCAAGGCCGAAGCTGATGGTCTTCGTGCAGAGTTGGCAAGTATGCGGGCTCAGTTGGAGGAGGGCCGGGTAGCCCAAGAGAAGGTTGCTGAGTTGGAAAGAGAACTCTAAGCTACCCGGACCCAGCTGGCCGAGCACAAGGCTAAGCATACTGACTGCTACACTGTCGATGCCGTCGCCGACATCCGAATCGAGTCTTCTGACTTTGTGTTCGTTTACACCTTTACTGAAAACCTCTGGGCTTATCACCATGCTGTTGGTGAGAATGAAGACCCATGGACAGCCTTGAAGAAGGAGTTTACTGACTTCCTCACTGAACGTCCTCTCAAGGAGGGTCTGGTTGTTGACATTGGAGATCTTGAGGAGATGGGTGTTGACCTGAGCGTCGTGCCTCCCACCCTTAAGATTGTTGGTGGAAACTATCCACCCCTTCAGATTGACGTTCAGGATGACGCAATGATAGATACCGAAGGTCTATCTCCATTCGAGGTCCTCCCAGGTCTCTCTCCTCAGGGCATTGGCGAGCAGGCAGGCGACCATGCCGACGAACACGTGGGCGAGCAGGCTGGTCAGGGCAGTGGGCAGACAGGCGCTCAGCCGGGCGAGCAGACCAGCGACCAGTCCGGCGAGCAGTAGAGCGTTGGCACTTCTAATCACTTTTTGCCTTGTACTTTTTGTTTTTTCTTTTGACTTTTTGCTTCTTCGCCCTAGAAGGCGCCCCATATGTATTTGAAACTTTTTTAATGTTAATGAACGTTTTGGTTTCCCTTCCGTAGAACTTGTTTGTATTAACGTTTTTATCTAAGTTATTTATTGCTCATTTTTGTGTATGGTGTTTTAATTGATTCGTCTTACTTTTCCTTCTGCGTAATCGCAAATTTACACCTTTTATTTTTCATCTTTTTCGATGTAGGCTTATTGATTGGTAAGGACTCCCTTTTACTGGTATATCCATAGGGTTAGTCTCAATACATTGCCTTTATTTTTGACTCGTAAGTCTTTTGAGCTTATTACTTGAGACATTCTTTGGTACGTCAACCTGCTTAAAAATATAAGATGTTCGCACAAACTCTTCTTGAAAGGAAACATCTTCTTATTCAACATAATGCGACTTTACAAACTTGACTCTATTTGAACCGAACCTGCTTGCTCCTATACATGTTGGGCGAGCAAGGTTTTAAAAGAAATTTTTTACAAGTCTTTACTGGTAGAACTTCTTGAGGTGTGCAGAATTCCAAGTGTATGACGAAGGGTTACCTTGCATATTTTCCAAGTCATACGTCCCATTTGGCCAACTATTTGTTACCTTGAACGGACCTTCCCATCTTGGACCAAATACTCCCCGTTGGGACTGCTAGTATCCTTCTCATGACCAAATCACCAACTTTAAACTTTCTATCCTTGACCTGTGAGTTGTAGTATTTTTCTGCTTGTAGACCGCATTTCTTAGTTCCGCCGAGGTTCACGTTTCCTCAATCAAGTCTTTCTCAACCGACATGTCATCCTCGTTTGTTTCTTCATAATATTTGATTATCCTCCATGTCCAATGCTGAACTTCCACCGGGATGACTACTTCAACTCCAAAGGCCATGGTGAACGGGGTCTCCCCGGTGCTCATCCTATAAGACGTCCTATAGGTCCATAGTACTTCCGGCAGCTCATCAACCCAACTGCCTTTTCTTTCTCCCAACCGGATTTTCAAAATGTGCTTCAAGATTTTGTTCACGGCTTCAACTTGTCCGTTCGATTGAGGATGATATGGTGTGGAGTAATGTTTCTTGATGTCCCATGAGGCGCAGAAGTCTCTTAGCTTACTCCCATCAAACTGTCTTCCGTTATCTGTGAATATCGATTGTGGTAACCCAAATCTGCACACCAAGTTTTTCCAAATGAAACTTATCATTTTTTCTTGGGTTATAGTCGTTAAGGCTTATGCTTCGGCCCACTTAGTGTAATAGTCCACGGCCACCACTATGAATTTTACTCCACCTTTTCCGGGAGGGAATGGGCCGATCAAGTCGATACCCCATTTAGCAAATGGTCATGGACTATATACTGATTTTAATTCTTGCTCCGGGGTATGGATGCTTGGAGCAAACTGCTGACACTTCAAACACTTTTTAGCATATCTGATTGCATCTTTTCGAAGTGTTGGCCAGTAATATCCTTGCCTAATAGTCTTGTAAGCCACAGCTTGCCCGCCGGTGTGGCCTCCACATATTCCTTCATGAATTTCTACTAACACCTTCTGACCTTCTTCCGGGGAAAGGCATCTGAGTAACGGAAGCGAGATTCCCCTCTTGTATAACTGCCCCTCGATCATTGTGTATCTGGCAGCTTGCTTCACAACTCATCGTACTTCCCACGGATCTCTCGGCTGCTCTCCATTGGTCAAGTATTTAATGATAGGTGTGCGCCAATCGTCGGTGGTCATCTACTGACTGTTTACAAGTTGTTGCCCCCTCCTCAACACTTGATTAACATAATCAAATGTTGAAGGATTAGTCAGTTTTGTGATTACCACCTCCGAGAGACTTGCTTCTCCGGTGCTTGTAGCCAAACGGGCTAGAGCATCTGCTTGTGTATTCTCTAGCCGGGGAATCTTCTCAATGTACACCTGATCGAACATGGATATTAGATGTGCCACGACCCTTTGATAAATGATCATCTGTCGATCATTTACTTCATATTCACCTCGGACTTGAGATACTATTAGCTGTGAATCCCCAAAATTTTGAAGTCTGGTTGCCCCCACAGCTAATGATAGTCTCAGTCCCGCAGTAAGTGCTTCGTATTCGGCTTAGTTATTGGTAGCTAGGAAGTCGAATCTTATTGCTGAGGTGAACACTTATTTGTCGGGATTCACTAAGACAACACCCGCACCTGCTGCGGAACTAGTCGCGGAACCGTCTACATAGAGGTGCCACAAGTATATACGTCCCCTCGTCGGATCTTGAAGGTAGGTTAGCTCTACGATGAAGTCTGCTAGAGCCTGCCCTTTGATCTCTTTTCGGGGAGCGTAGGTTATCCCATACTTGCTGACCTCTAGTGACCATTTTAATAATCGTCCGGCAGTGTCGGGTCTATGCAAGATTTGTCTTAGGGGACAAGTCGTTAAGACTTCCACTTGATGATCGAAGAAATAAGGTCGGAGCTTCCTTACGCTCATCACCAATGCGTATGCCAACTTCTCAATCGGGGAATATCGCAGCTCCGCCTCATGTAGCACCTGGCTAACATAGTATATTGGCAGGTGTGTCTTGCCCTCCACACGTACCAATGCTGAGCTTATGGCCACCTCCGATGCTGCCAGGTACAAATATAATTTTTCTCCGGGTATGGGCTTTGATAGGACCTGGCGGTTACTGAGATAGCTCTTTATATCTTCAAACGCCCTTTGGCAGGCATCAGTCCAGACATAGTTATTTTTCCCGATCCTTTTACATATGCCTTTGCCTTTGATAGATTCAAAGAACACTCTATTCTTGTCTCCGGATCTGGATATGAATCTGTTTAACGCCGCGAGACATCATGTGAGTCTTTGAACAGCTGGCACATCCTTCGGTGGTCCCATCTCTAGAATACACTTGACTTGTGAAGGGTTAACTTCTATCCCCCGTTGACTCACTAGATGTCCCAAAAATTTCCCGGATTGCACCCCAAAGCTGCTCTTCTTTGGATTCAGCTTCATGTTATATGTTCTCATGATGTCGAATGCTTGTTTGAGGTGCTCCAAGTGGTCCTCATTCCTAAGGCTCTTCACCACAATGTCGTCGACGTAGACCTCCATCGTGTCACCAATATGTTGGTCGAACATCTTGTTGACCAGCCTTTGATATGTGGCGCCAGCATTGATTAACCCGAAGGGCATCCTCTTCCAACAAAACAGATTTTTGTTTGTATAAAAAGATGTATGTTCTTGGTCGTCATGATGCATAACAATTTGGTGGTAACCTGCAAAAGTGTCCATAAACGTCATTATCTCATGTCCCGTTGTGTTGTCCACCAACTGATCAATATGTGGCAAAGGGAAATTATCCTTGGGACATGCGACATTGAGGTCCGTGAAGTCTATACAGAGCCTCCACATTTCGTTCGGCTTCTTGACTAAGACAGGATTCGCCACCCATTGTGGGCATAACACCTCTTGTATGAGTTTATTATCTAACAGCTTCTTCACTTCGCCCGTTAATGCTTCATACTTGTCGGGTCCATATTTTCTTCTCTTCTGTCGGATGGGCTTCTTAGTGGGGTCAATATTTAGACGATGACATGCATACTCCACCGGTATACCCGTCATGTCTTCGTGTGACCATGCGAACACATCAAGGTTGGCACGTAGGAATTCCTCCATCTTGCTTCTATAAGGTTCTTCTAACTCCGACCCAATAAAAAGTTCTAATTCCTTTTTATTGGGATCTACCTGTATGGACCTTAGCTCTTCGACTGGAGTGGCACGTCGCTTCTTGCCTTTCCACCATGGGTCTTCAATGGGTCCTTCCAAGTGCATGTCCATCTCCATCGGGACTGGCTCGTAACCCAACCGGGGCTCGATGTCCTCTGGCGCATTCATCCGGCCTTCGGGTGCTAACTTCACACCCCTCGGTAACGGTTGCTGGTACATCACCTTGAACCTCCGCGTGATCTTCCGCTTGCCCCCATGTCTGTTGACCTTGTAGGGGTGTATCGTCTACCTCCATCTCCTCCTGCGTTTGATCAACTTCCATCATCTCGGTGTCGATGGAGATAGCATCTAAGATGTTAGGCTCATCTGGGGAATGTTGCGGCGCTACATCTTCATAGACCAACACCTGAGTAACAAGCTTTTTTAGAGTTAGCATACATTCTCGCGCCTTCTTTTGGCCCCCTTTGACTGTACCTGCACCTTTTAGAGTTAGGAACTTAATGCAATAGTAGTAAGTAGAACATGCGGCTTTAAATTCTGAAATGAAAGGTCGGCCGAGGAACCCGTTATAGGTGGATGGTTGATCTACGACTAGAAAATCTAACAACCTAGTTATCCTCCTTTTCGGGTCCTCAAGTGCTACAAGTTCTACTGACAATCGTATTACACCTTGTGGGACGGTCACAGCCTCTCTGAATCCTACTATTTTATGATTACAGTCTTCTATGTAAGACTCGTAATCTCCTAACTGATCTAGTGTTTTCTTGAAGAGGATGTTTGTGTAAGCTCCAGTATCCATTAGCAGTCGGTGTACTCTTGTGTTCATGATGTTTGCGCTGATAATAAGTGAGTCATTGTGTGGTGTTAGGATCCCTTCAAGATCTGCTTGTGAGAACACCAAGTCCACAGTGGGCTTTGTTAACATTTTTGACCTGGACCCCGTTTCTTGTACCTGATTGACCGCTCGAATTTCTACCTTCTTTTGTCTTTTTGATGCCGGGCGGCCGTCAACCATTTCTCCAGCTGAGCCAATTTCCTCAAGTACAAGGATCTCGCGGTTAGGCTCTTGATGTGTTGGCATTGCTGGCGGACCTCTTCGCACTTGCCTATTCGGGGCCCTTTCCGTTTCATCACTATCCTCATCATCCGAACCCCTTGTCTCGGCTGTCGTTGTCTTTTCCCAGAAGCTTTCTTAATGAATTCAGCAAGTTTCCCATCTTCATAAAACTTCCACAATTATTTCAAGAGATCACGACACTCACTGGTTAAGTGTCCGATACTCTGATGATAAGCACAAAATTTGTTTGAGTTTAACTTGCTTCTATCTTGTCTGATTCTCCGGGGTGCGGCTAACATGTCTTGGTCCTTCACGGCAGTTAACACATAATCAATCGTGGTGGTTAACACTTGGTTAAGCTTTTCCTTGTATTCCGCCGTGTCTCCGAATGATTTCAAATTCTTGGGGCCTTATAACCACTTCCAATAGGTTTCTTGCCGTTCTTCTTCTCATCAGCTTCCGTTCCCAATTGTTTTGCCATGACTTCTTGCATTGCCACATATACACCAGTTTTATGGCGAAACTCGGTGTACGTACTAGGACAGGATAAATGCATTTCCTTCCACAGGTCTGTTCCTTTACGCAGTCCCGCCATAACTGCAACAATATTAGTATCCTCACTGACTGACTCACCTTCCAAAAGGATCTTGTCAAATCGTTCCAGATATTGTTGATCGGATTCCTCCGCCCCTTGCGAGATGTTGGCCAGTCGATGCTTTTGTGTCAGGTATGTCCCGAACCCCAAGAAATGGGACAGGAACTCTCTAGTCAACTAGCCAAATGATTGGATGGACCCGGGTACCAACGCCGAGAACCACCTATGGGCACGGTCTCCCAAGGTCAAAGGGAAGTTTCTGCATTGTGTAGCGTCTGAAGCCCCCATCGAGATCATGTAATCAGCATACTTCGAAATGTGCACCTTGGGGTCGGACTCACCCTCGTACAGTACCAACGATGGAAACTGTATCTTCTTCTGTATCGGTGCCGTGAGGATGGTCGTGGATAGTGGTGAAATTGGGAGAGAAGTGTATGTTTCAACCTTCTCTTTGTTAGCCACTTGTTCCCGTAGGTCCTCCACTGCTTTTTTTAGTTTTACTATCTCCACGATCGATGACCCACGAGATGATCCCCCTCCTCGAGGCTGTTCCGGGTGCACCTCATATTGACGTGCTGCCCCCGGCAGTCCCTCACTTCGGGTGACCTCTCTATGTGGTCGTTGGAGGTTACTTGTTGCATTGGGACCTAACCTCTCGGACGCCCTTCTTCTCAACCGATCTTGAATAGGTCTTCGTTGATGTCTTGCATCTGATTCGCAAGGCTCTTGATGCTGTGAGTATCCAGACCTATCACCCCCGGAGTGATGGCTCGGTTCATTATGCCCTTAGGACCCTTCATGATGTCTGGGCTGCTCAAGTGCTCGCCCAGCTGGTCGCCCCTCTGCTCGCTGGTCTGATCGTCTGGGTTGGGGTCCCAGGCGATCGCACATTATCTTCTTGCCTTTTGAATTTTCAGGGGCGACTCGGCCACTACTTGCTTCTTTCTCGTGTGCATGGTAACTCATCCTCGTCTCATGCCTTATCTCCATCGGGGCCGCTTGGATCACTGGGTGACGGGTTACCATCACCTGTTGCTTTGCATCTGTTGCAACATGGCCATTGCCCTTTCGATGTCTTCTAGGGTCTTTACTACCGACTTCAAGGTAGCCTCAATCTGGGGTGTCACCGGGGCCGCTGGTAATGCTGGGACTCGGGCTAATTCAGTTTGCCGGCATCCCGTAAGCTTCTTCCCCTTCCACCTTCGACTAGTCGAACTGGTACGGGACTCATCGTGGGAAGCTTCGTACATTTGTCTCGTCATTTTTATGGTAAGAATGGTGTGTAGGGATCGAATTCTTGAAGAAATCCTTTTCTAGCTCGTGTTCGTGAGAATAATTATTTTTCTCAAGAACACTCACACTTGAAGATTCTCTTTTTGTTCTTCACACACCTTACCAAATTCGTACGATTGTTCTTGAGGAAGTGAGAAAATGACTCAAATTTCTTCAATTGACGGAGGTTCGGGATCCTCCTTCTAGCGCCAAATTGTTGAGCAATTTTATTAAGAGAAATATTATGTGGCTAATTAATCTAAGGAAATCACTCAAACAATAATTAAGGATGATAATTTGGATGTTAATCTGTTGATTGTAGAGAGAATTTAGATAGAATTTAGAGAGAGAAATATTTAATATGTCTTTCTTGCACTCAAAGTTTCAGATTCTTACAAATGAGGTTATTACAAGTATTTATACCCTTGTAAGGGTGAGCTGGCACAATTCTAAGCCACATGGCCTCTGGAGGTGACAAGTGTCCTCCACTTGTCATCCTCTTGGTCACTTGCTCTACCAACCTTAACCTAACCGCCCTACGTACTCCGTGTAAGCCCTTGGACATCTTTGTGTCTTTATTCCTGAGAGCGAAGGGCGAGCATGCAGGCGAGCAGCGTGGCGAGCAGTGGGGCGAGCACACTAGGCCTGGCCTCGTGGCTTGGTGCCTCACCACTTTTGAGTCGGGCGATGAGGCTGGCGAGTAAAGTGGCGAGCAACTAGGCGAGCAACTTGGGCTTGGCTTCATAGCTTGTTGTCTTCGCCACCACTGAGTCAGGCGAGCAGGTTGGCGACCAGTGTGGCGAGCAATGAGGCGAGCAACTTGGACTTGGCCACGTGGGCTTGTTGCTTCGTCACCTAGGGCTTGGGCGAGCAAGCTGGTGAGCATGCTGGCGAGCAACTTGGACTTGGCCACGTGGGCTTGTTGCTTCGCTTCTTCAGAGCTTAGGCGAGCAAGCTGGCGAGCAACCTGGCGAGCAACTTGAGTTTGGCCACGTGGGCTTGTTGCCTTGTCACCTCTGGGCTTGGGCGAGCAAGCTGGCGATCAACTTGAGCTTGGCCACGTGGGCTTGTTGCCTTGTCACCTCTGGGCTTGGGCGAGCAGGCTGGCGAGCAAGGTGGCGAGCAGCTTATACTTCAGCTTGCTTACACCTTAATTGTTCTTCAAACATTGGGCTTAACTCCTTTTATCAACATCTATATAGTAACATAAATTAAGTGCAAAATTTTAAATTTATAACATAATGTTATTTAATTATTTGTTAAAATCTACAACCATTTAAAAATAAAAAATAAATCAACAACTTACAACTATTTGCATGACAAATACTTTAACTCTGGGGGGGAGGGGTTGGGCGCATATGCTATTTTCATGGGGTTAGTTCCCTGAGCGCGCGTGGCTTAATATTTTCTTTTAGTTTATTTTTGGAAATTTCTTCGATAGAAATTTTCATATATACAAGATACAATATTTACATAATAGAGTATTTTAAAAAATATCTATACTCTAGCACTGTCTGCAAAATTGACGTTCCATCAGTAATAGAAACTTTAAAACAAAATAGCTAAAATCTTTCAAAGATTTCGTGAGGAGATCCGTCGGTTAATCAAGTATATTTACATATACAATCGAGAAAATTAATTTATAGAAGAGAAATCTCAAAGAAAGTGTAGATTCAAAATAATGTAATTCATTCGTGAGTGCATAACTAGATGAGGTGCTAAGCGTAAGCGAGTTGCCCCTAAGTTTTCACATAAGAGTCGGGGAGATTTAAACAAGGATAATTCTAGCTCTTGAAAGAGCTGGAAAATCCAACAAACTTATGCAGCGTTGGAAGCAAGGGCTCTATATTCCTCGTTAGTGGAAGACCACGCAACCCTTCTCTATTTCCTAAATCTCTATGAAATTAAATTAAGATAAAAAAAGATAATAAAAGCAGAAGTTGATTTACCATTAGTCAAGTTTCCACTAATATCAAAGTCGAAGTAGGCGATTAGAGTCAAAGATGTTGATGGTCGAAGAAGTAAATCATGATTGATCGTGCCCTTCAAATATCATAGCAATCGTTTCACAACTAACCAGTCATTGTGGTGAGAGAAAACATGGACTGAGCCAAGCGGTTCACTGAGTACGCGATGTCAGACCTTGTAATAGATAGATATTGCAAACCTCCAATAGCACTTATATACACCGTAGGATCAACTGAACCAAAAATTGTAAGGCGATATTAATAAAAACACTTATCACAGTAAGATCTACATAATATTACAACTAATACAAGACTCCACTTAATAGAGTACTAATTGAATTATAAAACAAACATTCCCCAACTTTCATAGATGTTCCAATCAAACATATAACCACTTCATCAAAACTCAATCAAGATCTGTTCAAATAATAAGATCTGATACAAAGAAAAAAAATTCCAATCAAGTTTTGATTCAATTAAAATATGTTTTTTTTTCAGAATCATATACCTTTTCCAAAATGAATTAAATTTTAGAATCAAACTGAACAGATCGAATTTTATCAGTTCGGTTCAATTTTTTTGATTTTATGAACATCCCTAGAAAGGAGAGTGAGAAATGAAAGAAAGTGAGTGGATTATATTTTGAATGAGGTAGGTGACATATGTAAGATGAGGAGGAGATGAGCGACATATGTTAGGGGGATGAGACCTATTTTTTTGACTTGCTTAACATGAGAATATTTTGGATCTTATATCGTCTCAAGATTTTTTTTTCATATGTTAACTTGTATACAATTTAAGAAAAAGTAAAGTATGTGAGTATGAGTGTTGATAGGCAAACTAAAGTGAACTACTAATGGAAGATTAACGAAATAAATAACTTAAGGCTAAGGAGCTCGCCAGGTTGGCACCTTGCCACGTCATCATCTTTGACCAGTCAACACTATGAAGAAAGAAAGAGCTCGCCCAGATGCTCAGGTGCCATGTCACCAGTACTTGACCAAGTGAACACCAGTGAGAGAAGGAGCTCGCAAGGGAGCTCGCCTAGAACTCGCCCAATACCAGAGGCCAAGGTCTGATCCTACTACCATCATCACATCCAAGAGCAACACAAGGCAAGGAAGCTCGCCATGGAACTCGCCCAGTCCGGAGTTAAGCCAATAGCTATGTAGGGAATCAGTAGTGATGTAGTAGGGCAAAGCAGTGTAATTAGAGCATGATAGTGAGTAATGATATGTGTTAGGGACACTTGTCAGCACATTAGGCTAAATAAGCCCACTAAGTGCCACCTCATTACATGCAAACCTATAAATAGGTCCCTTGTAACATTTTTTTCTCTCTATGTTCATAATACTAATACTACTTTCTCTCTCTATTCAAAACTCTCTCAAGAACTCATATCTTGTTTATTGTTTGGTTGGATTTCAGTGTAATTACAGCCACATAAACACCAAATTAGATAATTCTACCAACAATTTGGCGCTAGAAGGAGGGTCTAAACCTCCGATTTTACAAATTTGAGAGAAAAAAATGAGAAGTTTGAAGGTGTTCTTGAAGAAACTCAAGAACATTCTTGAAGATTTGAAGAATTTGTCTAGATTTAAACTGTTTTCCAGAATTTTGTGAACTAAGACAAGGAAACAAGGACTCTAAATGCATGCATGTTTGTGATTAAACCATATTCTGGAATAATCACTTGCATGCAAGGCTAGAAAGGTCTTTGCAAAACCCTTACCTTTGCTGGAATTTCTTTGAAAATGAACTACTACCCTTGCTTGGACCATGTCAAAGGAGAACACACACACCTCGGCAATCACCAGAAGGTGGAAGGGACGAGCTCCCCAGAAAAACTAAGCTAATGGTGAGACATCACACCAACGAGCTCCTCAGAGAGCTGGGGGGCAAGATCAGGTCTCCTCGGCACAAGATGGACTGAGCCCTGCTCTCCAGGAGATATTCCTCAACCCTGGCGAGCTGGAGGGCACTATCGCCGCGCTCCAGAGGGTACAGAGACAACAGCAGCAAGGCGAGCTCGCGCGAGCTCCCCAACGAGCTCCAACAAATACTGCCCGAGAGCAAGAGACCAGGCGCACATAGGCCACCCTACCAGGGGAGCAAGCTGGCGAGCTACTTGGCGAACAAGAGGCGAGCTCCGCTAGAGCTCGCCACCACCAAAATGCCACTGGGAAGGCAAAGGTGACAGACAGGCTCGGCTTACGAGGTGGGCGAGCTACTACTTACACGGAGGCCTCCGCAACTCACTAGTCTCGAAAGGTTCTCCAGGGTAGACTAAGGCCCCGATACGAGGAGACGGCCCAGGAGTCCATCCCGGTATCATCCCGAAGGGAGAAGTCGGATCTACGCCCGCGTAGGTCCGCCCACGAAAGATTGAGGAGGCCTGCCTCAGATAGACTTGGCCCAAATGGAGCCCGACAGTTCTAGCACATCACAGATGGGCTGCCCCAGAGTGAGGGACTGTGGAGTCGTACGTCCATGAGGCATACGGTCCTTGAACAGCCTCCACAAAAGGCAGCCCACGATGATGAGCTGGCTAAATTGAAGAAATCCGTGGAGCATCTACAAATGCAGGTGGCTGCAAAGAACGACGGGGTTGATGCAACCACACTCCCGGTGTCACCCTTGGCACCTTCCATCCTAAAGGCACCGGTGCAGAAGAAGATACAATTTTCGGTGATAGCCGCATACGACGGAGAATCTGATCCTAAAGTACACATCTCGAAGTATGCGGACTTCATGATCTCAGTGGGGGCATCAAACGCCACACAGTGCAGAGACTTCCCACTGACTCTTGGGGACCGGGCTCACCAATGGTTCTCATCCTTAGCCCCGGGGTCGATCCACTCTTTCGGTCAACTAACCCAGGAGTTCATGTCCCACTTCTCCGGCTATGGGTCGTATCTCACCCAGAAGTACATGCTCGCTAACATACACCAAGGGGACGGGGAGTCAGACCAGCAGTACTTGGAGCGGTTTGACAAGATCCTGCTGGAAGGTGAGCCAGTTAGCGAGAACACCAAGATTGTGGCCATCATGGCCGGACTAAAGAAGGGAACCGAGTTATGGAAAGAGATGCACGTGTCCTGCCCAAACACTTATGCTAAATTTTGACATAAGGCAGGGGTGTACGTGGCTATGCAGGAGACACTACTGAAGGAGGTAGGTAGTGCCTAGGAGAAGAAGCCACATGTTAAGAAGTCAGGGGGCACCTACAAAGCTCCCAGAAATTTGAAGTCTTTCGATGGAGACGAGTACAAGGAGAAGCTGAACTAGGTGTTGACAGTCTCCATTGACCATGTCTTTACAGCGGTCAAAGACAAAGTAATGATGAACAAGCTGATGAAGATCCGACAAGACCGCAGCAAGCTAAATCCCAACAAGTACTGTGCTTACCATCAAAGCATTGGTCACTTCACCAGTGAGTGCCGAGACCTGCTCAAGCAGTTGTGGAAGTTCTATGAGGATAGGAAGCTTGTAGATTTCATAAAGAAAGCTCCGGCAAAAAGGCCAAGGCAGGGGAGAAGGGAAGAGGCTGATGACGAGGATGATGAGAAGGATACCGACCTCCGCGGACCTCCACAGAACAGACGTAGAGGACCTCCCCCTCCACCTGCACAGCAAGAACCAAACAGAGAGATCCTCATTCTTGAGGATCAAACAGGACCTGCCGGATGACTTGAAGATGGAAGACAATCCATCTTAAAGAGGCAGAGGAAAGCAACAGTCTGGGCTGTCAACCAGGTGCAAGAAGGCAGCTCCGGCTCCAAGCCCGCTACTAAACCCAATGCAGAGCTGACTTTCTCTCAGGCGGACTTGGAAGGGATCCTGACCCCCACAATGACTCGTTCGTGATCAGCGTCTACATAATGAACACAAAGGTCCACCGGCTGCTAGTGGACACAGGCACCTTCACCAACGTTCTATTCAAGAAGACCCTAGATCGGTTAGGTGACTATGAGTCGTATACCGAACCATGTAATATAGGATACTAGGGTTTGGGGAAGCTGTAACCATTCCCCCTAGGTCAGATTAGGTTGAGTGTCGAGCTTGTATTAGTCGAGGACCTAGAAAAGAGACTAACTAGACTTGTAGATTTCTTAGTGGTAGATCAATAGTCGACCTACAATGGGTTCCTCGGCCCCCCTTTTATTCATGAATTCAAAGCGGCATGTTCAACCTACTACTATTGTCTCAAATTCCCTATCCTAAAGGTGTCGGCACAGTCAAGGGCGACCAAAAGAAAGCAAGAGAGTGTTTGCTCCAAATTAAAAGCTGTCAAATTAAAAAGTCAGTAACGCAGGTACTAGTACTTGAAGACAAGATACAACATCCGGTGGATGAGCCAAGCATTCTGGACGTTATCTCAGTGAAGACCGTGTTAATGGAGGTGAACGACCAGCCGAAAGTGATGGAGGTCGCCCAGACTGGTCCGGATGACGAACCCCAACAACCGGCACTGATGGAGGTGGACGAAGTTCCGCAAGAGGAAGAGCCAGCCAACCCAGTCACATAGGAGTCGGAGGAGGCTCGTGAACCCATCTGTGCTGATGAAAGAGGCGATGACCTCGAACTCCGAGTAGGTTACGAGCTAATGACTAAGAAAGATTAGGATGAGCTCACTAATGATCCAAGGTAGAAGAACAAGAAGAGGAGAGCCACCCCCGTGGAAGAGTTGAGAGCGATCCAGGTGGACCCCAGTAGGGCAGACTTACAACTTTTCATAGGTTCTGAGCTACCCGAGCCATACAGGAGCAAGATGGAGGAGTTCCTGAAGTCCAACTTGGACGTGTTTCCCTGGTCCCATGAAGATATGACGGGAATCCCGCTGGAGTATGCGTGCCACAAAATGAACATAGATCCAACGAAGAAACCCGTCGGCAAAAACGAAGGAAGTATGGACCAGACAAGTACGAAATACTGACCACGGAGGTGAAAAAGTTACTCGACAACAAGCTGATCAAAGAGGCATTGTGCCCGCAGTGGGTGGCCAATCCAGTCCTCGTGAAGAAACCAAACGGAGCATGGAGACTGTGCATCGACTTCAAAAATCTCAACACGACATGCCTGAAGGACAACTTCCCACTGCCCCACATTGACCAGCTAGTTGATAACACTGCAGGGCATGAAATGATGACATTTATGAATGCTTTTACAGGTTATCACCAGATAGCGATGCACCCAGATGACCAGGAACACACGACGTTCTACACCAACAAGAACCTGTTCTGCTGGGAAAGGATGTCATTCGGACTAATCAATGCCGGAGCTTCCTACCAAAGATTGGTGAACAAGATGTTCAACCAACACATCAGACATACAATGGAGGTGTACGTGGACGATATAGTAGTCAAGAGCTTGCGGAAGGAAGACCACCTAGACCACCTCAAGCAGGCCTTCGACATACTACGCTACTACAACATGAATTTGAACCCAAAAAAGAGTAGCTTCGACGTACATCCAGGGAAGTTCCTGGGGCACCTGGTGAGCCAAAGAGGGATCGAAGTCAACCCATCCCAGGTGAAGTGTATCATGGAAATGAAGCCGCCCGACTCAGTGAAAAAGGTTCAAAGGCGGACCGGGTGCTTGGCGATCTTGAAGAGATTTATCTCTAGGTCCGGTGACCGGAATCACACATTCTTCGAGTCCATCAAAGTCAAACACAAAGACGATTTCCGGTGGACAAGCGAGTGTCAAAGGGCCTTCGAGAACATCAAGGAGTACCTGGCCAACACATAAATCTTATCAAAGCCAGAGCCTGGAGAGAAGTTGTACCTGTACCTGGCGGCATCGGAGGTGGCCATCAGCTCGGTGCTAGTCCGAGTCGAAGGAAAAACACATCTACCGGTGTACTATGTAAGCCAAGCCTTGCATGAAGCAGAGTTGTGGTACTCACCCACTAAGAAGCTGGCTTACGCACTGGTGATGAGTGTTAGAAAGTTCCGGCTATATTTCTTTGACCACCAGGTGGTGGTGTTGACGACATTCCCACTAAGGCAAATACTGCACGGGTCGGACACTGCGGGACGCTTGTTGAAATGGTCACTAGAGGTCAGCCAATATGGTATAACCTACGCACCCCGAACAGCGATCAAGGGACAAGCGCTCGCTGATTTCATCATCGAGCTAACTTTCCCATAAGATCCGACGAGGGGGCGTATAGCTCCGTAGCACCTCTACGCTGTGTTAAAAAGTGGATCGGACCGGCCGGTTCGACCGCTACTCGGACACCTCTCCGGGCCGCTTTAGTACGTTGGATCGGGCATTTTCAAAAGCGCCTAAAAAGCGTTCAAAAGCGGTAAAAACCGGGTTGGACCGGTCGCTCATTGGACCCGCCGAAACGGTGCTTTGACAAAAATTTTAATTAAATGGTATTTTTTTACACAAAATTAACTAAATTAATTATATATATATATATAATACATATTATATACAATTTAATAATATAATGTCTAATTTTAATTCATAACCCTAGTTAATAGATATAGTTTCACTTCCTGGAAATACAACTCTAAATCTCCACCCTCCTCCGGTATAATATCTAACTTTAATTTATTTTTTTAATAAAATTTATTAATAAGATATATAATTTTATTAAAAAAAATATATATAAAAATATATAATTATATATTATGTATTTATGATGTCACACCGGTTCAACCGCTTTAAAAATGGTTAGACCCGGTTGAACCCGGTCCGACCAAAAATATTAAGGTGGCCGGGTCAACTTCCGCTTCCGCTTTTAAAACATAGCATCTACGTCAATGGGTCATCAACTAGCACAGCAGCAGGAGCCGATGTAGTACTAATAAGCCCAGACAGACATGTCTTCACCTCAGCAATTCGGTTTGATTTCAGAGTCACAAACAACGAAGCGGAATATGAAGCACTAATAACTGGATAATTAGCTGTGGGGGCAACCAATATTCAGATTTTCGAAGTTTCCCAGCTAATAATATCCCAAGTCCGGGGGGAATGTGAAGTCAAGGACCAGCAGATGACGTTATACCAGAAGATAGTGACGCACCATATCTCAATGTTCAAGCAGGTCTATATCGAGCAGATCTCGAGATTGGAAAATACACAAGCAGACGCACTAGCCCGACTAGCTACGAGTAGCGGTGAAGCTGAACTGACGGATGTCGTCGTCACCAAGCTAAATGATCCATCGATGTCTGATTATAAAATAATTCGAACTTCGAGTGGGGGGCAGGAAGAAGGCGATGATTGGCGCACTCCGATCGAAAATTACTTGAAGGATGGATCGCTCCCAGAAGATGCATGGGTAGCTAGTCGGCTAGTGAAGTAAGCAGCCAGATACATATTGGTGGATGGTCAACTATACAAACGTGGATTCTCTCTACCCCTACTCAAATGCTTATCAGAAAAATAAGGGTTAGAGGTGTTAGAAGAAATCCACCAAGGAATCTGTGTGAGTCACGAGGGGGAGGGGGGGCAAGCTTAGGCATGCAAGACAATCAGACAAGGGTACTATTGGGCCACTCTGCGCAGAGATGACATTAGCTTCGCCTGGAGGTGCCGAAAGTGTCAACTGTTTGCACCAAACATTCACACTCCTGCGAGCCAACTTAAATTGGTCTTAAGCCCATGACCTTTCGCAAAATAGGGTATCGACTTGATCGGCCCATTCCCACCTGGCAGAGGCGGTGTAAAGTTTATCGTAGTAGCGGTAGACTATTACACGAAATGGGCTGAAGCTGAGGCACTCAAAACAGTAATGCAGGAGAGAATGATCAGCTTTATATGGAAGAATCTAATATGTCGGTTTGGACTCTCGCAGTCAATTGTGACGAACAATGGCAGACAGTTCGACTATCAAAAACTAAGAGAGTTCTGCAGCTCATGGAACATCAAGAAGCACTACTCAACGCCGTACCATCCACAGTCGAATGGACAAGTCGAAGTGGTGAACAAAATCCTGAAACATGTACTGAAGATCCATCTCGAAGACAAGAAAGGTAGTTGGGCAGATGAGCTTCCAGAGGTGATGTGGTCCTACAAAACCTCATACCGAGCCAGTACCGGTGAAACACCATTTGCCTTAGCTTTCAGAACAAAAGCAGTAGTACAGGTGGAGGTCCAGAACCGGACTTGGAAGGTAATAGGGTACGACAAAGAAGGAAATGACGAAGCTCTGTGGAGAAGGACCTGCTTGAAGAAACCAGAGCCTCGTCGGAGCTGAAGAATGCTACCTACAAGCAAAGGGCGGAGAAGTACTACAACTCCCAAGTACGAAATAGAAGTTTTAAGGTTGGGGAGTTGGTATTGAGAAGGAAGCTAGCAACGCCACCCGGTGTGTTTGGACCAAACTGGGAAGGACCATTCCGGGTCACTGCAAGCTGGGCAAACGGGACATACGACCTTGAAGACATGGAAGGGAAAGCTACATCATATACTTGGAGCGCAGCACACTTGAAGAAGTATTATCAATAGTAGTGGAAGGGTTGGAGTATGAAAAACGAATCCTTCGCGAGATGAATGCTCAAAAGAATGCTTATATGCCCTGGAAAGAGAAGTTGCTACATTTTCTCGAGGAGTCTGTCCAAGACCATGTGTGTGTCACCCACTCAGTCTCACATGGTTGGAATGATAGATTAATTGTACAAACGTGTGTCAGACTCGGAAGATGAAGTTATGAAGAAATCAGTAGTCGCAATCGGTTCAAGAATTTGAAGAAAATAGAGTACTTCCAGCTATTGGCAGTAGGGGAAGGTGAACCACAACTTGTAAATAGACTAGTCAGAGGTTCACATCAGGAATGTTGATGACGACCTATGTAAATATCATTACTCAATAAAGATGAAGTTTTTTCAAGAAATTACCTGTGCAGGCTCGAAGCACGCAAGGACTTAAGTCCCAAGAACGTTATTATCTAAAGCTCGAGGCAAAGGCCAAAGTGCCCAGGTTCGCTAAGTGTCCTTCTTAAAGGATCACTAAGCACCAACTGCCCAAAGTCAGAAAAATTCTCAAAAGACGGTTCAAAACGTCTAAGGCAAGGTTTTTAAAAACCCATTGCCCAAGAGAACAACAAAAGCACAATTCGCTGACCTAAGCGGTGTTAGACGAACAATTTGTTGCCCTAAGCGGCGTAAGACGAACAAATAAGTGCCAAATGAAAAGGTACAATTCGTAGTCCTAAGTGGCGTAAAACGAATAATTTGCTTCCCTAAGTGGTATAAGACGAACAATTGCGTACCAAAATATAAAAATGAGCTAATAAAAGATAATAACGTGCGAAGAAATTAAATTAAAGCCAAGGTGAACAGAATTGAAATTCATTCAAAAATACCTAGAAATTTTCTAAGTATTGGAAATGGTGCTGGTCACAAAGGCCAACTAGCTAGCCATCTTTGAAAAACAAAAAGTCCCTACTGAGCGAACTACTGGAGCTCAGCGAGCTACAACTACTTGAGCAAAAAAAAACAAAAGTTAAAGAAAGAAATGCCCTAAGTCTAGGGAGCAGTGGGGGCAGCTTCAGAGGCTGGAGGGGCATCAGTGGCGACCTCAGTGGGGACCTCGCCCACGACCTCTTGACCAGCGGGAGGAGAAAGAGTTGGCATTTCAGTGATGTTCTCCAGCCCGCTGGTGTCGATCATAATGTCCCCCGTTAAGTTCAGCATCTATTCGTCAGTGAAGGGAGTCCTCTGCTCTTCTTCACCAGTGGGGACCTCGCCAGAAGTGATGACTTTGAGGCGTGAGGGGACGAAGTCCAGGTCTATCCCCAACTGGGCGAGGTCGCCAATGTCTAGGTCAGTGTCGTCGGGGATCTTGGCATTCCCCACGCACTCTTTGAACTCCGTGACAAGGGCTTCCCACTCATCATCTTTGTGCGACCAGGCCCAATGGAAAGTACGCAAGACCTCGGCATAGCACATGACAAAGCCGAGGTCTGTTGTGGCAGTTTTCGCGACCTCCAAAGCCTCTGGTGAAATTGAAACGTCGAGAAAGCTTTGGAGCTCGACAATCCTGTTGGCAAACGAGGCGACCTCCTCCCTCAGCCGGGAGCACTCCACCTGATTGCCCTTGTTAGATTCTCGCACCAGGGCGATCTCTTCCTTTGTCTGGGCGAGCTCTGTGTCCTTGGCGGTAAGCTCCTGACGAACTACTTCAAGTTCAGCCTTTTGACGATTAAAATTGGCTTGAAGTCTCTTTAGTCTATTCAAGGCATCCTGCTCCACCGCCAAGGATGCCTCGCTTTCTCCTCGGCCACCACCATAGCTTCCACAGCATTCTTGCGCTCATCGCACAGCCGGTTAATCAGATAGTGGAAGATACTTGGGAGCCTCAGAGAAGATCTAGCGAGCTCGCCCAGGCGGCAAATCTCGTATTGTAGCCAACGCCTTGGACCGGGAAACATTGTGAAGAACCTCCAGCCATTCGGGATGAGAAGCAGTGGCATACCTATAAAAGAGTAAACAAGACATACTTGTCAAAATATCCAAAATCAAGTATAAAACGAACTCTAAAGACTTGAAAAATCTTTGCTTACCAAAACCTGGCGGGGTCCAACCCAAGTAGTGTATCATCCGCTATTGGAACGCCGTAAGGAGATGGAGGTGGGGCGCTTTGAGGAGTATGGGGAGCCTGAGTGGAGAGAGGTGCAATCGATCGCACCGAGCCACCCCGACCTGAGCCAGAGTCACCTCGCCCACTTCGCTCAGATTCCTTGTCACGAAGAGCGACCCTGGATCTCTTTTGGGTTTGGGCGTCCTCCTCATTCACCCGTGACCCATCGCCACGTCGAAGGCTCTTCTTTGTATGCTGAGGTGGAGGTGGAGGTGGAGGCAGAGGAGCTCGCTCAGGGGTGGTGGCACCTCGCCCACCATCCTTCCTGGTCTTGGCGACCTGCGTCTTGGACGGTCACTTAGGTGAAGCCTTCGACTAAGTACCCGAGCCCCCAGTCTTCTCCTTCGTGGAGGCGAGCTCGAAGAGCTCTGCCCTCTTGTTGGCCGCCAGAATGGAGGCTGATGGCACTCCTTTCTTGTTTGGACGAGGTGGCCCCATTGCAAGCTTGCGAACTAGTGTATGATAGGCTTTGGGAACTTCAATTGGCGGGATCGCGACCGTCACGCCTTGATCTGCACAAGTTTAAAGAGTTGACAAAAGTTAACAAGGTTGATAATATGTACGAACTGGGCAAACTAATGGAAGATGTAAACCTAAAAGCTCTGGACCCTGTGCTGTGAGGTGATGTGGCAAGGTAAGGACAAGAGCAGTGCGCCTGCAATGGTGTTTACTCAGGTGCTCGATGTCTCGATCCTTACGATTTCGCAAATAACACACCGACCGCACGAACTCAAATTCCACAGAAACGTCGGGTTTGTCGCGACTAGACTTGTGATGCTTCGGACCTGCAAAAAGAGAAAAATTAGATTAGTAAATCTAATCCAACCCACGCACACCAAAATGGGCCACCTACTGCTAGCCTCTCCGTATTCTTTAGGAGAGAAGATGCGCCCTCCTCGCCCCGTATAGCTGGTGGAAGCTCGCCAGTCTCCACCGATAAAGATGAACTGCTCCTTCCAATCGCGAATTTTGTTCGGGAGGCTTTCCAAAAAAAAAATTCACCAGGCCGAGCCTTCAGATAATAGTATCCTTTGCCTTCCTGGGATTGTCTAGTAACACTAAAGACCTCGTTAATCTCGGTCGTGGTCAACCGGTTTTTATACCCCTCCAATCCAAAGATGGTGAGCATGGCCAGGAAACTGCTCCAGGCATTTGGGGTGAGCTGAGTGATAGCAAGGTTCATATCCATCAAAAATTGGCCGACAATTGGGTGGAAGGGCAGTGTAAGCTCGGTATCTAAAGTGTGAACATTGATGGTCGTCAACCCGGGTGGAGGCATATCAGCTCGCTCATTTGGCTCTGGGGCGTACATGTGAATATCCAAGGGGATACGGTACTTCTTGCGAAGGTTAGGGAGCATAAACTCTGAGATAATGCTCTGCTTGGAGTTCGCCTTATAGTCAGATTTATCAGCAGCCTCCCTAAAAGCTCGCTCAGGTGTAGGGAAGCTCGTCTGATACCTCTCCATGTACTCGTCCCAGTCCAACTCGTGCACAATGGTAGTAGAGATTTTGTGCTCTGGAAGCTGAGGGGTCGGGAAATTGATGGAGTCGAGATACTCCAAGGTGATCTCCTCTTCCTCAAGCTCGCGCACAAGCTCATTTGCAGGATCACCTCTCCTCCCTAGCGACCTTCTCCCTTGCTTGGGCGAGCTCTTCCTAGAGCTCGCGGAGACTGTCATCGGAGCCACCTCCAGAGTTAGTAGCCCTCTCCCCAGAGTCAGTTCGAACCTCGTCAGATAGCTAGCCAGGCCTAGGGTGAGCTACTGAGGTCGCCTCGGAGCTAGATCCAATGATGATTGGGGTCAGTTGAGGGATTGGTATCTCATCACTGGTCATGGGTTTCTTTCCCGAGTTACGGTTCGATAAAGTACGACTCGAAGATCCGGTGGACATGATGTTCTAGGGAGGCGAGGTCTTAGATGATATAGTTGTTAAAGGATAATGGGTGTCTAAAGTTAGAGATTCATGAGGCCGGAAGTTATGGTATCCAACAGGGAAAATTAAGAAGAAAAAAAAGAAAAAAATCGACAATCTGCAAAGAAAAGAGTTAAAGAAGATGAAGATTTGGTTAACTACCTTGAAGTAACGAGTAAAAGTCCAATAAATGCTGAAGATTAATCGCCTGAAAGTGCTTGGAATGTTTGGGTTTGCTCTGGAAATTCAAAGGATCGAAAGTGGTTAATGAAACAGTTTTCTCTTATTTATAGGAAGAAGATGGGCGAGGTGTAGTTTCAAAAGAGTTCAGGGACCCATGTGCAAAGAATTTGAAAGTATGGAATGATGGGCGCGGGAATTGAGGCGTAGAAAGGTGTGCACAATGCCTCGAATTCCGCACCACGTCAGCCCACACGCTGCCCAAGGTAGTTCGCCAAGGAGTTCGGCACCACATAAAAGGGAGTTCGCCTTCACTAGAGCTCTCGCCCATAGAGGCAAATCCGCTCGTCCACACATTAGAAATATCATGATGTGGATGAGCTGGGGGCAAATATTGATGGGCGAACTAAAGCGAACTACTAATGGAAGATTAACGAAATTAATAACTTAAGGCTAAGGAGCTCGTCAGATTGGCACCTTGCCACGTCACCATCTTTGACCAGTCAACACTATGGAGGAAGAAAGAGCTCACCCAGATGCTCAGGTGTCATGTCACCAGTACTTGACCAAGTGAACACCAGGGAGAGAAGGAGCTTGCCCAATACCAGAGGCCAAGGTCTGATCCTACTACCATCATCACATCCAAGAGCAACACAAGGCAAGGAAGCTCGCCATGGAGCTCGCCCAGTCCGGAGTGAAGCCAATAGCTATGTAGGGAACCAGTAGTGATGTATTAGGGCAAAGCAGTGTAATTAGAGCACGATAGTGAGTAATGACAGGTGTTAGGGACATTTTTCAGTACATTATGCTAAATAAGCACACTAAGTGTCACATCATTACATGAAAACCTATAAATAGATCCCTCATAACATTTTTCTCTCTCTAAGTTCATAATACCAATATTACTTTCTCTTATTACTTTCTCTTACTATTTTCTCTCTCTATTCAAAACTCTCTCAAGAACTCATATCTTGTTTATTGTTTGGTAGGATTTCTGTGTAATTACAGCCACATAATCACCAAATTAGATAATTCTACCAACAATGAGGTTAAATAATAAAATATAAAAAGTATACTTTATTGATTTTTGTGAGTGTAAATTTTTTTTTTAAATATGGAAAAAAGTTGAGACATTCCAAAATAAAAAGTGTTAAAATAATCTTGAAATAAAGGGAGTACTATTATAAATGAGCTCATATGAATATATAAAAAATAAGAGAAAAATTTGTATGAACCAGAGTTCACGGTTAACTTGGGTTCTCAAGTATATACACTATCACTGTTATGCATATTTACTATCATTGTTATGCATATATACTATCACTGTTATGCATATATACTATCACTTGATTTTTTTAACAGTGATAGTATATATGAATAACAGTGATAGTGATTACACATGACAGTGATACGAGTTCATGTGAACTCGAGTTTACAAGAGATCTACTAAAAAAATAAAATCTCAGATACCTTAAGGATTTTATTTTAGGGGGGTGTATTCGTTTGGGATTTCGTAGGATTTTAAAGGATTTTTTTCTTATAAAAAAGTCTGTTGGTATTCAATCAGTATTTTAAAAGATTTAAAAACAATCCACTGGTATTCAATTAGGATTTTAAAAGACTTAAAAACAATCCACTGGTATTCAATTAGGATTTTAAAAGACTTAAAAACAATCCACTGGTATTAAAAAATATAAGGATTTTAAAGGATTGTTGGGTTTGATGGATTTTGATGGACTTTTTAGTGTATTTTATAAATACCAACAATCCCATCAAAACCCCTAGAATTTGGGTGGACTTTTTTAATTAGTGACTTTATTCATCCCCAAATTGATTTATATATGATTTTTTTTTATTTTTAAGACCTAAAATATTTTTAACCTTATAATTTTATCTCTGCATTTATATTTAATTCTATGATTACTTTTATTAGTCATGACTCATAATACTAACATCAACGATAAAGTAATTACAGTGACGAGGCTAATATAATATTATATATATACATATATATTAGAATAATTATTATAATTAATTCATTAAATATATATGTGTATATATATACATATTGATTCATTTAAAAAATTTAATATCAGCAAAACGATATTGTTCATCCTAACTTATACACAAGATAAATATTTATTTTTTATATTAGTATTACTATAATACTAATATTATATATTGCATATATCATTAGGTAATATTTTTCCATTGACAGTATTTTTTCAAGCAATTTGAGTTTTGTTATCTTTTACTTTGGTTGCTTTGATTATTCAATTTCGATACTTTTTAACATATACATCTATATATGTGTATATCATAAATAAATAAATATATATATATATATATATATATATATATTAAGTAGAAATTACGCATTAATTAAGGTAGAATTCTAATAAAATTACGCATTAATTAAGGTAGAATTTTTTTATTACAATGGTTTGGGCCAAATTTTTGCCTATATACTGTGCCAAAAGTCATGTAATAAAACAAAAAAGCTCATGCTATCATTGGTAAAAGGAAAATATAATAGAATAAAAAGAAAAGAAAAGGAAAAATTTAAAAAAAAAAATCATGCATGCAAAATTGCAAATCCTACTCTTTAAATTTTGATTAGGAGTTCATGTACGTTCTAAGTGGGTGAGAGGGTTCGGCTCATGATTCCAAACTACTAAATGATGCTATAATAAGAACAAGAATGACATAACGATAATGCTTGGAGGACTAATGTAGCTATAGATATGTGGAGGAATGTTATTTAGGAGGACATGATATTATATTTTTTTTGTCTTTATTTTTTTTTTAATTCGAAGGTATGAAAAAATCTTGAATTCATATCGTACGACACAAATCCATGAAATTCTGCAAAGTCTACAAAATCCTACAAAATCCATTAAAATCCTAATTTTAAAAGTCTTACAAAATCTTTAAAATATGCTGAACTTTTTTCATCTAAAAAAATCTTTTAAAATTCTAATCCAATACACCCCCTTATTTTCCAAAATATAAATAAAATAAATTATGTAATGGGGGTATTTAATTTTCAGGTATATTCTACCGCCACTGCCTCCAGGAAACACGACTTTTATGTATAAATAGTCGGGTTTTAGCTGAGCAGAAATTGATTTTGGGGCAATCTCAAAAGGTGAGGAATTAGGGCACACTAGCTATATTCTTCACGCACGCAATTTCCAAAAACTCTTCGTTATCGACGACTCTGAATAACGCAAAATGGCGGCGGCTGCGGGAGTTCAGAGAGGTGGCGGAGGGCGGCGAGTGATGGACGACGATGACGCGAAGCTCGTATTTGAAACGTCGAAAGGCGTGGAACCAATTATGAGCTTTGACGAGATGGGCATAAAGGACGAACTCCTCAGAGGAATCTATAATTACGGCTTCGAGAAGCCTTCCGCCATTCAACAACGTGCAGTTCTTCCTATTATTTCTGGCCGCGATGTCATTGCTCAGGCGCAATCTGGTACTGGCAAGACTTCCATGATTGCCCTCACTGTTTGCCAGGTTGTCGATACCAAGTCATCAGAGTACGATTTTCGTGCCTTTTTCCCTATTTGGTTGCTTTAATTATGTCTCTCTGCTAGTTGAAATAGTTTGCTGGGATGCTATGCGGGATTATTGCTGCATTCACTTTTTCCTTTTAGAAACTTAGATTTTCGTTTTATGGTTGGGAAATTTTATGTTATAAATTTGGATGGAGTCTATATATTCATGAAGTTTCTTGGGTTGTCTAGTAGTCTAGAAGCAAATTACTTCTGCCACTTGGAGTTCAATGGGAGTTTGTACGATAACCCATGTTTCACTTTACAAGGAATAATTATTCATGTAACCCGAGGTTTCAGTTTGACGTAATTTCACGGTTTATGGTTGAATATTAGAGTTTTCCTCTTAACAGTTTTGTCCCAAAATTCGTAGAGCGCAACTAATTCTCTTCATTTACCTCATCCTCAAATTAGGGTCCAAGCTTTGATTATGTCACCTACAAGGGAGTTGGCTTCCCAGACAGAAAAAGTAATACTGGCAATTGGTGATTATATAAATGTTCAAGCTCATGCTTGTATTGGAGGCAAGAGCGTGGGCGAGGATATAAGAAAACTGGAGCATGGAGTTCATGTGGTTTCGGGCACTCCTGGTAGAGTCTGTGACATGATCAAGAGGAGAACCTTGCGAACTAGATCAATCAAATTATTAATTCTGGTGAGCTTCATATTCTTTATTTGATGTGTGCTTGAGAGTGCATGTGTTGATGGACAACTTCTTATGTTGCATTGTTCAACCATCTCAAATGGCATTGTTATGCCTCTTATTACATTATGTTGACCTTGAACTTCTTTAGGATGAATCTGATGAAATGTTGAGCAGAGGGTTTAAGGATCAGATTTATGATGTTTACCGATACCTCCCGCCTGAGCTGCAGGTATCCTCTCTCTCTCTCTCTCTCTCTCTCTCTCTCTCTCGTGTTCTGCTGAGAATATGTAATTAGAACTAGAGGTGCCTAGTGCAGGCAAGTGTCTTGTTGTTAGGATTATGTTACTCCTAAATTTGGATACATTGAAAATACTGAAGTTGTTAGTGATTCTTTTTTTTTTTTAATAAGTGGTTGCAAGGACTTCTTTTATAATTTCGTCAAGATAACTTTTTATGAAAGTTGCATGTTTCATTAGTACTTCCTGAATATTTTGAAACCTTAGAACTTGTTATTTACTATGTACATTTATTTTAAGTGGCTGCAAGAACTTCTTTTATAGTTTTTTCAGGAGAACTTTTTACGAAAGATGCATGTTTCATTAGTACATCCTGAATATTTTGAAACTGTAGAACTTGTTATTTACTATGTACGTTGTCATTGCAGGTTGTCTTAATCTCTGCCACCCTCCCTAATGAAATATTGGAGATTACAAGTAAATTCATGACTGATCCAGTTCGGATCCTTGTAAAGCGTGATGAGTTGACTCTGGAGGTAAGCTACTTTTTGCATTAATTTTTTTTTTTTTTTTGACAGGACCTTTTGTAATCGAGCTCTGCTTTTCTACCAATGATCTGCTGACTTTCTAGCTTCATGCTCATCCATGACTTGTACCAATATGATTTCTTCATTAAATGAATAAGAGCTTTAGTTGTAATGTGACTGCTTATATGGTAGTCGGCTTGATGAGTTCAAAATATTGTCGATGTTCTAATTTTTATTTGTCAGAGAATCCTGTTATCCTTTTCACATGGCCATTGCTAGTTCGTTCTCCTGTAGAAGAAATTTTAACCTTTTTGATGCTGATTTGCACTAGAACTAATGTTTTGTACTTGTTCTCTAATTTTTCATGTTCTGTTGTAACAGGGCATCAAACAATTCTTTGTTGCTGTAGAAAGAGAAGAATGGAAATTCGATACTCTGTGTGATTTATATGATACCCTTACCATTACCCAGGCTGTTATATTTTGTAATACAAAGCGTAAGGTAATTGTTTCTCTCCCTGTAGGTTCATATCCCTGATGATAATACTGCTATTACTAAGCATCTTTTGACTATGAAGTAAAATTTTATCTCCGGACTTCACTTAGTCTTAATGTTACATGGGTTTCCTTGACTTTGGGAAATTTTGTACCTTCTATGTATTTAGGATGAATATTATTCGATAGTTCCAGGATCTGCTTTTCAAATAGAAAGAAAATTTGTTACATGGGATTCCTTGACTTGGGGAAATTTTGTACCTTCTATGTATTTAGGATGAATATTATTCAATAGTGCCAGGATCTGCTATTCTAATAGAAAGAAAATTTATGCATGAAAATGCTATGTAGCTTAAAAGGAAAGGGGTAATAAAAACTACCATTTATAAAGTTGTAAGTGAAATTGATAGGGTTATTGCTTTACTAATAATAGATGCTGCTTTATGCTTATCCTTTGCGAAATGGCAGGTTGACTGGCTAACAGCAAAAATGCGTGAAAATAACTTCACTGTCTCATCCATGCATGGAGATATGCCACAAAAGGAGCGGGATGCAATTATGGGTGAATTTCGATCTGGTCAGACTCGAGTTCTCATCACAACAGATGTTTGGGCTAGGGGGTTGGATGTTCAACAGGTACTAATCTTTCTTTCTTTTCATACTTGTTCAATTGCTTCCCTTGTTTGTTACTAGAATTGTCCATCCTCCTGTTGCCATTAATTCTGACAACTTGTCTTCTTCGTAGCTCTTCTTGTCCTATGTGGGGTCATATGACTGTTGTATGATTACTGATAGGTTGTATGTGTATTATTATGTCACTATAGGTATCATTGGTGATAAATTATGATCTTCCCAACAACCGAGAGCTCTACATTCATCGAATTGGTCGGTCTGGTCGTTTCGGGAGAAAGGTATTATAACCGGCTTTTAAGTGATCACGTGTTTCATTCTTTTTAATATACCATCAACATCTCAAAAACAGACAGTTTTACTTATCTTGCTGATTGTGGGCTCAATTATGGTGTGCAGGGTGTTGCAATAAATTTTGTCAAAAGTGATGACATCAAGATACTTAGAGATATCGAGCAATATTACAGTACACAGATAGATGAAATGCCAATGAATGTGGCTGATTTAATTTAACGTTTGATTCCTGTACCAATATGCTTTTGTGGGTTAAGTGATTGAGGAAGATTTGGAAGATGATTAGTTGTAGGTTGTGGCCTCTCTGTCTCTCTCCCCCTCTCTCGTCAAGGTGTGAAACAATTGGAGTGGTGCTGCTGGTGTGGTTTGACGGGGATATTGTAGCATGTCTTTCATCTTGTGGCTTCTTGAGTTAAATGTGGATATACTTGATTTTGCTATTTAATATGCCTCTTCTTTTTTTTTTTTTTGTCTTGTGCATCCCTTTTTTTATGTTAATTTTTTTTAGTTGTATATTTTTTTTCTTTTCTTCTTGTGTTTGTGGTTAGGCGTAATTGATGGAACTATAGCATGCTACGAGCTATTTTCAAAATGACAAAAATTATATGATATCATGACATGAAATTATATAAATTTTAACATATATTTTTTATCAATGTGATAATGAGTTGTGTTCAATTCTTATTTTATTTAGTTATTTCATGTCATGAGACTAACTCATTGGGAATATTCAATATTGTTGAAAGAATTGTGGAATTAGTAATAAACTAATAAGACAAAAATTTATATGAAATATTTTACGGTGTGAAAAATATTATATATATTAAAATTTGTGGATCCATGGCTGGATCGGATCGGATCGAATTTGGGTAATTTTTTCAAATTCTCGCGCAAGCACAATTTTTATATTTTTCGCTCCTAGGTATGTTACTTTTTAGGCAAATGCATGTTATTTTAAGGTAAAATGTGTGTTACAATTAGACCAAATATTATTTTTTACATATATACTTGTTTTTATAGAAATAATATTTTTTTCATACAATGTAAGTACAAAATGTGTGTTATAATAGGAAAAAAATATTACCTTTTCACAAGTATATATTTATTTGTAAATAAATAATTATTTTATTTTATAATAACACATATAAAATAGTAAAAAGTGTGCTATTACATGAATCAATATATCAAACTTTAAGGGATGATGATTAAATTAAAAAAAATATTGTTCTTAAGAAAAATACATTTTATCCTACAGTAACACATGTTTGCCTATATAGTAACACAAATTGAGGAGCAAATATTTGTTACTATTAAAGTAAATGTGTGTTACAATCTTAAAATATTGTTATTTTGCATATATTTATTTGTTTTTATAGAATAAATAGTTTTTAACACAATATAAGAGAAAAATCATGTGTGTTACTATAATAAAACATATTGGTTTTTCATAAATATTTATTTATTTGTATAGAATTTTTTTTTTATGTAATAACACATACTTCCTCCGTCCCAACTCTTTTTTCCACAATTTCTATTTTGAGATTTTTCAACTCTTTTTTCCTATCTTAAAAAGGAAATAATTTATACTCACAAAAGTCAATAAAATACACTTTTTATACTTTATTAATTAACTTCACACTCCACATACTCTACTTTTTCTTAATCCGTGTGCCCAGGTCTTTTGGAAAAAAGACACGGGACGGAGGGAGTATAAAATAATAAAAAAGTGTGTTTGTATATGAACCAATATACATAGATTTAAAGGAATAATGATTAAATTAAAAAACACATATTTATTCTTATAAAAGTACATTTTCTTTTACAGTAACACGTATTTGCCCATATTGTAACATGCATTTGCCCATATTATAATACAAACTGAGGAACAAATGTGTGTTACTATTAGAACAAATATATGTTATAATCTTATGAAATGTTGTTCTTTTTATATATATTCATTTATTTTTATATAATAAATAATTTTTCATATAAAACTAGAGCAAAATATGTGTTACTATAAGAAAATATATTGTTTTCTCATAAATATTTATGAAAAAATAATATTTTTTTTATAGTAACACACATCTTTTATTAGATTGTATGAAAAATGTTATTTCTACAAAAACAAATGAATATATGTAAGAAAACAACATTTAATCTGATTGTAACACACATTTTGTCTATTAGTAACATGCATTTGCCCAAATTATAACATATTTGGAAGCGAAAAAATCTGGAATTATAGTTGGGAAAATTTTGAAAAAAAAGACCAAATCCAACCCGACTCGGTTAAGGACCAGCAAATTTTAATATGGTATATTTCACATGAATGTGCCTCTAACTAATAATATTATCGGTGATTGTTTTTCAAAATGATTATCGAAAGTGGCAATGTCTACAAATTCAATAATAAGAAACACCTGGATAGAAATTTCTACCGTAGAATTATTAAAAATAGATATAAAAGTTAATTAATCCCACACGCACAGCAGTGACGCGCAGCTGAGGGTACTCAGTACTCACATTCCATATATAAAACCCCACCACACACACTCCAAACCCCCCACCACCCACCCACCCACGCACCCACCCTCCACACACACTGCATACATGTGCACACACCACCCCTTTCCCCAATTTATGTTACAATATGGACAAATGTGTGTTACTATAAGGACAAAATATATTTTTATGAGAATAAATATGTGTTTCATAATTTATTCATCATCCATTTAAATGTAGGTACATTGTTTCATGTAATACATATGTTATTATATGTGTAGATGGACGAACTATCCTAAGAAGGTCGCCGGCTTGTGCAGAAGCCACGTCACCGGCTTGGACCAAGGTCAACACAGAGAAGCTCGGCGAAGCAAGAAAGAAGCTCGCCCAAGCTTCTGAAGGACCAGGTCCAACCGCCAACTATGCCAGGAGAGAGAAGCTCGTTGGCGAACTTCCCCATTTAAAGGGAAGCTCACCCACACCCATGGAGACCCAGTGAGGGTCCACCACTGCATTGCCCTCGAAATAAATGCAAGACACCGAAGCTCGCCAAAGTTAGAGATGATAGGCAACGTGTATAGAGAGCAAGCAAATATGTAGTAGGACAAGCATGGTAAAGGTGGCGTGAGTGATGGTTCAAGACAAGTATTGAGAGCATTTGTCAATACCTAAGGCCAAATAGGCCCCACACGGTACCACCACACACTTGCACACCTATAAATAGGTCTCCCTTGTACCATTCTCTCTCCAAGTTTATCATAATACACAACTACTTTCTCTCTCTAAACTCTCACTTTCTCTCTCTATATTATCCTCCAAGAACACATAATTCTTGGATTATTGTTTGATAGGATTACAAGTTATAAACAGCCACTTAAACACATCATTACGAAATTCTATCAACAATTTGGCGCTAGAAAGAGGGCCCCTGAACCTCCGATTCTGAAAATTTTTTGAGAGTAAGAGTGAAGCTTGTTTGAAGATTTGAAGGTGTTCTTGACCAAAGCCCAAGAACACTTGAAGATACACACACACTTTCGTTTTCCGAGCAAAACCCAGATTTTCGGGCTCGTATATTCTGCAAAAAGGTTTTTAAACGCATACGTGTACACAAATAAACCAGATTCTGGATAATTTGTTGCACGTAAGGCTAGACAAAAATCTAAACAAACCTACCTTGACTGGAATACAACGACCTCGGCGACCTTCCCGACGAAACCTCAAAATATCTAAGGAACAAAACTCGGCGACCACCAGGAGGTGGAAGGGAAACAACCAGGACCAGGCTGATGAGGAAACCTCGCGCCGAGCTCCCCAGAAAAGCAACGCTCCGCGACCTCCCCAGCGTGTTTCAGTAACTCAGGAGGAGCTAAACCCCGCCCTGAGGGACCTCGCCAACAACCTCAACGAGCTTCAATGCACAATCGCTGCCCTGCAAAGGTTGCAACAAAGGCAACATGACGAGCTCGCCCTAGTACTTCGGCGAGCTCCAGCCAACGAGGCCAGGGAGCAGACAAGGCCGACCCAGGGCACCCAAACCCGGGGTCAATACAACGACCTCCCCACTGAACAAGAGGCGAGCTCCGCTCAAGCTCACCAACACAGGGAGTGCACCGGGAAAGCCAAGGTGGTGGAAGGACCAGGTCCGCATGATGGGCGAGCTTCAGCCTATACCGAAGCATCGGCCACCCATCAATCGCAGAGAAGAGAGGCCATCCAAGGCAGGTTGGGGCCGAGGTGCGGAGAGAACGAACGAACGACGGCCCCTGCTTCATCGCATAGGGAAGAATCAGACCTACAGCCTCGCAGGTCTGCCCACGATCGACTGAGAAGGCCCGCAGCTGATAGGTTGGGCCCGAATGGTGGGCGCCAATTCCGGCCCATCGCAGAGGGGTCACCCCAGAGCGAGGCACCGCGAGAACGTGCGTCCACGAGATGCACAACCTTCGAATAGCCTCCACAGGAGGTGGCCCACAATGACGAGCTGGCCACATTGAAGAAAGTTGTCGAGATGCTACAACAGCAAATAGCAGCCAAATCTAGCGGACCCGACGCCACCACTCTCCTCGCTCTCCATTGGCACCTGCCATCCTCAAAGCACCGATCCAGAAGAAAATCCACTTCCCGGTGATGTCTGCATACGAGGGCGAATCCGACCCGAAGGTCCACCTGGCCAAGTACGCAGACTATATGATCTCGGTAGGTGCCACCAATGCCACCCAATGCCGGAACTTCCAGCTGACCCTCGGGGACCGAGCTCACCGCTGGTTATCATCACTCGCCCCGGGGTCAATCCAGTCCTTTGGCCAACACACGCGGGAATTCTTGGCCCACTTTTCTGGGTTTGGATCCTACCTCACCCTGAAGCACCGGCTCGCCAACATCCACCAAGGCAAGAATGAGATCGACCAGCAGTACCTGGAGAGGTTCGATAAGATCTTGCTGGAAGGTAAACCGGTGAGCGAGGATACCAAAATCATCGCAGTGATGGTTGGGCTCAGGAAAGGCACCGAGCTCTGGAAGAAAATGCACCTGGCATGCCCGAACACCTACACCGAGTTTCGACACAAAGCTGGGGTGTTCGTAGCTATGCAAGAGGCACTCCAGAAAGAGGTTGGTGCCTCAGAGGAGAAGAAGCCATACGGGAAAAAGTCTGGGGGCACATACAAAGCTCCCTGGAACTTGAAAGCTTTCGGTGACGGAGACGAGTTCAAGGAGAAGCTCAACCAAGTGCTTACCGTCTCCGTTGACCATGTCTTTACCGCGGTCAAAGATAAAGCCATGTTGGACGAGCCAAGGGGAATCCGCCAGGACCGCGCGAAGCTCAACCCCAACAAATACTGTGCCTACCACCAGTCAATCGGCCACTTTACCAGCGAGTGTCGTGACCTCCTCAAGCAATTATGGAAATTCTACGAGGATGGGAAGCTGACCGAGTTCGTCAAAAAGGTACTGGCAAAGAGAACCAGGGTAGAGAGACGAAGGTCTCCGATGATGAAGGAGAAGACGAGGACCGACGTGGCCCTCAACATAGGCGAAGGGCGCCTCCCCAACCTCAGCAAAACCTGGAGCCCACTCGAGAACTCCTGGTTCTCAAGGAAGAGATCGGAGTTGTCGGAGGTCTCCAGGATGGGAGATCCTCCATCTCCAAAAGACAGAGGAAGGCCGAAGTTCGGGCCGTAAACCAGGTTCAGGAAGGCAGCTACAGTCCCAAGCCCGCTGCACAACCTACGAAAGCACTGACATTCTCTTCGGCGGACTTGGAGGGGATTCTGACGCCCCACAACGACTCGTTGGTGATAAGCGCCAACATCATGAATGTCTGAGTTCACAGATTACTTGTGGACACCGGCGCCTTCACCAACATTTTCTTCAAATCCACCTTAGATGCCTTAGGTGATTTTAAGTCGTACATAGAACCTAGCAACGCTAGGATAGTGGGGTTCAGAGAAGCTGTAACCGTCCCCCTAGGTAGTATTAGGCTGAGCGTCCAACTTGTATCGGCCTAGGACCCGGAGCGGAGACTGACTAGGTTAATAGATTTCCTTGTTGTCGACCAGCAGTCCTCCTACAACGGGTTCCTTGGCTGCCCTTTTATCAATAAATTCAAAGCGGCGTGTTCGACCTACTACTACTGTCTCAAGTTCCCTACTCCAAAAGGTGCCGGGACCATAAAAGGTGACCAGAAAAAGGCCCGTGAGTGTTTGCTCCAGATCAAAGATGGCCAGGTTAAAAAATCTGTGACACAGGTTCAAATTCTCGAAGAAGATGTACAGATTCCGGCAGACGAGCCGAGCATCCTAGACATCATCTCGACAGAAACTGAGTTGATGGAGGTAGGCGACCTGCCAGAATCTGACCAAGTATCGGGTCCTGCGCAGGAGGCACAGCCGACACCCATGGAAGGAGTGGAGGGGACTCGAGTAAACCAAGTGCAGGAACCTGGGCAAAGCTCCCAACCTGCGCCCATGGAAGTGGTCGAGGGTACTCAAGGCGGAGAACCTGCGGGAGATCAAGAACCAGTGCCGATGGAGGTTGATCAAGTCCCCCAGGCCACCGAACCATCCAAAATTGATGAACCACAGGAAGTACTGACAGTTGATGAACCTGTCCAAGTTGAAAGCAAAGCCGATGATCTCGAACCACGCATAGGTCACGAACCTACGCAAATGTCACAAGAGGAGTGAGATGAGTTCATCAGCGACCCAAGGTGGAAAAGCCAGAAGAGGAAGGCCACTCCCATGGAGGAGTTGACAGCTATCCCGGTGGACCCGGAAAGGGACTTGGAACTTTTCATAGGTTCCGAGTTGCCAGAACCGTACCGGTCAAGGATGGAGCTATTTCTGATGTCCAATTTGGACGTGTTTGCCTGGTCCCATGAGGATATGACGGGAATCCCGTTGGAGCATGCCTGTCACAGACTCAACATAGATCCGACGAGGAGACCTGTCCACCAAAAGCGAAGAAAGTATGGACCTGACAAGTACGCAGCCCTGACCACCAAGGTTGAGAAGTTGTTGGATAACAAGCTAATCAAGGAAGCCTTATGTCCGCAGTGGGTCGCAAACCCCGTTCTGGTTAAGAAGTCCAAAGAAGCGTGGAGATTATGCATCGACTTCAAGGACCTAAACAAGGCGTGCCCTAAGGACAACTTCCCACTACCCCACATCGATCAGCTTGTAGATAGCACCGCAGGCCATGAGATGATGACGTTCATGGACGCTTTCGCGGCACTACAACATAAAGGACATTATGTAACACCAAAAAGTGATACTTAATATATATAAAGTGTTATCTATTATAAATAGGTAACACTTTCAGGGCGTTGCACTTGCCCGTGTAACCTAAAGTCTAATGTAAGACTTTTTTAATTTTTGTATCATTTTAAAAAAAGTGTTACATTTTATATGTAACACCTATTAAATGTTACATACGAACTATAGATAACACTTTTTATAAAAATAAAATTGTAGTTTCTGGGCCTTGTACCTCTTGAATTTATGTTTCCAACACCTACCATCTTGGCTAATACATTATATATTATATATTTTGGACATCAATTTTATTTAACTCATTATCACTTTTTTATTTTTTTTCTTATTTATTTTTTAAATAGATCAATGATAAATATTAACTTATATTAATCATAAATATTATTTCTGAATGAACCAAATTATTTTCTACCTAAATTTCATTCAAAAAATCTATTAATGATATAATTATATCTAAAAATATATAAATTATATATACTTTATAGTTATATAATTAAAATATATATTTATTATGCAATAAATTATTTTAAATTATAGATAAATTTTATGTACATGATTTTTTTGTAAATATATATATATATATATATATATATTAATTATTTATTACAAATTGTTATACACTAGGGCATGTTTATATATGATTAATATATTTATTTTATAGTTACCAATTTAGTAGATTTTATATAAGTAGATGTATATAAATATTTAAATAATAATATCAAGTGTAACAAAAATATATATGTTACACACATTAAAGTATTACTTATAAATATTACACATGATAAAGTGTTACTTATAATGTGTTACCTTTATAAAAGTGTTACCCAAGAAGTGTTACCTATGTGAAAGTGTTACCTAAATATGTTATCTTTGTAAAAGTGTTACCTAAAAGTGTTACATATTTAAAAGTGTTACCTAAAAAGTGTTACTAATTTAAAAGTGTTGCATTTAATTGTTACAAATATATAAAGTGTTACGTAAAGTGTTACATAATATATAAATTAGAAATATATTACCAAAATGTGCTACATAAACTAAAAGTGTTACAATAAAGTGTTACATAATGTCATTTATGTTGTAGTGCGGGCTATCACCAGATAGCAATGCACCCAGATGACCAGGAGCATACGGCGTGCTACACCAACAAAAACATGTATTACTGGGAAAGGATGTCGTTCGGACTCATCAACGCCGGAGCGACCTACCAAAGGTTGGTGAATAAGATGTTCGACCAACACATCGGCGAATCTATGGAGGTATATGTGGACGACATAGTTGTCAAGAGTTTGCGAAAGGAGGACCACATCGACCACATAAAGCAAACCTTCGACATACTACGCCACTACAACATGAAGTTAAACCCTAAGAAGAGTAGCTTTGGTGTGCATTCAGGGAAGTTCCTGGGACATCTGGTGAGCCAGCGAGGAATTGAAGTCAATCCGACGCAGGTCCAATGCATAATCGAAATGAGCACACCCGATTCCGTACAGAAAATTCAAAGACTGACCGGGTGTATGGCAGCCCTAAACAGGTTTATCTCTAGGTCTGGTGATCGAAATCGTCCATTTTTCGAGGCAATAAAGGTGAACATGCACAGATATAAGGAAGCGGCTAAGGCCAATAAGCTCCACCTTAAAAACTACTTCGAATGGACGAGCGAATGCCAACGAGCTTTCGAAGATATTAAAGCATACCTGGCAAACACTCAAACCCTGTCAAAACCGGTACCTGGTGAGAAGCTGTACTTGTACCTTACTGCGTTGGAGGTTGCAATTAGCTCCGTCCTGGTTTGAGAAGAGGCGAAAATACACCTACCAATGTACTACGTAAGCCAAGTCTTACACGAAGCCGAGTTGCGGTATACCCCAACTGAGAAGCTTGCCTATGCACTGGTGATGAGTGTTAGAAAATTGAGGCCCTACTTCTTTTGCCACCCGGTGGAAGTGTTGACAACATTCCCACTAAGGCAAATACTGCAACGACCGGACACGGCAGGGCGCTTGTTGAAGTGGTCACTAGAGGTCAGCCAATACAGTATAACCTATGCTCCCCGAACAGCGATTAAGGGACAAGCACTCGCCGACTTTATCGTCGAGCTGACTTTCCCACAAGATCCGACGATGGGACGTATAGCTCCGTGGCATCTCTACGTCGACGAATCATCAACTAGCACAGCAGCAGGGGCCGGTGTGGTTCTGATCAGCCCAGACAGGCAAGTCTTCACCTCCGTGATCTGGTTCGACTTTAGAGCAACCAACAACGAGGCAGAATACGAAGCTTTGATAGCCGGACTTAGGTTATCATTAGCTGTGGAGGCAACCAATCTTCAGGTTTTCGGATATTCCCAGCTAATAATATCCCAAGTCCGGGGGGAGTACGAGGCAAAAGATCAACAGATGATGACCTACCAGAAGATAGCGGCACATCTGATCTCGATGTTTACGCAGGTTTACATCAATCAGATACCAAGGCTGGAGAGCACACAAGCAGACGCCCTAGCCCGGCTAGCTACCAGTAACGACGAAGCAGAAGTCACCGAGGTCATAGTCACCAAGCTGAAGAACCCCTCGACGTCCGATTACAAAGTAAATCAGACCTCGAGTGGGGGGCAGGAAGGCGATGAAGATGGTGAAGATTGGTGCACTCCGATCCAAAAATACTTGAAGGATGGAACTACTCCTGAGGATACATGGGAAGCTAGTCGGCTAGTGAAACAGGCGGCCAGATATACGTTGATGGATGGCCAACTCTACAAACGTGGATTCTCTCTACCCCTACTCAAATGCTTATAAAAAAAGCAAGGGTTCGAGGTGTTAGAAGAAATTCATGAAGGGATTTACTGAAGCCACGCTGGGGGGCAAGCTTTGGCATACAAGACAATCAGACAGGGGTACTACTGGCCCACTCTTCGCAAAGATGCCATTAGCTTCACACGGAAGTGCCGAAAGTGTCAACTTTTCGCACCAAACATCCACTCCCCAGCTACTCAACTGAAGTCGGTTTTCAGCCTGTGGCCTTTTGCAAAATGGGGTATCGACTTGATCGGCCCATTTCCACCTGGCAGAGGCGGTGTAAAGTTTGCTATTGTAGCAGTAGATTATTACACTAAGTGGACTGAAGCCGAGGCACTTACAACAATAACGCAAGAAATGATGATCGGTTTTATATGAAAGAACCTGATCTGCCGATTCGGGCTTCCACAATCGATCATAACGGACAACAGAAGTCAGTTCGACGGCCAGAAGTTGAGAGATTTTTGTAGTTTGTGGAATATCAAGAAGCATTACTCAACTCCGTACCACCCGCAGTCGAACGGCCAGGTCGAGGCGGTTAACAAAATTCAGAAGCATACATTGAAGATCCCCCTCGAAGACAAGAAAGGAAGCTAGGCAGACGAACCTCCGAAGGTTTTGTGGTCTTACAGAACATCATACCGAGCAAGTACCGGAGAAACGTTGTTTGCCTTAGCCTTCGGAACAGAAGCGGTAGTACCGGTGGAAGTCCAGAATAAGACTTGGAAGGTGGCAGGATTTGACGAAGAAAAAAACGACGAAGCCTTGGCGGTTGAAAAAGATTTGATTGAAGAAACCAGAGCTTCATCAGAAATGAAAAATGTCACCTACAAGGGCAGAGCGGAGAAGTACTATAATTCCCAAGTCTGAGATCGAAAGTTCAAGGTTGGGGATCTAGTGCTAAAGAAGAAACTGATGGCCCCACCGGGTGTATTTGGACCGAATTGGGAAGGACCATTCCGGGTTACCGCAGCCTGGGCTAACGGCACATATGACCTCGAAGACGCAGAAGAAAATGCCTCGTCATACACCTGGAGTGCGGCACACTTAAAGAAGTTTTATCAATAGACCGAGATTTTGTAATAGATTAGTCATAGGTTCGCATCAGAAGTGTTGATGGCAACCAACGTAAACTACATTACTGTATGAAGTTAGAAGTTTTTCTTGAAAAAGTATCCAACTGTTCGAAGCTTCGTAATACGCAAGGGCCAAGGTCTCGAACGTTATAATCTAAAGGCTCAAAGGCAAAGGCCAAAGTGCCCCAGGTTAGCGAAGGTATCCTTCTTAAAGGATCACTAAGCGCCTACTGCCGTAAGTTAGAAAAATTCACAAAAAAGACGGTTAAAACTTTTGAGGCAAGGTTCGTGAAACCCAATCGCCCAAAGTGAATTAAAGAAAGTACGACTCGCTACCCCAAGTGGTTTAAGACGAGCAATTCACGGCCCTAAGTGGTATAAGACGGAGAATACGTGCTACTCGAACGAAGGTACAATTCGTAGTCCTGAGCGACGTAAAACGAACGATTCGCTTCTCGAAAGTAGAATAAGATGAACAAGTAAGTACCGAAAATATAAAAATGAGCCAATAAAAGATATGACGTACGTAAATGTAAATAAGAACACGTTGAAACAAAAGAGCCAAGTTCCATTTAAAAATACTTGAGAAATTTTCAAGCAAAAAATGACGCCTGAAAAATCCCCAAGTGTATGAAGTTATGCTAGCCACAAAGGTCGGCTAGCTGACCATCTTTGAACTACAAAACAAGCTCCTTCTGGGCGAGCTATACGTGCCCGGCGAGCTACTATGACTTCACAAAAAATAAAAAAGAAACTACAAAAATGCTAAACTAAAGAAAGCAAGGAAAAATTTTCAAGTCTCTGGAGCAGCAGGGGCAGTCGATGTAGGAAGGGCAGCAGCATCAGCAGGAACCTCGGTAGGAACCTCAGGATCGGCGACCTCCGGGGTGACCTTGGCACCAACAACCTGGCGATCTTGGGGGGAAAGTCGGGGCAGGACGGTGATGTTGCCAGTGCACCCACTGGTATCAAACTCGCCAGTGTCCAGCATTGCATCCCCGCAAGCCTCCTGGAGTTGTGCTGAGGTGGGAGGAGTTCGCCCCTCCTCGTGGGCGACCTCCTCCTCCGCGACGTTCAGTTCCGGAACTGGCACAATATTTATTATCTTGAAACATGCCAGAACGAAGTCGAGAGGGATCCCGAGCTCTGGAAGGTCGCCTATGTCCAATTCGGTCTAGTCCGGGAAAGGAGCCTTATCCAAGCAATCTTTGAAGTCGCCCACCACGGCTGCGACCTCATCATCCTTGTGGGCTCGAGCCCACCAGATGGTCCTCAGGACCTCGGCGTAGCACTGGACGAACCCCTTGTCAGAGGCTTTGGCCCTCACAGCAGCCAAGCTCGCCGAGGAGGTGGCGTCGTTGCGAAGCTCGGCAACTTCATTGATCTTCACCGAGAGCTCCTCCTTGAGCTTTGAGCACTCCTCATCGGCGCTCTTCACCAAACCCCGCTGCAGCTCCAGCTCCCTCTTGGTTACCCCATGCTCGCCAACCTCTTTGGCGAGCTTCTCAGCAAACTCTTCCTCCTTGGCCTTAAGTTGGGTGTCGGCATTTCGCTGTATAGCTGCGAATTTCCCCTAAAGCTCACCCAGTTGCTCAAGGGAGCCCTGTTCAGCAGCCAGAGACGTTGCGACCTTCTCCTCGGCGAGCTCCAAAGACTTCTTCAGTTTATCAGGCGTATCCGTCATTTTCAGGAAGGCCTCATTCCTCTTCTGGCGACCTTCCTCCAGCTGAGCGGCCTGGTCAATCACTTTCTGGTTCGCGAGCAATAACCCACTCGCATAGTGCATCGAGAGCCGGGCATTCTCGATCAGATTTTGGCTTTCGATGGTCGCCAGCTGGGGGGTTGACCAGCACCTCGGCACCTCGCTTGTTGTATTCCGAGCAAGGCCTGGAGGAAGGTTGCACATCGAGGTGAGGGAGCGAGATCACTCATAAGAGTGAAGAGCTTCGTGTCTATGAGGATGAGCGATGGAGGCATAGCTGCGAAGTCAGAGCACTTGGTTAAAAAGGAGATGAAAATTTGAGAAACAACAAGAAATAAAATCAAGTAGGCGAGCTACTTACTGAACCCGCTCGGGATCCCAGCCTAGGAGTGTGTCATCATTTGTTTGAACCCCAAAAGGAGACGGGGAAGGTAGCGACCTTCAGAGAGGTGTGGTTGCCAGCGGAGCAGTTGAGTGAGTCGAGCCACCTTGAGCCGACCTTGTGTCAGCTCGCTCAGCCTGCTCGGGTTCCTCCTCATCACGGAGACCGGTCCGAGCTCTCTTGCGAGCTTGTGCCTTGCCTTCACCAACCCGGGACCCATCACCACGTTGGAGACCCCTCTTGGACTGATGAGAAGCTCGCTCAGGCATGGCCCCAGCTCGCCCTCCTCCCCTGTTGGTCTTAGCGACCTCTGCAGCCTTGGCCTTCGATGGAGCCTTAGTTGGCCCCTTCTGGGTCCCGGATCCCCCTACCTCGCCCTTCTTCGAGGCGGGCTTGGCCTTTTTGCTCGCCTCTAGGGCGAGAGTTGAGGGCAGAGCCAATCTGTTGGGGCGAGGTGGACCCATGGCGTTTCGGCGAGCTAATATATGGTAGGCTTCGGGGACTTCGACCGTTGGGAATGCAACCCAATCACCACCTGCAAAATATTGAAGGGAGGTGGTTAGCAATTCAACGGGCTTCCCACCTGATTGGTGAGCTTAAGTGAGTTATCAACCTGGAAGCTCAGGACCTTGAACCGTGAGATGATGCGGCAAGGTGTGGAGCCCGGCTAGTCGGAGACAATGATGTTGGCACAAATGGGCAACGTCTCTATTCTCCTTACTCCGCAAATAGCAAACAGTCTGCACCAAGTCAAACTCAGTTGTCACCTCAGGTTTGCCGCGACTGGATGTGTGGTGCTTCAAACCTGCAAAGAAAGGTAAATTAGATTAGTAAATCTAATTCAACCCACGCACACCGAGAGAAGCGACCTACTGCTTGCCTCTCCATATTCCTCAGGAGAAAAGATCCGCCCTTCTCGTCCGCAGTAGTTGGTGGAGGCTCGCCAATCTCCACTCATGAAGACGAATTGCTCCTTCCAGTCACGGATTTTGTTCGGAAGGATCCCCAAAAACTTCTCTCCCGGGCGGGCTTTGAGGTAGTAATACCCCTTGCCATCGTTCACTTGTCGAGTGACAGTGAACAGTTCGTTAAGCTCGGCTGTAGTTAGTCGATTTTCATACCCCTCCAGCCCGAAGACTGCCAACGCCGCCAACAAGCTGCTCCAAGCATTGGGGGTGAGCTGCGTGATGGCAAGGTTGTTGTCGAGCAGGAACTGACCGATGATTGGGTGCAGGGGCAATGTGAGCCCGACCTCGAGGGTATGGACATTTATGGCGGTCAACCCAGCTGGGGGTGCATTAGCTCGCTCGTTCTTCTCTGGGGCATACATGAAGATATCGAGTGGGATCCGATACTTCTCACGAATCTGGGAGAGTTAGTACTCGTTTATTACACTCTTGACGTCGCTTGCTTTGTAGTCAGATTTGTTCACTGCATCCCGAAAAGTTCGCTCGGGAAGAGGGAAGCTCACCACGTGCTGGGCGGCGTACTCCTTCTAGTCAAACGGATGAATGAGGTCGGCAGGGACCTGGTGTTCAATCAGCTGAGGCTCCGGGAAATCAATGGAGCAGAACCACTCCATCGTAACTTCTTCAAGGTCATCTTGTTGTTCACCCACTTCGGCGACCTCCTCTGTGGCCTCGGCGACCTCTTCATCCTCGGCTAAGGCCTGATTGGAGGCTAACTCGAAACCTCGCCAGAGCTCGAGTAGATAACTTTTCGCTCTGGCCAGAACTGGCGACTTTTTCCCCCAGATCAGATTGGACCTCGCCGAGAAGCTCGCCAGAATCGGGGCGAGCTACAGAGACTGCCTCAGAACCTGAGTCGATCATAATCGGAGTGACGAGGGGGATTGGTTCATTGCCAGTCATAGGCCGCTTCTTGGGATTACGGTTGGAAAGAGTTCTACTTGAAGATTGGGTCAACATGGTTGAGGCGAGATTAAAAAAGGTGTCTGAGATTTGTGAAGATTCCAACCGCCGGAGTTATGGTGTGTAAATGGCTGGGAAATTCGAAAGGTTACCGGAAACGTCCAAAATTTCCAGAAACTCGGAGAAATAGAAAGAAGAAGAATAAATCTGCAAAAAGAAAGAAGGAAAGAAAGAAGGAATCAATGTTCTACCTTGAAGAATCCCCAAATCTCGTCGGATGCGAAGGAAATTGATCGCCGGTAATTGCTCTGGGAATCGGGAGTGGTAAAAGTGAGAAATGAACTCAATTTCTCCTATTTATAGACAAAGGGTTCGAACTACTATTTCCGAAAAGCCCAGGGACCTACGTGCAAAAATTTGAAAGTGGGATCATGATGAGGCGCGGGAACTGAGGCCTAAAAAGGCGTGCACGACGCCTTGATTCTCGCTCCGCATCGCCACCCCAACCGCCACAATGAAGCTCATCCGGAAGCTCGGCATCCAACTAAGGGGTAGTTCGCCAATACTCGAGCCTTCGTCCACAGAGACAAACCAGCCCGCCCACACATTAGATGAATCATGATGTGAGCGAGTTGGGGGCAAATGTTGATGGGCGAACTATCCTAAGAAGGTTGCCGGCTTGTGCAGAAGCCACGTCACTGGCTTGGACCAAAGTCAACACAGAGAAGCTCGGCGAAGCAAGAAAGAAGCTCGCCCAAGCTTCTGAAGGACCAGGTCCAACCGCCAACTATGCCAGGAGAGAGAAGCTCGTTGGCGAACTTCCCCATTTAAAGGGAAGCTCGCCCACACCCATGGAGACCCAGCGAGGGTCCACCACTGCATTACCCTCGAAATAAATGCAAGACACCGAAGCTCGCCGAAGTTAGAGATTATAGGCAATGTGTGTATAGAGAGCAAGCAGATATGTAGTAGGACAAGCATGGTAAAGGTGGCGTGAGTGATGGTTCAAGACAAGTGTTGAGAGCACTTGTCAATACCTAAGGCCAAATAGGCCCCACACGGTACCACCACACACTTGCACACCTATAAATAGGTCTCCCTTGTACCATTCTCTCTCCAAATTTATCATAATACACAACTACTTTCTCTCTCTAAACTCTCATTTTCTCTCTCTATATTATCCTCCAAGAACACATAATTCTTGGATTATTGTTTGATAGGATTACATGTTATAAACAGCCACTTAAACACATCATTACGAAATTCTATCAACAATATGAGTAAAATAATTACTTCTATAAAAATAAATAAATATTTGTGAATAGTCAATATTTATTTTTATAGTAACACATTTTTTGTTCTTGCATTATGTGAAAAATTATTTATTCTATAAAAACAAATGAATATGTGTACAATAACAATATTTTATAAGATAGTAACACATATTTGCTTTAATAGTAACATACATTTATCTCTCTATTTGTGTTACTATATGGACAAATGTGTATTACTATATGGGCAAAATATATTTTATGAGAATAAATATGTGTTTCTTAATATATCGTCATCCCTTTAAATTTAGGTATATAGTTTCATGTAATAAATATGTTATTATATAAAAAAAATATAATTATTTCTATAGAAGTAAATAAATATTTGTGAATAATTAATATTTGTTCTTATAGTAACACACATTTTGGTCTTGCATTATGTGAAAAATTATTTATTCTATAAAAGTAAATAAATATATGTAAAATAACAACATCTTATAAGATAGTAACACATATTTGCTCTAATAGTAACACACATTTGTCTCCCAATTTGTGTTACGGGAAAATGTGTGTTACTATATGAGCAAAATATATTTTTATGATAATAAATATGTGTTTCTTAATTTATTCATCATCCCTTAAAATCTAGGTATATTGTTTCATGTAGTACATATGTTATTATATTAAAAAATAATTATTTCTATAAAAATAAATAAATATTTTTGAATAATCAATATTTATTCTTAAAGTAACACACATTTTTCTTTTGCATTATGTAAAAAATTATTTATTTTATAAAAATAAATGAATATGTGTACAATAACAACAATTTATAAGATAGTAACACACATATGTTCTAATAGTAACATATATTTGCTCTTCTGTTTGTATTACTATATGGGTAAATATTTATTACTATATATATAAATGTAGAGATGTTAAACGGGCTGGCCCTAACCCTACAGGGCTGCGGGCCTAAACGGTCCCGGGCCTTAGCGGTTCATCCTTAACGGGCCGCCATATGCTCGAACCTAACCCTAACCCTAGCGGTCCGCGGGCTAAACGGGCCACTAACGGGCTCGGAATAAAAAAAATTAAAATTTTAAAATTTAATATAAAATACAACTAATGATATGGAAAAAATGGAATGGAAATAATTAATTCCTATTTAATAATGGAATGGAAATAATTGATTTCTATTTAATTGATAAACTACTTAAATTACTTAAGTTAATTAGAATGTTAGATAAACTACTTAAATTACTTAAGTTAGGCTTTCTCCCGTCCAGATAGCTAGACGCAGGCCAAATATACATAATATATTTAAAATTAATTTAATTAAAAAAAATCGGGCTACCGGGCCAGCCCGGAAAACCGGCGGGCTAAACAGTCCGGGCCAAAAAAGCCCGGTTTTATACGGGCCACCATATGCTCGGACCTAACCCTGTAATTTACAGGGCTAAACGGGCCGGCCCGCCAGCCCGCGATCCGTTTAACATCTCTAGATAAATGTGTGTAATTATACTAACATAAATTGAAAATAAGTTTTTTAATTTATTATATAATATTATTTAATTTATTTTTAAATTTGGCAGTGCTTGGCATGGAAACATTAATTCCATTGTGTGTGTGCATGGAAACTTATAATATAATAAACTAGCATCTATGTGTGCATGGAAACATTTGTCCTGGGCGGCGGTTAACATGCAAATGAATTAATCCGCGCAGGGCGTGTGTAGATGGGTGGGGGCGCATGAGGGTATAACTTTTTTTATTTTATTTTTAAAAATTTCTACGATAGAAATTTCTATATAATTTTTTGTCTTCAATAATTCATCCTTAACTTGCAATTGAGATCACAACTTGGGGTTGGGGAGGACTTACGAGTGAGAAGGGGAAAAGTTTCATGCGTCTTAATATTTTATCTGAGGCAACAATGTATTTTGTTGCTACATTTTTAAAAAGATATAAATTGTTTAAGTATTTATTATTTTATTAAAAAAAAAAAAAGCGGCAATTGTGAATTTTTCTTGAATAGGCAAATCCAAAATGAACCTGTCGGGAATGTGAATAAAATTTAAAAAATGAAGTTGATTTCTTGAATAGTGTTCTTATATATATCATACAAACTAGAGATGTTAAACGGGCTGGCCCTAACCCTACAGGGCTACGGGCCTAAACGGTCCCGGGCCTTAGCGGTTCATCCTTAACGGGCCGCTAAATGCTCGGACCTAACCCTAACCCTAGCGGTCCGCGGGCTAAACGGGTCACTAACGGGCTCGGGGTAATTTTTTTTTACAAATTTAAAATTTAATATAAAATAGAACTAATGATTTAATAACTAAAGTTCACACATCCCTAAAAGTTTTGAATTAATTGAGATCTAACTTATTTATTTATTTTTCTATTTTAATCTGTAGTTAAGTTATTAATTAATAATGAATTAGTAATTAATAATTAATAAAAATATAATTAATAAAGTTTACAATTACGTAACACAAGTGAGGAGAAATCAGGCCAGCCCACAGCCACATCACACAGCACACAGGCCCACGGCCCACACCTCCACAGCCCACAATCACATTCAAATTTAATTAACTTATATTATATATTAATTATTTAATTTAATTAAAAAAAAACCGGGCTACCGGGCCAGCCCGGTTAACCGGCGGGCTAGCCCGTTTAGCCCGCGGGCTAACCGGTCCGGGCCACCATATGCTCGGACCTAACCCTGTAAAAAATAGGGTTAAACGGGCCGGCCCGCCAGCCCGCGGCCCGTTTAACATCTCTAATACAAACTAAGAAATGAACCATTCATAGAGATGAATTTCATGATTTTTAATATAATTAATCCGCTTGTTAATATATATATATATATATATATATATATATATATAAACAAGCCACTTGCTAAATATCAGACATTCCATGAACACCACGCGCTATATCGTGAAGTATGTGAACAATGTTGGATTTTACGGTAGTATATAAAACCAGGACAGAATATCTATGATTATATGAGTGCACTGGAAAAAACGATAGACAGAACAATAAACCGAGTCAAGGTTAGACCTTTGCCCGCAAGACGAAATACGTCCTGGCTAGTGCTCACAGGATGATACGTATTCGTCCCCAAAGGTAAAACGGTTTACGTCTCTGTGATAGCAGCACCGCTAAACACAGAGGAAAGGCGAACTCACGAAGAGTACGAACTGAACACTCTATATGCTGGAAAACAGAGGAGAGAGAGAGGACTCGAGAATTTAATTTTCGTAAAAAATTTATGTATGCAGGACCTCCTATTTATAGATGCGAAAAAAGATCTCAGTTGGGATTAATCTGCAGATACGTGGAGATATTTCCACGATCTTAGTGGGCAGTTCTGGCTGCACATCATACGGAACCAATTCAAATAATTCTGGACTGCTCTGGAACCTTCCAGAAGACAATCCGACGGCCCGTATGATTTTAAAGGACGATCCGACGGTCCATATCATAGATCGCTTGGATCAATGACGTGGCAATGACACAGATTCAGATTAACTTCGTTCGGATTGAGCTTCACCAATTGGGTCGACCCATTTCACATCTTTGGGTCTCTAAAAAGATATAGAGAGTGGCCCAAAGACCAATTGTCAAGATCCAAGTCCAAGTCCACGGCCACGGACTCGGCTCGGCGCGGCCGGCGGCGACGGCGCGCGCGTGGCTAATGGGAGAGACTCCCTTAGCCTATTTTGAATACCATCATGAAACTCCTATATATATACTATGAAATCCTTCATAGTTTTTCCAATGTGGGATAGTTAAGAGATTCCATCTTAACTTATTCCCACATGGACCCACATCAACTTGTATTAATATCCATACTTTAGGAATTAATTTCTCACTCACCGTAATTCGGTTTTGAGAACGAAAAATACCGTGACGATCTACTCCGCGAGTAGAGCGCATCGACTATACATAGTCATATGGAAATTACCATTTTGCCCTCCAATAAATTGGTCCAATTAGAGCATTACATACCAATTTTCAAAACCAAAACCATTCATAGAGATGAATTTCATGATTTTTAATATAATTAATCCGCTTGTTAATATATATATATATATATATATATATATATATATAAACAAGCCACTTGCTAAATATCAGACATTCCATGAACACCACGCGCTATATCGTGAAGTATGTGAACAATAAATACATACTAATATACTAATATGGTAACGGGCTTAATATAAAAATGTATACTAGACAAATTAGATTTTAGTTATTAATAATCCACTTAGATAGTAATCATCAGCATATATCACGTCATTCATGTTAAAATATTTCGATTATTAAGATTTTGGCTTAAAATTAGTATTAAATGTTATTTTTATTTTTATGATATTAATTACTGCTATATCTTATTTTTGTGTTATATTTACTATTTAGTAATATTAAATTTGTAGTATTGCATGTTATTTTTATTTCATAATAATAATTACTGCCATATTCTATTTTTTGCTATATTTAGTAATATTAAATTTGATCAGTTTATTATATAATATATATTTTAATTGAATCAGCTCTTAAATTATATTTTAGTTTTTAGTAATTTTTCAATTTTACATTGCACAACATTGAATAATTTTATCATAAGTAACAATTTGACAATACAAACAATATTATTGATATCAATAAATATTACTTATAGTAAACAAACACTAAATATCATTTTATAACCATAAAATTAAAATATCATGTACTACGTGCATGCTTGCAATTTCTAGTAGAATTAGAAATGTGATATTAAGTAATTTTAGTAGGAAAATGAAAAATAAGAGGTGTTTTAAACTTAAGTGATTTTAAAAAATGAATAAGAAAAATGTGTTTGCAAAAAAATATTTCTAAAAAGTGTTAAAAATTGTTACTTGACCAAAAATAGTAATAAATACTTACAATAATAGTTGAAAATATATTTTAGGTGTTTCTTTTAAAAAAATAAGCAATTTTACTTTTTATTTAGAGTTTGCAAACAATCACTTACGTATAACTAAGGGCTTGTTTGTAAATACAATTAACAACTTATAATCACTTTTTTATTTGAAAAGTTGAGTCTCATCAACTTTGAGAAAAAATAATTTTGCACTTTTCAAGTGAATTTGCAAACAAGCCCTAAATATATAAACAAATAAATTATTACCTTTTTTTTTTCTTTAAAGTATTTTACTTTTCCAAGGGATTATTGTGATTCGATTATTTCATATCTACTTTTCACGCATTTATTAGTACAATTGTATTTTTCATAAACATTAATTTGACAATACATGTTACATATGAAAAACAAAATTGAGTTTTTCTTATTGGAATGTTAATAAATATTTAAACCGTGCATTTCACGGAGAATTACTAGTTGTTTTATAAACTTACAACTAACGCAAGTTGGGGAAATAAAAAACCTCACCTTTACATCCCAATAAAACCCTAATTTTGTGTGGCATTTCAGTTTCGAGTCCACGGCAATGGAGAAAGAAAAGCAAGAGGAGGACCAAGTAATAACCCCATGGGAAGTAGCCGGTGAAAAGGGCGGTAAAATAGACTATGATAAGCTCATCGATAAGTTTGGCTGCCAGCGTCTCGACCAATCCCTTATTGACCGCGTGGCGCGCCTCACCGGACGGCCGCCCCACGTCTTCCTCCGTCGCGGCGTCTTCTTTGCGCACCGAGATTTGAGTGACGTCCTCGATTCCTATGAGAGGGGGGAGAAGTTTTACTTATACACGGGCCGAGGCCCCTCTTCTGAGGCATTGCATTTGGGTCATCTTGTGCCCTTCATGTTCACCAAGTAGTGCGAATTTCCTTTTTTTTCTCGACGAATACTTATAGTTTTATTATTGTATATTTGTAATTGCAATGCTCTATGCATTTGCTTTGGTTTGTTAGGTATCTTCAGGAGGCATTTAAGGTGCCTTTGGTCATACAACTTACAGACGATGAGAAGTGCATGTGGAAGAATTTGTCTGTGGAGGAGTGTAAGAGGCTTGCACGTGAAAATGCCAAAGATATAATTGCTTGTGGATTCGACATCTCGAGAACGTTTATTTTCTCGGATTTCGATTATGTTGGAGGGTAAGTCTTATATTTTTAGTCTTAGTATTATATCAGTGATTGATAATCTTGTCGATGCTGGAAAGGGCTTTTGGTTGGACTTGTGCAAAATTGCAAATGATATCTGCTTGTTAACCCGCATTATAACAAAGTGGTTAACTTGTTACTAGGAGATGCCTTTAAAGAACAATGTGTGCAGTAGCTGATGTATATGAGATTATCCCGACAATCCTGTCGTTTAAATTTGGATCAGCCTATTTTGGTTCAAATATGATATAGATCGTAGAGCTATTTAACATCGCTGGTTTGGTTTACAAATCTCCTGTTTTGTTGTCACTTCATTGCTGTCTGTTTTTATGTGCAGTTCCTTCTACGAAAACATGGTCAGGATTGCTAAGTGTGTAACATATAATAAGGTGATTAGTATACTGAGAAATGGTCGTACTGAAAAATGGTCTGACAGGCTTAATTTTACTCTTCATTTCTTCAAATTAGTCATAGATATGAGATACCAAGCCTAGAAATAATGACATAGAGGTATGGCAGGTAGTTGGAATTTTTGGATTTAGTGGAGAAGATCACATTGGCAAAGTCAGCTTTCCACCTGTTCAGGTATCAAGTTTTACCTCTTACATTATACCTTGTTTGAATATCTGTATCTAATATAGTAAAATAGTTTGCTACAAGCACGATTTTAATGATTATTATCATTATTGGTATTATGATAGTTATCGTATCTATTTTATAACAGCTCGGAAATTATGCATTTTTGCACAAATTTGTGTGGGTTTTAGTTAATACTTTTAGGGCATCTGAATGTGTCTTGTTTATTTCAAATTTGATTTGGTTAATGTACAAGAGCCCTATAAGATACTCGAATGGTCAACAGAAGAGAAAAAAAAGAAGCTGTTCAAAACTACATGCAATAGGCCATACTTGCTACAACCTTTTGGAGCATTCAAGTACCTATACCTGTTATGGAGCCTTTTGCTATATTAGATTTAAAAAAAAAAATTGTTGTTAATGCTACATGTTTTTCAGTTAAATTCTTTGAGCCATGAGTCAAATTTCTTCTTGAATTAATATCCTGGTATGTCTATGGCCAAAATTCTTTGCACGAGCGACGTGCTTTAGGCTAAAGATGTGCACTTTTGTTATGTTTAGTCACACACTGTTTTCAGAGAGCACATTTCAGTGTTCGACTTGACACTCCTCCATTTCTCTCCAGATCTTCTTCACTCAAAACGTAATTTGTGTACAAAATTTTGAATAAATAATCATTTATGACAAAAAAAAAAAAATCAAGTAGAAAACACAGAATTGTAAGAAGGAAACAGCATTGAATTTAGGCCTACGGTATAATAAAAAGAGGGTATAAGAAAAAGATTTGAAAAGAAAGAAGAAACTAAGAAACAACACTGCTGCCCCTATATTAGTCACCGAATTGTTGCAATACCGATTTCACATTCACTTCTATATGGTGCTTTTCAAATTACTTGTTTAGTTTCCTTTGACTGCTTTGATAATTATTTAATTTTCTGCATTTGATTCTCCTTCTCTTTTCTATCATTCATGGCACTAACATTCTGTAATTTCCACATTGTTAGGCAGCTCCATCCTTCCCAAGTTCTTTTCCCCATCTTTTCTCTGGTAAAGATAATCTCCGTTGCTTGATTCCTTGCGCTATTGATCAGGTTTTTCCTCATTCTTATTCAGATTAATTTGCTAGTTATTATATGGTAGTTGCCAGACTTGTAAATATTTTTTTGGCTAAGTAGACAACATATACATGTACCAAGGAACTAAATTCCAGTTCATTACACTTCATTTCTTGGCCAATATGATCTACAAGTGTATCTGATTGCATATTATTATGTGCTACTTAACTCATAATGGTGTTTTCACCATATACTAGTAAAAGGTGTCTGTATTGGAGATTTTTACATATTGAACTAGTTCGAATGAGTAGTTCCATATTCATTGCCTTAATATTTTGTGTTCGCTAAAATATTTTTAAGATATTTATGCTGCCTTGCTAAAAAAAGGTACAATTAGTAAAAGCTCTATATCATGAAAAAATAATTTGTATTCTCATATATTGATATTAAACTTTTTTTCTTCTTTTTTTTTGTTAAGAGTAATTGATATTAAACTCTCTTAAACCTTTTTGTTTTATTTTGACTCTAATAAGTTTGTTTCAGGATCCTTACTTTCGGATGACACGGGATGTTGCTCCCCGGCTTGGTTATCACAAACCTGCTTTGATTGAATCATCTTTCTTTCCTGCTCTTCAGGTTCCCTCTCTGTTTCCATCTTGTATTACCTCATAATTGTTTGATATACTGGTGTTTTAGCACCTTAAGCATACTCCCTTGTCCCTCAGCTCATGAAATATTTGCCAAAAATGCCCGCCCCTCAATTCATGCAACGTTTCCTAAAAAGGATATTAAACGACTTCATCATCTTTAACTATACCCCTCAAATATCTCAATATTACATCGTATGCCACTACTTTTCATACGCTAATTTACTTTGAAATGACAAAACTGCCCTAAAAAAAGCTACTTTATCTACTTATATAGTAATTGTTGGAATAATATGTATATATTTGATGGAGATTTAGGGCATTAAATGATTTTACCTTAAATAGCTTAGTCCTTTGTGCATATATAGGCACTCATATCAATTGATTAGCATAAATAATATAATTTTTCAGTGGTTTGTGTGTCGCATTTAACATGGTACTAGTGCACGAGCACGACACGATTTAGGCACAATTTTCGCGAAAGAAAAAAAACTAGGGTTTTTTTAGTTTGACCTTTTCTTGTACCGTATTTGGCTCCGGCCGGTTCCGTTCAACTTGTCTCTTCGAAGCCTTTCCGTTGGTGTACCTGTTTGAGTCAACATCCAGAAGTGTGTGATTTCGTCTTGGGTACATCTTCTCTTTGTTCCTTTTTTTCTTTAGATATTTTGATTGCGTTGTTGATTGGTGTTTCATTATGGGTGATGAAAGAAATCTTATGTTGATGTTATGTCTGTGATGGCTAAAATTACGGAGCATAAACATAATCCCACGAATTATTTGGATTGACATCAAATTATTGAGCTTTATTTGTTGAGTGTATCTATGGATGGTCATATGACTGATGATCCACTCACTGATGGCTAAAATTACCAGATGATGCTCGTTTGTTTTACAGATACGTAATTGTATCGGTAGTGAGGTGATTGGGATGGTTACACATTGTAGGACTGTTAAGGCTCTTCTCTTATATCTTGAGTTTTTGTATTCGGGGAAAGGGAATGTTTCTCGAATATATGATGTGTGTCAAGCATTTAAAGGCCCGAGAAAGGTGATAAATTGTTAATATAGTACTTCATGGAGTTAAAGCAAACCTACGAAGAACTTAATGTGTTACTTCTCTTGAGCTTTGATGTAGGTATACAACATTTCCAACGAGGCCAAATGTCTGTGATGAGTTTCTTAGCAGAGCTCCTACTTGAATTTGAAACTGCTAAGTCATAGAGTCTCTCTGATACTTAGATTTCATCATTAGAAGAAACTTATAGCAGAACTCTTCGCATTGAACGCACCAGCTCTGCTACACCTTCTCCACCTAATAGTGTCCTTTTGAGCCGCACTCCTACATATGACTTTAGGAGTTCACAGTACAAGTCTAGTGGAAACAAGGGTAACAGGGACAGTGGTCTGTAGATGTGGACTGCCGTTACTGTCATGGTATTGGACATATGAAGCGAGATTGTCCAAAGTTATGTAATAAGACTCCATAGTCCGCTCATGTGGCTACCAGTGGTAGCAATTATGGTCACTCTAGTGAATCTGTCACTATATCTACTAGTGAATATGCAAAGTTGATGCAATTGCAAGCTAGTTCGATAACTACCATTGTTGAGTTTGGTAAACCTAATGCATGTCTTGTCTCCTCATCTTCCAAGTGGGTCATTGATTCTGGTGCCACAGATGATATAACAAGAACTCAAAGTTGTTCTCTACCTTTGACTCAAATACTACTCATTTTCCTGTTATTCTTGCTGATGGCGCACAATCTCGTGTCATAGGATTGGGAACTGATAAGTGATAACCCAACATCTACCCTGTTCTTATCATTTATTCTCAACCTTCCTCACCTCTCGTTTAACTTAGTTTCTGTGAGTAAACTTGCACATCACCTTAATTTATTGTGTCATTCTATCCTGATTATTGCTTGTTTCAAGATCTCACAACGAAGAGGATCATTGGTAAGGGGCATGAGTTGGGTGGCCTCTACATCCTTGATACACTACAATCAGTAGCATGTATGGGAACCATCAACCCTATGGATGCACATTTTTGGTTGGGTCATAATCCTTCACCCACTCTCTTGAAGAAATTGAGTCTGAAATTTTCTTAGTTTTCATCTCTAGATTGTGAATCATTGCCATCATCGTGTTAGTTTAAGTCCTTGAGTCAACAAATGAGCAAGTGCTCCCTTTGAGTTATTCCATTTTGATGTGTGGGTCCATGTCCTATTACATCAAAACCCAAATTTCGTTATTTTGTTACTTTTGTTGATGATTGTTCTTGCATGACATGTTTATTTTTTTTTTATAAAATATCGTTCTGAGTTAATTTACACATTTTTTTGCCTTTTGTGTTGACATTAAGACTCAATTTGGTTTGTCTATGAAAATTTTGAGAAGTGATAATGCTAAGGAATCTCTCTCTGACACATTTCACAAATATATGTTGCAAAATGTTATTCTTTATCAAACGTCTTGTATTGACACACCGTCGTAAAACTGTGTGGTTGAAAGAAAGAAAAGGCATGTTCTTGAAATTGCTCGAGCATTCTATGAATGTTTCTAAACCTTTTTGGGCTGATGTTGTCTCTACTGCTTGCTTTCTCATCAATCGCATGCCTTATTCTGTTCTAGGGGGTGAGTACCCATTTGATGTACTATCCTATCTTAGTCTCGATTTCCTAAAGAACCTAAAATCTTTGGTTGCAAATGCTATGTTCGGGATATTCGGTCTCATGTCACAAAATTTGATCCTAAGTCATTGAAGTGCATTTTCTTGGGATATTCTCGGGTACAAAAGGGGTATAGGTGTTTTTGTCCTAGTCTCAATAGATATCTTGTCTCTGCTAATGTTGCATTCTCTGCACATACACTTTTCTCTCAATCCCCTCCTTTTCCTACTAAGGTAGAGGATACAGACTTTCTGATACATTCAGTAACTCCACCGGTTTTTCCTCCACCTAAGTCTACTAAACTTCCTATCCTACATACTTACTCTCGACGTCCGCAACCGTCAACCCTTCCTACTGTAGACCTGGTCTCCGATTCACCAGTTTCATGTCCTAGTGTACCAGTGTCTTTGTTCGCAGATCCTTATCCAAGTGATGATCTTCCTATTGCTCTTCGAAAAGGTAAACGTTCTTGCACTTATCCCATTTCCTCTGTTGTTTTCTATGATCATTTGTCTCCTTGAGCTTTAATTTCTTCGTTAGACTATTCCTAAAACTTTCCATGAAGCTTTAACCCATTCTTGCTGGCGTAATGCCATGATCGAGGAGGTGCATGCATTAGATTCAATTGGTACTTGAGAGTTGGTGGATCTTACTGTAGGTAAACAATCTATTGGCTGCAAATTGGTGTTTACAGTCAAAGTCAATCCTGGCGGATCTTTTGCTCGCATGAAAGTCCGCCTTGTTGCTAAAAGATATGCTCAAACTTATTGTTTTATTATTTTGAAACTTTTTCTCCTGTTGCCAAGCTCACCTCGATTAGACTTTTGATTTCACTGGCAACTACCTACCACTGGCCTCGACAACAGTTGGATATAAAAAATGCATTGTTTTATGGTGATCTTATTGATACTATTTATATGGAGCAACCTCCTGGATTTATTGCTCATGAGGAGAGTAATAAGATATGTTATCTTCGAAAGTCGTTGTATGGTTTGAAATAGGGTCCTCATGCGGTTGAGAGAGATATTATAGTGATAATGCTGCTTTCTATATGAATTATGAGAGAGAGATTATAGTGATGGTTGTGTATATGGATGATATTGTGATCACAAAGGGATTGCATCTTTGAAAGCTTTCTTTCCTACTCAATTCACCATAGTTTTGAAAGGTGCGCCTCGGGCCCCAAAGGCGAGAGGCTGTAGGTGTGGCGCCTTTTCTATGAAAGGCAAGGCGCTGTTGCCCGGGCGAATGCCTTTTGGCGCCTTTTTGAGGCGATAAAAGGCGCCCCTCGGGCGTGCCTCCTGATTTTTGTTATATGGAGAGAATTTTAAATAAACCTGGACACTTTTAGTTCAATTATATATTTTATTGACACTTTTTTAAGTAGTAGCACTTTTAAAATTAAAACAAATGTTTAAAATGAAAAATAGATGATAACAATAAAACCCTAGAACTGGGATTGATGAGCCCATATACCAAATTAGAGGGAAACAAGTGAGCAAGGTAATGGAGAAGGGGAAGGGAAAAAATGTGGGTAGTTCAATTGCAAGGCTACCTTCTAAAGGTAAGAGCAAACAAGTGGACAAAAGCAATAGGAAAAAAAACTCATCTCTAAGACTTAGGGCATTCCCAATGGGGAGGCAAATGTGGTGGTAAACACCAATTTGCCACTTAAATGAGATCCAATGGAGTGACAAATATGGTGGCGAGTTGCCATATGAAAGGTGTGGCAAATTTGCCACATACTATTCATGGTGGCAACTATTTTTTTTTTAATTTAATTTATTTGATATATATTATGTGATATATTATTAAGTGTATACAATATTATGTATTGAGTTTAGATTTATATATAATATTAGAAGTATTTACATATTGATTTTAAAAAAAATGATTATATTTACAAATTAGTTGAAAAATTGTATAAATATATAACTTTTTTTTTGCATAGAGCATTTTTTTTTAACCATAGAACCAATTTATAATTAGTCTTTTTTATTTTTTGAACTATTTTATAATTTTTTCATAGTATTATATGACAAAATTAAATATAAAAAATATAAACCTTCATCATCTTATTAATAAAAATACAAATTATAACTAATTGAGCATAATTTTTAAAGATTTAAATCAAAATATTAAATTATAAATTCAATTACATATAAATATAAGATAAAATAAAAAAAAATTGATTAAAGTAAGAATATTCTAAGAGAATATACCTATTGAGTTAAAATTTGAGTTTAACGGTTGGGGGTGATTTTACTATTAGTGGCAAATTTGCCACCACGGTTGGGAATGCTCTTTGAGATGAAGATAACGATGAGGAGGAATTTGATAAAGTGGAAGAGGAAGATGAAGAAGAGTACATCGATGATGATGAGATGTTTGATAAGGAGGAGGGTTTTGATTCTGATGTTGATGAGGATGAGGTTGAGAAATTGTTAACTTGGTGTGTTAGTTTCATGGTTTTTGTTTGTGAAGAATGAACTCGTGAAGTCTATCTTCTCGTTTTTGTGTTAGTTTTATGCTTACCTTATGTTATATGTTTATTTATTGAGTTTTTAGTTGTATTATGTGGTAGAAAGTCTTATATGATATATTTTTTCGAAATGTATCTCGGGCGCGCCTCTGGCACCTCGGACGCTACCATCTCCTTGGCGCCTCTTGCTTGTAAAAACTATGCAATTCACTACCAAAGACTTGGGGACGCTTAAATATTTTCTTGGTATTGAAGTGAGTAGATGTAAGAAGAGAATTTTCTTGTCAAAAAGAAAATATGTGCTAAATTTTCTTTCTGAAGGCAAATTGGGAGCTAAACCATGTAGCTCTCCCATTGTTCCCAATTTACAACACACGAGAGAAGGTGATTTATTTGTTGATCCTGAAAGATTTAGAAGGGTGGTTGAAAAATTGAATTAACTTAGAATGACATGTCTTGACATTGTTTATTCAGTAAGTGTTGTGGGTCTATACATGTCATCATCGATTGTAGATCATTGGAAAGCAGTGAGCAGATCTTGTGTTATTCGAAGGGAGCCACTGGATGTGGAATTGTGTATAATGTCCATGGTCACGATTGTATTGAGTGTTTTTCTTATGATGATTGGGCAGGTTTGAAAGAAGACCAAAAATCTACTTCAAGCTATTGTGTTTTCTTTGGAGAAACTTGATTTCTTGGCAAAGCAAGAAACAGAAAGTAGTTTCACGTTCTAGTGCAGTGTCTGAATATAGAATTATGGTCAAAGTTGTATGCGAGATAGTTTGGGTTCGTGTGTTCCTAAGTGAAGTAGGTTTGAAGGTCTCAATACCTGAAGTTATGGTTTGATAATCAAACTGCGCTTCACATTGCCTCTAATCTGGTCTACCATGAGCGAACTAAACATATTGAGATTGATTGTCATTTTGTTCGTGAGAAAATCTAACAATGTTTGATTTCGACAGGTTATATGGGAATTGAAGATCAATTAGGTGACGTCTTTATGAAGGCTCTTAATGGAATTAGAGTTGACTATCTTTATAATAAGCTAGGCATGATCAATGTCTATGCTCCAGCTTGAGGGGGAGTATTAGAATAATATGTACTCTTTCCGTTCCATAGAAATTTGCAAGGGGGAGAGACACACATATTAAGAAAAAAGTAGAATAAAGTTAAAAGAAAAATATTTTGAGGGGTAATTTGGTAAAATTTTATGTTAAAAGTAAAGAAGTAAGTTGGATTGAGTGTAATGTGGGCTTAAAAAGCGTAAAAATAATGACCTTTTGTGTAAATATGTATATATTGTGAGGAGGGAGTTTATGAAAGGGTTTTCTTTTTTGGGTCTGTAAATTTTTTTGGGATTTTCCAAAAAAGAAAGTCTACAAGTTCTTGTGGATCAAATGGAGTATATTTTTAGTAGAGATATAGGGAATTAAATGAGGTTATCTTTAGTAGCTTAGTCCTTTGTGTATATATAGACACTTATATCAATTGATTAGCATAGTATAATTTGTCCAATGGTTTTGTGTGTCTAGTTCAACACTAATAAACAACTCTTACATTAACAGACATTTTGTATCAAGATTATGAGGCAAGAAAAGTAGAGTGTAGGTGTAATAGACCAACAATTTTGAATATTTTGCAGAGACGAGTCTTGGGGGAACTGTTTCATGACGATTTAATTGATATAATTGAAACTTTAGGGTTAGGAATTGAGAGTATATAGATAGGTTCATGAAGAAGGTTGCAGAGTGTTCTTTGGTTTTGGGAAGAACATATTCTTGATACAAAACGTCAGTTAACTTGTTATTCGAAGTGTTGAATAGATAAAGTGTTGATACAAAAAATTTATTAGGGATTTACATGTACCTTGAGTTATCAGTTAAAGGTTTCCAGATGTTCCTTTGCCTTGAAAAACCGTCTACATCAATTGTTAGGTTCAGTTCATGCCACATGTTCCTTAACTTGCTCTTGCATAACTTTTTACATCTTCAGGGAGAGACAGGGAAAATGTCTGCCAGTGATCCAAATTCAGCTATATATGTGACTGACTCTGCTAAGGATATAAAGTCCAAGGTTCTACTCCAGAAGTTCCTGAACTATTTATTCATTATAGTTCCTTGACTTGTTTCTGATTACAATTTTTTTTTTTTGGGGGGTTTCAGATAAACAGATATGCATTTTCTGGCGGTCAAGATTCAATAGAGAATCACCGGAAGTATGGAGCAAACCTTGAGGTACTTTGCGCTGATGTTTTGGCTATAATTTGGCATTATTCTTGGCTAATAAGTGATTACCTCAGATGATGAATATATAAAGTCAAATTGTATCTATCTGTATAGGTCCAGCAGTCTCCACCCATTATTAATTTTTAATTCTTATATATTTCCACTGATATCATGAAGCCCATCTTCCCCTCTCCTCTTGCTCAGGTAGATATACCCATTAAATATCTTGGGTTTTTCTTGGAGGACGATGCTGAACTTGAGCACATCAGAACAGTAAGTAGTTTTGAACACCCTGTTCTTTTAGGGTAGTTGTCCAATCTAAATTAGACTTTGTTTGTACATAATCACTCTAATTATATGGTTGAACAGGAATATGGAGCAGGTCGTATGCTAACCGGAGAAGTGAAGAAGCGGCTTACTGAAGTTTTGACTGAGCTTGTTGAAAGACACCGCAGGGCCCGAGCTGCTGTGACTGATGAGGTATATTGGATGATGTTTTCGCTTTTAATGTTTGCTGTTGCTAAGGTCTATGCCAAATTTATTTTACACAATGAATTTGTTCTCCTTTATTGTATTAGTGGATGCATGTAAGATGTAAGTGGGTCTAATACATTTAAAAGATTCTATATCTTACCGTTGGATCCCAAGCTTTTGAGCAAGAAAACCACAAACAAATCTAGCTTACTAAAAATGAGTCTTTACTGCTGAACATGCTCTTTCTTTTTAGTAAAAAGTAATACTACAGAATGTGTTTTCTCAGTTGGAATGAACAGTTAATGCGAAGTTTGATATTGTGTTCAATATATGTTCTAATAATGGCTTTGTGATTCTGTAGCCGATATGTATTCATTGTGTGGTGATAATTACAAATTCTTTGCATTGCTGCAGATGGTGGACGCGTTCATGGCAGTGCGTCCACTCCCGAATATGTTCAGATAACCGAATGTGCTTCGTAAAGGCTCATGTAACATTGTTCTACGTTTTATCTAGATTTCAAACTCCACCCAATTTTTGTGTCATTTTTGTCATTGATCCAAAAAAAAAAAAAAAAAAAAAACAGCAGGTTTTGAGCCATTACAGCCGATTCGAATGATGCTATTTTGACTTTCTTATAATATGCTTGCTCGTATAAATCTCAATTGGTTGTACCAGATTAATTTGAGATGCTTCCTCGTATGAATCTCAATTGGTGTACCGTCTATATATGTAAACCGAGTAAGTCTTTTGTGCAGCAGGTGCATTTTGCTATTCAAATAAATTTTTAAAAAGTTTAGGTTATCCATACTAAATAGTTATAACAATTCAATTATAATTGTTCAGTGTAATATCCTTCAAAATCCTGCAAAAGTCTTACAAAATCCTGCAAACTCTTAAAAGTTATCAAAATCCTTCAAAATTTTTTCTTTTAAAATCCTAATTCAATACACCTTCTCCCAACAATTCAATAAATTTTTCATTGATGCTCTTTTCAAAAGAAGAAGTTGCCAATCTAATTTTCTCGTTTAAAAGTTATTAAAAGAACTCAGGTAATTTCAAACAATGTAAGATCACTTGCATCAAATTTTGGATCTGCAAAAGTGAACTTGTGTAATGAAAATGGAGATTTTTGAAGTGGATAGATGTGATAATCGTATCGATTTTGAAGAAAGCAAAATTATAGTGATAATGGCCATGAATATCTAACACAATAATTTTAAGCAATATAAATATTTGAATATCTTTATATTCTATAGCAACAAGTCCAACAAATTAACATTAATTGTTTGTCGCCATCACATTTTTATTGTATAAATAGAAATATCTATTTAAAAATACATCTAAATTGTCCAGTATATATTTATATAGTAAAAATATAATTCATAACAAAAAAGATTTAAATCAGGGCCCAACCGGGTTCGAACCGGTGACCTATTGATCTGCAGTCAATTGCTCTACCACTGAGCTATGGACCCATTGTGTGCTAATTTTGTATCTTAGCCATAAAATATAAACCTTTATTGTATAGAGATAAATATGTAGGTATATTATATAGTAAGAAACAGCGCTCCTTCCCTTCCTTCAAATCCTGTGCATTCCTGCCGTCGTTTCTCCCACGCTGTTCTTCAGGTACTTTCCCTTCTATATTTTACTGAGTCAGTCCTCTGAATTTTGATTGCCCAACGTAATTCCGTCCTCCGCCCGTCGATTATCCGGCACCACGTCTTTTCTTTTTCCCGTTTCCTTAGTTTTATTTGTGAATCTCATCTCATAGACCTATTTCTCAGATACAAAAATTACACTCTTTTCCCCATATCAAGAGGCGCTAGAATGCCCTCTCGAGCCTCTGTTAGCTTTTTTTTTTTTTGAGATGTTAGATGAGGTCAAAGTAGTTTTCTTTTCGGAAAGAGAACGTTTTTATAGTTTCACTAACCTTTTCTTTTTGTATGTCTTGTTATCCTCATAGTATGCAATTGAAGCAAGTGATTATAACATATAATGATTAACAGCGTCAATCTTTAATTGTTAAGAGTTATTCAAACTCTGGAACTTGTAATATGTTGTCCTCTCTGGAATAAGCCCGGACATAACTCTGTATAGTTCTTTTTTTTTTTTTTTAATGTGAAATTCTTTCTGTTGCTTCCCTGATATCTTTATGCATATTGATTGGCAAGAGAAAGAAATGTCAATGAAGAGGAAAGGAGATGTAAGAGATATGCCACTGAAGAGGAAAGGGGAAGAAAGAGGTATGCTCATGAAGAAAAAAGAAGCCAAAAAAGGGCCCTCCTCATCCTCTGATGCTGTCGTGGAACCTGAAGAACCGAAAATTGATTTCAAGTCCATCATGAAAGATATGGAGTTCATGGGTAAGATGAGCTTTCTAGTACGAAATCTTGGTATCAAGCATGTAGACTGATGATTGGTTAAGCTATTGCAGTAAGGATTAGTTGAGTTATGTTTCTAATTAATGTCTCATTGCTTTCCAAATATTTATCTGAATTTGAAATTGGGAGAACTTTTGAACCATCACTTTTTCTCTATTCATTGTGATGTTATCTTTGGATTTTTTATGCTGTGTCTTGATAGATTCTCTCCCATAATTGATTACATTAATTTTAACTTTCACTTTGTCCCTCTGAATTGCCTTTTTTTTTTTTTTTGTGAATGGATCAATTACGAGTAGTGGTTGTCGATGAAATTTGCTACTCGAGGGTTCAACTAATGCCAATTTTTATGGTGTCTGCTTGCATGAAATTTTCTTTCTAGTTGGATGGTGTAAAATGTGATATGAAGTCTGCAGTGACCAACTTGAAAATTGTTTTCAAGAAAAGAACAGTGAATATGTTTGAAATTTCGACATGAATGAAAAGGAAGGATCATAGTAATTTGTAATAGAAGATTATCATGTTTCAGTTGGAAGATGCTCAGAAATCATCACAGCACAAGTTTGCATCATTTTCACTCATTACCAACTGAGTCTGTTCTTATTGTACAAGGGAAAATAAACTGACTAGGAGAAGGTGGGCTTTATGTCTATTGTTGTATATGTCAATCTTGTTTCCCTGATATCTCAACTATGTCCATCAACACTACCTTACGCAACTAATTACAATTTGTGCCCTTAAAGAAGTGCCTATTATTTACTTTATGCAGTTATGTTTATGAGTAAGTGCCTAATTTTTATGGCGATGCAGAATTGGCGCATATGACATGGAAACAGAAAAAGGACTTGGAGAATAGGAAGGTTGTATCACTTGGTGGAAAGGTGAGTTCTTATTTCTTCTCTTCCATTTTTAACCTCTACTATGCCATATATAAACTGTTATTTACCCTTGACAGCCTCCAAAGAAGCAGAGGTTACCTCTTAGCGTAGCACGAGTTGCAATGAAGAAACAAAAGGAGAGAGATGAAAAAATTCTTCAAGAGGTCACTTGCATACTTCACTTTTATATTTGATTGCAATTGTTCTTAGTTGAATGTTAATAGCCAAGTAGAAAATAATTGGTCTTTTCAGAGAGCAATACTTGGGAGGTTTGGAGCCTTTAGCAGCAGCGGTGGTGGTAAAAGGGTAATCGAGAGGCGTAGACCAGAGGATAGAGTTTTGAAGGCCACTGAAGGCAATTTTAGAAATGGTGTGCTCGATGTCAAACATTTGTTGCAGCCTTCTGCCCCTCAAGCCTCTAACGACAAAGGTAGACAAGCTAGCGGGAGAGGGAAGAAGAATGGGGGTAACAAGGGCCAAGGCAAGAGAAAGGGTGGCGGTAAGAAACGTCACTAGGGAGAGAGGCAATAATCGGGGTCTGCCTCTTTAATCTTTACGAGCTTTCCTTTGAATCGGTTAATGGATGAGTTGGAAATTTCTTGCTGCTTGGACCATATAATGGTTAGAAAGATGGATCATGAAATTTTGTCACGAGTGAAACATCACTATAGTAATTGATTTCATAAAATTGTTGTTCTTAAGTATAATTGATTTGTTCGTTTATTATTCAAATTGCTGCATGCCATTAAGGACCGATTGTTATGCGATCTTGCTTAAAAGATCATTTGGTAGGACCAATACATAATTCAAGCCCCTTTCTACGTAATGTGCAGTGCCATGCTGATCAGAGGAGTTGTCTTATCAAAATGGACGACATTTTAAGTTGGTGACTTTCTATATTACTGTTCAAGACTTCTCAACTAGCCACAATTTCACTATTGATAAATAGAATTCAAACACCCACTTTGCAATCTTTTAGAATTTAGTAAGTCCAAGATTTTAAAATCTAGATATTTTTAGTAAAGTATGAAAAGTAAATATGTGTTAGTTTTTAGATTCGAATAGGATGAGATTTAATTTTCTGTCAAATCAATATTATGTTTTATATAGGATAAATTTATGAGTGCTTATGCTGTGCACAAGGGTGTATGGTATGCACCCTTTAATTTCGACTATTTTCAGTTTAATTTTCTTTCCGCCAGGAAGCTTCATCACCATCCCAATCATTTCAACCGAACTCCACTGCAAACCCCAGGATTCTCATTCAGTTTCTCCTCCGTCCCACCATCTGTGGCTGGGAACGTTCGAGACGGCGGAGGAGGCGGCCTGGGCCTACGACAAGGCGGCGTATGCTCTCCGGGGTGATCATCAGGCCATCCTCAATTTTCCCAATGACGGCCATTACAGAAATGTGGGGCCCATTGTTTCTCCGGCGAGATATTCGCACTTGCCTTTTGATGCGTCTTCTTCGAGCTCGACGGTTACCGGCGAGAGTTTTCTGGTGGAGGGGTCAACGTCGACGTTGCCGGAGGAGCAGGTTATTGAGTTTGAGTATTTTGATAATAAGTTGCTGGAAGATCTTCTTCAGGCATAAAACCAGACAGAGGATATTTATAATACTGTAAAAATAATTATACCCAAAGACATATTTTTAATACTCGAAGAACAACTTATAATACCCAAACAACAATTTATAATACCCGAATAATATTTTATAATACCCAAAAAATAATTTATAATATCTGAAGAATAATATATAAATAAATGAATAATAGATGAATAAACCCAAAGAATAATATATAATACCCAAAGAAAAAATATATAATATTCAAAGAATAATATATAAATAACGAAAGAATAATTTATAATATGTAAAGAACAATTTATAAATGAATAATTAATAAATGAATAAACTTAAAAAATAATTTATAATATCTAAAGAATAATTTATAATATTCAAAGAACAATAAATAATACCCAAAAAATAATTTATAATGTTCAAAGAACAATTTATAACTGAATAATTGATAAATAAATAATTAATAAACGAGTACTACTCAAAGAACAATTTATAATACCCAAAGAACATCTTATAATACCCGAAGAGCATCCTAATAATACTCAAAGAATAATTTATAAATGAATAATTGATAAATGAATAAACTCAAAGAATAATTTATAATACCTAAAAGAATAATTTTTAATACTCAAAGAACAATATATAATACCCAAAAAATAATTTATATTTATTAATGTATACACCCGCTACATGCATGTCCTTTGTAAATACACTTACTTGCATGCGGTTGGTTTATATTTTTTGGGAAAATTACAAAATGATTTATAAAATTCATACAAATTACAAATAGATTTTTGTGTAGAAAAAAATATACTTTTGTGCAGGAAAAACTAATATTTTTGTTCAAAAATTATGAATCAATTTATAAATATAGCTACTTTTTTTAACTAATATATAAATGACCCATATTTTTTTGATATGCAAGATCTCATTGAGCAGTTACTCAGCATGACCAATTCTCTCATCACAAGAAGCTTATAGTGTCTACATTCATTGTATCTTGAATTAGTCAACATAAAGATACGATATTTTGTTAAATGGTTAGTTAGTTACAATCAGAGCTGTAATCTTCTATATATATGCTTGTACATCCATGGATTACTATTAACATGAGTGTAAATTCAAATGAGTGTTAACATGGTATCGTGTAGTGTTAACAACATTATCCAAAGAATAATTTATAAATGAATAATTAATTAATTAATCAATAATAAATTATTAATACTCAAAAAACAAAATATAATATTCAAATAATAATTTATAATGTTCAAAGAATAATTTATAAATGAATAATAAATAAATAAATAATTAATAAACAAATAATACTCAAAGAACAATTTATAATATCCAAAGAATATCTTAATAATACCTAAAGAATAATATATTATATATAATGAATAATTTATCATATACAATGAATAATTTATCATATACAAGAAATGACCTCATAATGAATAATTTATCATATACAAGAAATGACCTCATAATGAATAATTTATCATATACAATGAATAATTTATCATATACAAGAAATGACCTCATACGTCAAATCCATCTACACAGAGGCATCTTCTAGGAATCAGCATGGAATTAGGATTCTAGTCTCCACAAGGAAACAGTACGTATAATCCATATTACCAAGTTGAAACATATTTTATCAGCAACAATATTATTAAGGAGATTTTTTTACTACAATCCATGCATATCCAAATATCTGGTAATATTTAAGCATGTTCTTTGCTCCTAACTAATCGAAACAAATGTGCTAATCATTCTTATACTAATAAAATTTACTAATACGGTATTACCCCAAGAACAATTTTGGAATACCCGAAGAACAACTCCTTAATACCCTAAGAACAACTCTCCACAATACCTCAAGAATAACTTGCTACAAAAAAACACACAATGCGGCGTGTAGTGTGCATTTCTGAAAAGATTAAATAAAATTGAACTAAAATCAAAATACATACTATGCACCCAAGTACATACTAGAATTTGCGCAAATTTATAGGTATTAGTAGGTATGAATTGAAGTCACCTACCACCTGAAAAGATTGCTACAAACACAGCTCAACAAGAATGGTGGCAAGTAACAGAACAAAACGATCATTCATAAATCACTAGAGGTATCACATAAGATAAGCGTTTCACATGATATTATTAAAAAGAAAATACAGAGAAGGAAATGAAAACTATTAAAAAGAAAATACAGAGAAGGAAATGAAAATCATACGCCATATAGCATCAAATAGATAATGATGTTTGAAGGTCCTCGACAGGCTCTCCTCTCACGAACACAAGATTTATAACAAAACAGACTTCAGCATAGAATAGTCCAATCTCTTTGCAGCATAAAGCCCCACCGGCATGTAATGAGCACCAAGTCACTGCAATGATTAAACAAATTGTGAGACGAGAATATTACAGTTTCGGTAACAAATAGCAAGAATTATGTTCATAAAAAAAGACTACATACTGCCATTATTGTATACATAGAAGTATCACGACTAGTGCGACCATATGAAAATCATAAGAGAAACGTATATATCATCTGAAAATAGAAACAGGAATTTATCACAAAACTTGCACAGTGGAAAGGCTAGAAAAACTAATTTTAAGGAATGCAAGACTTACAATCCGCACTGCCAACTCGATATATTCCGGACATATTTATTAACGGCGTCTGGCCTGCCTATCGCTGTCCCTGTCATCCTTGTATCTTCTTCCACTAGAACGTGGTTCATCATATCTAGCTCTCTTCGAGGTGAAATCCCCATCACTCTCATCTTTATTACTTGCATGCTTCTCTTCTGTCTCTCTTTCATCTCCTCCTTTTTGAGGCTCACGATCTCTCTTGTATGACTCTCCATCTCCATGTCTTTCGTGCTTTCTTCCTTGTCGGTCTTCATTATCTCCTCTTTCTCTCCTACTTCGTCCATAAACTTCAAGATCCCCATCATCTTTCCTATTCTCATATCGAGATGTGTCCTTGTCATCATCTCCTCTTACTCTCCTTCCATAACCTTCACGATCCCCATCATCTTTCCTATTCTCATGCCGAGATGTGTCCTTGCCATCATCTCCTCTTTCTCTTCTGCTTCGTCCGTAACCTTCACTATCCACATCTTTCCTATTCTCATTTCGAGATGTATCCCTGTCATCACTCCCACTTTCTCTCCTACTTCGTCCATAACCTTCACGATTTCCACTATCTTTCCTATCATGTTGAGGTCCGTCCTTGCTATGGATTTTATAGCCAAGATGATCATCATCAACATGATGGCCATCCTGTCTCATTTGCCTTGAATCTTCACCCCCTTCATGTCCAGTTTCTTTTGATGACCCGTGCCTTCTTGACTTCCTCTCAGGATGTTCATCCCAATGTCCATCTTCTGTTTTCCGCTTGCTCCTTGTCCTGTCTTCACTTTTATCGCCAGTTCCATCTCCAATCGACTTATTCAGTTGCTCCAGTTTCCTGAATGTGTCCAAAGTATCATCCTTATACATCTGTTTCTCTCTATCATCATCATCATGCACATAATCCTTCTCCCTGCCTCTGCCACCAGAATCACGATGCAAATCCTTATCTCTACTTCTCTCAACGAGGTCATATTTCTTATGAATATCATCCTTGCCAGAATTATGTTTCTGACTTCTTCCAGGATGTGTGTCTTGTCTACCACTACCAGATCTTAATTCACCCTTCTCTCTATCATATCGCTCCCTTTTCCTTTTAGTTGCTTCATCAGAATCAGTGTCACTTTCTTTCCCATGCTTTTGACCAACTTTATCCTGTCTATCAATCATAATTTCTCTACTATTATTGAAGGGACGGTCTTCTCCTTTGTGAGTTTTCTGTTGATTGATTTTCTCAGGTTGGCTTTTTTCAGCTTTCTCTAGTCTATCAGCATATAATTCATCATCAGAATCATGCCGCCTGCTCCTGGTAGGCTCTTTCCCCCTCCGAGGCTTATTTCTGGGGCCTTCATCAGATTCATCATCCTCTGCTTTGCGAGTTAACTGTTCATTGATTTTATCCGATCGGCTTCTTCCACCTTTCTCTAATCTATCAGCATTTAACTCATTGTCAGAATCATGTCGTCTGCTCCTGGTAGGATCTTTCCCCCTCCGAGGCTTACTTTTGGGGCCTTCATCAGATTCATAATCCTCTGAATTGTGAATTTTCTGTTGACTGATTTTCTTAGATCGGCTTCTTTCACCTTTCTCTAATCTACCAGCATTTAATTCATCATAAGAATCACGCTGCCTGCTCCTAGTAGGCTCTTTCCCCCTCCGATACTTATTTCTGAGGCCTTCATCAATTTCATCATCAGAACTAAATTCTCTACTCTTATGGGTTTGCTGTCCCTTAAGATGATCTTTATGATCATCAACAGGGTTATATCTATCATTCAACTCATGATGCTTACTCTTTGATTTATGAACATGACCTGAATCGGAAGTGTCATCATCAGAATCATGTTGTTTGCTTTTCGTCTTTCTACTATGAGGAACACCACCACCATCAGAACCTTCTTCATCAGTGTCATCTCGTTTGCTCTTTGAAAGCTTCTTCAGCTTTTGCTTTCTCTCATCAGAGCTGTAGCCATTGTCAGTATCATGACGTCGATGAGACATCTTTTTATTTTTGTCACAAGATTCTGAATCAGAACCCGATTCTGAATCAGAGGAACTGTAATGCCTTTTTCTGTTTTCCCTAGATGCTTCTTTCCTCTTCCTCCTAACATCAACATCAGAATCATCACTGCTGTCAGTATTGTCTGTACTTCTACTGCCTTTTTTCTGATTTTCCTTAGTTCCACGCCTCACAATTTTATCCGAGTCTGATGAATCATCATATCTTCTTTTGACTTTCTCCTTACCACGGCGCTTGGTTTCATCTCTACCAGATTCATTTTTCTTTGCAATCTTACGTGTGTCATCCCTTGCAATAGCAATGTTTTCTACTTCACCCTCCTCCATCTCTTCAAAGTCTGGTGCCTCTGCATCACCATGAATTTTTTCTTTATCAGCATCAGATACAATTCCAAGAGCAGCCTTAAGTGTTTCCATCTGCCTTTCCTTCAATGCAGCTATCTGATGGGTCTGCGTCTTTGAAACCCTGATCATTCACAAGATATTGAGTCACATCAACTCAGAAATTTGTAGTCTCAATATACAAAAAAATGAAGGGTACTCAATTTCGGCCAATCAGAATTGTGTATGCAGCAAATATATCACAGAATAAATTAAAATCATCTGGCTGCAGTTGCATCTACTCACCAAATAAGGTAATGACCATTTCATCTTATTATGGATACTCTAAGATTGAGAATAACAAAGAGACGGAGGAAAAAAAGTACTGAGAGAAGAGCACCATAAGCACTATATACATAAATTTAAGTCCACACAGCCAAAACCTGTGGCAAATATCATGAAAAGGAGATTTGAGTTGAAAAAATGAATTAGCAATGACACAAAATATGCATAATTGGCAACCAAAGCTAACGGGATGACGGCCACTACATGTATTCTTTTTTTTTTATGTTAGTACCCATTGCATATCTTTTTTTTTTTTTATCGGTAAATGTTAGTTGTTAGTAGTTAGAAGTTAGTTACACCAAGTCCCCAAACACTCCAAGAATAAACTCCTAGCCAACTTTATGTCTCCCATCTCCAATTCGTTCCCAAAGGGAATCAAACCGGGTCACTCACTCAAGTGAGGAGCCAGGTGAGCTAGCCCCTACCTGGTTAGTACCCATTGCATATCTATGATACTTTTCAACAACATACACACATTGAGAGACATATTGGGCACATACAATTTAGAGGTACCTACATAAGGGTAATTCTTTCTTCCACCATCACTAACGGTAACCAAATCAATACAATCCAAACGAATTTAAGCAGAAAAACGCATATATATAAGTTTGCTAATCCATAAAGCAAAAGAAAAGCAATCAATTCAGACGCACTTTAGAGATGTCTGAAAAAAATGGAAGTGCTTAGAAAAAGATACGTACTTATCTGATATAATGTTTCCTCCATCTTCACTCTCCAAATCCTTCGCCTCAAGTGACTTCCTTGCTTCATCAAGCTTCTCCTCAATCTCGGCATCAGTATATCCTTGGTCAATCAGCTTCTCCTCCAACACAAGCAGCTTGAGCTGCACTTGACGCTTGCGATCGTGCTCCAATATATCTTGGTTGGCTTTCCGGGTAACACCGGCGGTTCCTTGGCCCGATTCGAAGCCCTTACCCGAATCCGTGGCAACTTTGTTCGACTTCGGCCTCACGAAGAACTTATTCGACTGGATGTAACCATTCGTTCCGGATCCCCGAGGGGTCTGTAACCCAATGCCATTGTACATGATTTCTAACCGAAATTGAACGCAAATTTTAAAAATATCTGAGCAGTAATCTGATTTGAGCACAGAAAAATCCCAAAACGAAGATCAATCTGGATGGATCAACGTCAGCGACGAGCACAGAAGAAGAAATGGGTAACTCTAGGTCTAGGGTTGGGAAGAGAGAATTTTACAGGGGATGCCCCTGACCCTGATGAGATTTGTAGTCCTCGTTATTATTCTCAGCCATAATATTCGGCTGGGCTGGGCTGGGCTGGGCTGGGCCCACTACTAATTATCCAATCCTTTTCATTGGAAGAATATTATGTATGTATTTAATCTCCAACTAATTTTAATTTGCTTCTCTTTTTACGTCTATTTTTTTTATTATTGTATTTTATTACTTGTACTTTTATTTTAATTTTTATTTTGCACCTTCAAAGTCTAAATTGTTAACTATATCAAGAATATGTTCAATTTTAACCGTTAAAAAGAAGAGGTTAAAAATTGTACAGAGCAGAGTACATATTAAGTTATCTAGATAAAATAAATATTTTTCTAGAAAAATTAATTATTAACTTCTAAAAAGTGATAGTTATGTTATACATCAACCGCATTAAAATATTTACAAGAGTATTACTCCCCACTAATTATCAAACTAAAATTCAGTTATCAAATCTCAAATGCATACATATTTGTACACACGCTAAGTTGGTATTATAATAATACTAATATTTTCACTCATGAATGATATTTACTAAATAAAATTTTAATTCTATCAATATCATTACTTATCTTATAATATATATGAATTTAAAATAATAATATAAAATATTAATTCTTCTATATATTACTCTCTATGTTTCAAAAAATATTATACAATTCACAAAAATCTATAATGCATCACATTCCATTAATAATTACTCTCAAAGAAAAAAAATTTCCACTTAAATTGAGCAATTTACCCTTATTAAATTATATTTTATCCATTTAAACACTATAAGCTAACTCATATACAAAAATTTCAGAAAATTTAATAATACAATATCTTTTAGGACAGAGAGAGTATGTATTTAAAATTTTGACATGAAAATGTGGTTAAGTTTGATGGCGCGTTGTTAATTTACTATTTAAAATTTTGATGTGGAAAGTAACAATTTTAATTTAAGCACGTTAAGAAAATTCCTTAAGAAAAACGTACATGTGAATAAAATGAAAATGTAAAGCCCGGCAAATTTTTATTTTGTCAAGTTAGCTTGTAATATTAGTGAGATAGTTAAAGAATACGAGAACATACATTTAGAAAGTGGCTTCTCATTTTAATAAAATTTAAGCTTCTTTTATACTTATACCCGTATGTAAAATTGTCTTTTACAATTATTAAAAAAATAAATAAAGGAATTTAAGCAAGAACATGGTCTATTGGTCTTGGATTCTAGAAAAGAGCAGTATAGCAAGGAGTCTTTTGTATTGCATTTTGGCATTTAAATCCTAAATTTGTTGTAAATAAGGCATTGTGTTGTTTCCTTTATCGGTGCAATGAAATCTCTAATTTTAGTGTCCTATCTCCATTGCATCCCTTATATTTTTGGTGACTCCCTTTTTAAGGGCAAGTGTACCCATTTTCTTCATTTATTCTTTAAGCTGATTTTTTAAAAAATTTTAAATGATTTTAATAAATTAACTTTAAAAATTTTTAGAATATTTTAAAATTTATATAAACAGTAAATTGGGTATTTATTTTTGAGTCGTGTGATAATGTATAGAATGAGGGCGATCGATTTTTAAAATCAATTTTAAATTTCAAATTTTAGAAAGAAAAAAAATCCGTAAGGTTGATTAAAAAAATGGGGTGGGGGATTATATAAGATAAGATTGTAACTGAAACAAGTAAACACAAAAAGAGAGTAAAGCATAGATGTATATTTTTAATAATAATTAGTAACAAAATTTGAATATCTAAAAATGTTACATTAAGTACAACACCGGAGGCAAGACTGTATGAAACAGCTATTCCCAGACAACTTATCCAGCACAGAGCAGGTTTCGACAATGCTTTCTTCTACTCAGCATCTTAAGCTCAACTCTGCTAGAATGTACACCGCCATTTGGCCCCATCTTGCACTCAAATTTAGATCTCTATAGCCCGACCCAGTATGAGCGACCGTTGGTGTTGTGCATAGGAGACGGTGACGGAGAAGACACGCACCACTCGTACCAAACCTGATTACAATATTCTATTAGATCACGTGAAAGGCCATCCACCTATCATATAAGCTAATCTCAAACAAAATAATATGATAATTAAAAACTCATGTGGAAGGATAACACAGTTCAATAATTATGTGAATCTTCCCTTTTTTTTTAAAAAAAATGGGGAGGGGGTGGAGCAAGGAGTATCACATTGAAATCAACCGTGCAAAATAGCCACGAAAGATACCTTGGTAGAACCACTACAGCGCCAAAAATGAACTTCTAAAGGAGTACCAGGCTGAACACACACTGGTGTCCTTAGTGGAAAAAATATTGGGAACCTGTTCGGATGTAATAGAAGATAATTGCTCAGTTCACTTTCAAGAAGAAACTAAGAATAGAAACTAAGGCAAGACCCTAGCACGATTATAAGTTACTGATGAACATTCAGACATGGATCTGCTAATTGCATTTTAACAAGGCTTCTATAAGTTCTACGAATACAACAAACCATACCAGCTAAACATGTTCGGGGTAGCAGTTGATGGCTCAATACCCAGGTGTACATCTTTGTAAAGTGTTGCATCAAAATAACCTGCAAACCCTGTTAGGAGGAATAGGGAAAGGTCAAGCAAACATAGGTCATATACACTTGCACCCATAATATGATGATTCTAAATATGGACTCAAAAGTATTAATCAGCAACAATAACTATTTCTTTTACAAAATCCATATTAAGATTAGGGGAAGCAATCTTTATATACATTTCCAACAATTATTTCCGAGTTACAGTAGTTGCAAGGTCATTAGGTATAGCCTTATGGTTAATTTCAGCATGTGTTGAGCCTTAAAAAAAGAAGTGTCTTCAGAACCACATACCGTGAATCAGGGCTGAGCCGGTGTCACTAGGAATATCAAACAGGAGCTTCTTATAACGATCATTGGTTGCCTTAGCTGAGTATTCTGGATGGGTAAATGTGAACACCTATTTAAGGAAATGGAGATGAGAACTGCTTGAACCAATCTACAAAATGCTACACAACATATTTATAAATCAAACTGATAATATGCATCCTAAAGAGGAAACTCACAGGTTGGGTATGTGCAAGTCTGGCCACGCGATGCAGCTTGACCACATAAGCAGTTTCAAAGTGCACAAGATCTTTATGTGACTTTATCTGTACATTACCGAAACAAACAAACAAAAAGTTAATTGATTGATAATCTAAGAAAGGTTAGAAAAACAGAGCATAATGCCAGGGTTTTACATCATTGTAAAGTTTGCAAGCAGTCACGGGTTGAATATAACTTGTGTACCTGCCAAGAGTACAGGAAATAAAGCAATTTGGAATGAAAATGTTTAACAAGAAAATCTTCTTTGGTTTGGTTCTACCAATTAGGTCCACCAGAGCGCAACATATAATAGAATGCAATGTGGACAAGTTTGCAGCAAATATATTACTGCAGATAATTTTGAATGGGTGTCTTTCAGGCATGGACAGCAATTTGTGTAACTTCAATCAAACAGAGATGAGAATTTGCTTACTGTAGAAAGCACTTAACACTGAACAACAATTACTCAAGTCTTAATTAATAAACTAATAAAGCCATACTGCATGCCTGTTTTGAGACACTAAAATAGCTTCTAGAACCACTTTTTTTCAAAGCTATCTCTCACAGCTTTTGAAAATAAATGATTCTTAGAAGCTGTTTTGTAGAGTTTCATAACAGGCACTGCATAAGCAACCACATACTGAGATCCCATATGAAAGGCAAAGGAAATCTTATTTAGAAAGGGACAAAAAGCATATGGGCACGCAACAATGTGAGACCTCCAGGACATTACTGTGATGGCAAATCAAAGGGTGATCAGTCTAATCTAAAACATTATCAGGTAACAGGATTGTGTAATATACAATAAACAATGTATGGGACTAGTGTATGCAAAGGCTCCAACAGCTAATTTCACTTCAAAAATAAACAGGGGGATGAAGGTTACAAAACATACGATGATGGGATTGAGATTCCATCTTCCTTCAGAAACCTTTGGGCTCCATCAAGACACTCGGGTGAGAGCTCATTGTCACCAAAAGATCCCAGTAACTCACTGACCTACATCAGGTTGAAAAGAAGAGAATCTGAGGAAAATGCAAAATCATGAAGAAAATAACCCACCAAAGTCTTCCTCATTCAGAATTAAATTCTTAAAATGGCTAGATACCAATATGTCAGCTTTTTCTGGAGCATCCCAATCACGCATGTCACTAGATACAATGGTTACAATGTCTTCCCAACCCTCTAGCTTGACTAAACTCTGTTTCAAGACGTCAAGGTATTATTTGCATCAGTAACTTACACATATCATATATCATATACATATATGAAAAAGCAGATCCAACTTATTAATGTAAATATATACACTGATGACGTTTCATATAACTAATTAAGAAGATTAATTTCCAGAAGATGAATCTGCTTTAGAATGTAGCACATTCATTGAACAAAATCCAAGTCATTGTTATGAAATGTTTACATACTGTGCATTCTGTTTTATCCACACATTCCCACCCATAGAATTTGAGAGTAATATGGTATGTAAAATCCTCACAATCTACCAACTGTACCAGACCATATAAATGAAACATCTAATTTTTCAGACGCTACAATAATCCAATAAAACCATCACTTATTTGAATTTAAGCTGTCACAGAAAATGACATGAGCTACGCATTAATTGTGATAACAATTGTCAGGTTCATTTACAAGAGTACACCACATACTCAAAAATTAAAATATTAAAAATCCTAGATCCATTAAGCATCTTAAACTCATAGTCATGGCAGATATAGTATAGCAATTCGACGTACATATATGGGTATTATGAACCTCAGAAGTGAAAGAGTTTCTAATGTCATGCTTCAGGTCTAAATTATGGATAGTGGAACTTGGAACTCTGAAAATAACTCTGATAACCCAGCACAAACATCACCTGGAAAAGGACTTAGCATACATAATAGCAGTCGAAGAGATGAGATATTATTAAACTTACATGGAGTGTTACCACTGCATTTGGATTTTTTTCTACCGCATATACTTTCAATTTACGTTCCGTTTCTTCAGCTGCCTATTAAATAAGAGAAGAATAAGCTAAACCAATGAGATCTTAACATTCTTCAATCAAATTTGCCTAGTAATTTCCACATTTTCTTTGTAGAGTGACAGGACAAGACCTGCAGTGATGCCCTGACAAGAGGTCCTCGTCCAGCACCAACGACCATCAGCACCTAGAGAAATTAGAAAGAGCATATCATAACAAGGTCCACAGTGTAGTCCAAATCACACTGCTCTGGTAGTTATCAGAGTGAAAATACATAGTCAAACAAAGAAATTGTACTTACAGTGGTCAATCTAGAAGCATCTTCATCTGGAACACGGTCAAGTAAAGCTTTAGCAACTGCTCTTTGGTACTGTCATGATATGACACAAATATTAACACTTGACATGACTTTCACGAAGGCATTTACAAGCTTAACTCAAAATATCAATCTGTTGTCTTCTACTTTAGTTTGAACACAGATATTGACTATATAGACTCTACAGGGTACAAATATGACATGATGTGGATCTTGGAACCACAAGAAAGGAAAAGGGAAACAACCCGTGGATGAATCAGACTGATGCTGAATCTGACAAGATCGTTCTATCAACAGATGCAAGCACAAAAACCTCGCCTAAATGGACACTTGAATAACAGAGAGAACTTTTTGCATTTACAATCTAGCCCATCAAAATGCAATACAGCAATGATTATTGATGTATTTCTAAAATCATCACCACACCTGACTATATTTAACTGTGTCCTTTTCAAATGTTTCATATGTTTGTGCCTCCAAATTATCCATGAGAGGCTGCAAAATCAGCAGAAACATAATTAAAAGTGAGTTAGAGGAACTGCATTTACAATTATTAAAGATACAAACATGATCAAGGGCAATGTAGGGGTGGGAAAAAAAAGTCAAACTTGAAAGGAAACTCACCTGCAAGGGTGATTGTAGATAATCTCTGTACCCAAGCTGGAATATCATAAAGAGGAAGTTTACAAAAAATTATAAATGCATACAAATATTACATAACACCACATGAAACTGAAAAGAGCGTTAGTTCACAGGGGGACTCTACCTCAAAGCGCTCTTGTTCAGGAAGTGGATCCATCTTTTGATAAAGGTAAGCAACGTAATCTAAGTATGGCCTTAAAGGGTGCTTCCAACCCCCTGAAAAAGAATATCATCATGAACGTACCTAAATAAGACTAAATAAAACATCAACAGAACATACGAATAATTTGTTTTGAGGCAAAAAAGAAACACAGTTCACTTTGTTGAAGGAAATCAACGAAACCAGTGCAATATAACTCAATTCAGAAATTTCTTACCTTCAAGGTGGTTGTCAGGTTTTGATTGTGGATGTACTGGTTTTCCAGAAATCACTATCTGTATGGTATACAGTATACACAAGAAACAACATATGTCAAAGTTCTAAACTTTTAAATCAACTAATATACCCCACATCTAAAAGTTTAAGCAAGCATCCACAATGATATAATAGTAGCTGCTGAGGGCAGCAGTGAGCCAACTCTTATTTTTTTTTGTAGGCTTCAGAGAAACCACATACAGAATTATATATAAATGATATATTGTCATGGTAAATCAAGAAAGAATGGGAGAAAAAAAAATCAAAGAAGAAGAAACCAGAAAGTTGGAAATGTACATATTACAGCAAGCAATGCACAAAATTGAGTGTCTCAATCACCATTGTATGGGTGATATCGGGTTTAATCAAACACCTCTCCGCCCCGCCGCGCCCAGGGGGGGGGGGGGGGGCAGCGGAGAAGCGCACCGAGAAAAAAAAAAAAAAAAAAACAAACAAAATAAAAGAAAATAAATACACAAAAAACATGCATCTATAATAACTTTGAAGCACAGCAAGTGCCAGAGCAAGTTTAAATTCCAGAAAACTCAAAATTAGAATCTAAAGAGTAATATATCCTAGCAATACCTGAATTGAGTGATTGAAAAATGCAGTGGTTAAGCTCTGGTGACGCTTTGACAGACAAGGATATCCCTTTGCATTGGTTAGGAAAGACTGCCAACACAACAACTCATTAAGCAAGAAGTAATCTACTTGCATGCTTACCCCCGAAGACGGGCATGTGCCACGTGGCCAATTTAAACAACTGTAGTAGAATGTATAGGTCTTCTAAGGCGGCAACATGGTTACTCAGTAATGTTTATTGGACCTTAATCCCTAATCTTAATAGCATTCAATTATTGGATACCATGTTATCATTGAGAATCCATAAAAATGATGTATAATTGGCACCAGCTATAGATATTAAGAAATAAATACTATGTTTACCTACCATGACAAACATTCATGTTCATTGACTTCAATGTCATAACTTTTCAAAATCAGATCCTAGACCTTAGTAGTGTAGCAAAAAAAAAAAAGGAATACTCCAACAATATTAAGCTAAGATGTTCCAACTTGTCAGGTAATAATACAAAGCATGGGTCTAGAGTGTTTTCTGCCTTCAGGGCCTTTTTTATGTTTACATGCATAATAGGCCACTTGAAGTTGAAACCAACAAATTGCCATATCGCTTCATAGATCACAAAGTTCTGTTACTATTATAGAACCTTGGCACTCGGCCTTTAAGGAATATTGACATCCGACAACAATGTGAGATATCACACAAATGATGTCAACAATTTTACAGAAATGACTCTTTTGATAATGTCGCAAAGGCCTTTCTGTATGTTGTAATCATCTTTGATGAACTTGCTTTTTTAGGTGTGCTTCACCGAGGTATCATAGTACTAAAAATGGCTCTGTACTCCTACAAAAACTTTCGAGTAAATAAAAATTGCTATAAACACAATATACTGTCGAATTACATGGGTATTTATTATGGCTGCTCTAACAGGTTCTCCAAACCACCGTGCAACTGAAGAAGCCGAAGGTAATGACGAACTGAACAACAGGAATAAAAAAACCTTGTCAGGCAGCAAAGATATAAATGTGAATCGAGAACTGCTGAAAAAATATGATAAGACTCTGTAAGCTCACAATATATCAAGTGCAACTGAGAGCTGGCCATGATGTTCACAAAGAAGCCTAAAGGAATTCCACAGCTCCCATGAATCAATAGTCCCTTCAACCTGGAGGGAAAAACAAAGAGCAACATGGGACTAACATAATAAAGACTATAAAAAATAATAATAAGGAAACAAAGCATGATGGAATATAAGCAAAATATTTGCACAACTACACAAGTATGGAAAATAATGTAAAAAGGTTACAGTTAAATGACCGGAATTTTAACCACTGTGCTGATATTTCTACTTCCGCAATAACAAATAATACTGTCCTAGACCACAAAAATGATACAATAAACGACATAACATAGAGCCGGCCAAGTTCATCTTCTGAAAGTAAAAAAATCTGACTGGAAATCCTTATGTTAAACAGAGTATTGCTCACCATATGATCTGGGTTCTTGACCTCTGTGTCATTGTCGGACTTCATCAGCGGAATCCTAAGCCACAACTTTAAATATGGAAGTAAATAATTAGAATAAAAAGGAAAAGACATGAACACAAACCCATGCAATAATTACCAAGACTACATATTAATAAGAAGTTTAAAATTAAAATGGGGTTCAGAAGGTACCTGCATGCTGCCTAGGTTCTGTAAAATCTGATTCAAACATCTGGCATAATTAGCACAAGAAGTTCCCTTAGGTGTAGGCAGAAGACAAGCCTGCAAAACAAATGCCAAGATTCTTGAGCAAAAATTGTCATCGATCACAAGCACGTAAAGACAGCACAGAATGTAAAGGAATGGAACACTTGAAAATAAAGGAAAATTATAAAATATAAATAAGACTAGTATCCAGATGACCAGTAGATATTGTAATACTCTTAATTAAGAGGTGATAACCATGACCAGGAAACCAAACTACAATAGATTCACCTGCAAAGATAGATGAGAAGCCCAAGCTATTTCTTGTTTCAATGTAATTTCTGAATCCTTCCTAAGCGTCTCATCTTCAGAGTCCAAGTCAATCCAAGAGCTAATTTTTCCTGGATAAAAGGCGAACTAGTCAACAGATTCAGTCAATGCATAGCAAATTAACGAGCAACTGGGACATATATCGAATCAGCTAAATTTCCAGTGAATTATTCATTAAGGGAGAACCAAAAATATATTAGACACTTCAAGTAGAACTCAATATGTTCAGGAGACATAATGAGGAAAGTGGTATAGACCAAGTTATCATTTACAGTAGCAAGCAAATCTTGCATCCGACTACAAAAATTGAGTCAATGTTACACAGGGGCCTATTAACTAAACATATCTGAAAGAATGGAAAAACAAGAGGGCCTAACTGAAATAATGATTTAAAACAAGATGAAAAACAGTGGTTATCGGATGAAATACAAACCAACAACATGGCTGCTCCACTGTGAAGGGCTTAAAACCAAGTCTGATCCTGCAAATGGCAGAGCATGTGATATGCTAGCATTGGTGTCTACTAGACTGGGCCTATAATTAGGATCCATCTGCATCGTGAAATTTTAAAGTAAGATTAGGCTGTTTGAAACCGAATGTTTTTTAAGCTTCATTCTTCTGGTTAGCATGAAGCATGCTTCATGATCAACGTGAACACCACCACAAACTATTAGCAAGTCAATTACAAACCATAGAAGCATTTGTGTGTCCATCAGACAGATATCTCATTCAATTCCTTTCTTTATATCACTAAATAAGGTGGCATAATGAAATTGACTGTGACAACACTAATCATATTTAACATATACAGGACAACATAAGTTACTAACAATGAACAAATCAACAAATTAAAAAAATAGGATAGTGAAGGTGTGCACATTTCTTAAGTTCCAAAACTAGTAACAAGTACTGAAGATGAAATGATGATATTAACCTATCAAGTAGATATAATCAAAATAATATTCATATGAAATTGCCAGAATTTACAATTTAGCAACATAATAATAATGAATTTCTCCTACATTATGAACAGGACATGCATAGGCATATTCTGTAGTTCAGAATTACAATATTGATGTAGTTAATAACCTCAAAGAGACTACAGTCTCTCAATTAGGAGGCCACCAACATAATGATTTAGGTAAGCCTACTGACCATTCACACAGATATACAGCCATTTGGCCAATGTATGACTGGCTAATTGACCACCATAAGCACACTGGGATTTAGAATGCACGTAGAGAAAACCTTTGAGACCCACCCACTCTTCAATTGAGAATCCTAATGGAATCAAAACAAACAGTGGAGAATAGAGAATGAGCCCACGAATTCTTGCAAACAAAGACTGCCGTTGAGCACATAAAGCTGTAGGTGACTTACTGACCATTCACCAAAAAAAAAAAAGATGTATATAGCATAACTTGCTAATTATTCACCTCTCTATGCAGGAAATACGATGCTTAATAATAACTAACATTACTACACAGCAATCCTAGAGCAATTAGCAAGTGAACTGCTAGCATTTATACTTACGAATTTAGTTGATTGTCAGGTGTTGGACACCGTTTTTTTTTTTTTTAGAGCGTGGTAACTAAAACTTCAAGAAACCATACAGTCAACACTTCTAAGGAGCTCCCAAGAACCAAAATTCAATCCAGAAAGACGAAGAGAGAAATTGTGGATACAGCACATGGACTAATGTGAATCGAAGTACAACAAGCACAGCAGAACGTACAGCACACGACGACAGAACAAGGCCGCACAAACGCAGTATGATGTAGAGAGAGTAGAAAAGTGGAGTAACTGACCAGAGCAGCAAGAACGAAATCAAACCCTCCATGAACATTGATCGAGAGGAGGTTCGGCATGTCATCGTTGAAGTCCGTCTCGACGCCGCAGTACCGAGACTCGCTTTTGTCTCCGCCGTATCTCTCTCCTAGCGGCATTTTCTCTATCTACCTCGTAACGGTGGGGGGTTTCTGGGTGTGGAGTGGCGGAAAAGGGTTTAAGCAGGGTTTTCCAGTTCAAATATATGCTGAGAGTGAACCGGGGGTGCTAGGGTTTGATATTATGCCTGCTTCTAGCCTTTTTACCGATCAATTATTTTGCTTTTTCTCCCCCTATTTTTAGCATTTTTGTATTAATTCTATTTTTAGTAAATACTCCCTCCATTCCACTGGAATTTGCACATTTTTTTTATTGGGATGTTTCACACAAATTTGCATATTACTAAAAAAGAAAACATTAATTTACGTGCACACTCACAAACTTATACACATATTTACCCACATACCACTATTTTATATATAAAACACATTTTTCTTAAAAAATGAGTCATCTCGTAGGGTGCAAATTCCTACGGGACGGAGGGAGTAATTAATTTCTTTGTCGAGCATGACACCTCTGTTACTCCCTCCATCCTCAGACTCTAAATTTATTCTCATTATTCTTTAAAAAAAAATATTACTTCCTTCGTCCCAAAATTACTTTCATAATAGTTCTTGACACGTGAACTAAGAAAAAGTGAATATGTAAGTGTAAAGTTAAATAAAAAATGTATACTTTATTGACTTTTGTGAGTGTAAAAAATTTTCTTTTTAGGTGTGTGAAAGTAGAGTTGGGACGTCCAAATAAGGAAAGTGTAAAAGTAGTTTTGGAATAGAGTGAGTATTTTATTATCACACTCACAAGTAATCATCTTATTCTCTAATGGACCTCATAATAATTCTACAATATTTTAATTTTATCTATGTTATCTCAATTTAAAAACTCGTGCCCACATAAATAGAAATAAATTTGAAAAATGAAGGAAGTATAATTTATTATTTAAATTTAAGAGTTGTTCTGCTGCTCATCAGGTGCATGGCATGCACCCCTAATTGGGCTCATTTTGACCAGTCCAACCCACTGAAAATTCGCGGATCTCACAATAAAACGAGTCATATCCGTTTTTTACCTAATAACCGCGCGAAGAAAACTATTGAAGAATAGTGCTGGATTTTTTCAAAAAGATAAAAGAAATTTTCATTCGAAAAATACAGAATCAAGCACAATATTATGGACGATCCAAATGAAAACTTCGACTCAACAATTATTTTCATAGAAATCCTTCGCCAAATTTATGTAAAAATCGTATTGTAATACTTTTTTAAAAATATTTTACGCATAGGAGATGATCTATGCACAATACAAGTTAAAGATGAAGAAGAAGAAGAAGAACATGAGCAAATAGAAAATTACATCATGATTGTTCAAGAACCAGAACCAATTAATGAAGAAGGTGCGATAATGAATATTTCTTGAGTTATAATTCAATAACATGTGAGGTATTGTTGAATATAATATGGGTATTCATATTAAACTCTTCGGGTATTAATATAGAACTCTTCGAGTACACAAAAAATATGTCTGGATTGTTAAATTAATTTTGCTTGGGTATTATTGTAAATCGTATATAGTATTAATATATCTCATTCAAGTGTTACTAATTTGTCTTTTTCTTATTAAAATAATAATGCTTTGTGTTTTATCGAATGTGTTATAAGTATTCTATATATCTTCTTTGGGTATTATGAAATATTATTGAGGTATTATTTAATATTTCATGGGGTATTAGTAATGAATAAATCAGAAACTCTTACATATGTAATACATTGGATTAATCAATTGTTTCTTATGTTATTTATTTTATTACATTGACTGATAGTCTGATATACTTTATGTCATAACCCAGAATCTAGTGCTGATTGCCGTGATATAAGAGGTTCCTTGATTGGAGTGGAGAAAGATACAGATGTATAAATTATACTGCATGCATGCATGTTCTTTGGGATTCAGTGTCAGAAAATCAACAAACAGATATTCTACACTTGACAAAAGTATATTGTTAGGGAAGATGTTTGTGTGTTCTAGTTCAGGATTAAGAAAAAATGACAATGGTTCAAGCACTGGAACATCAGAGAAAAAAATAAGTATTGGAATTACAAGAACGGACTGCAAGACTAGGATGCTAATCAGAAGAAATGATTATGCAAAATATGAAGTTGTGCAGCATGATATGGGACATAATCATGTCTTAACTAGAACAGAGTGGGGTCATTTACATCGCTCAGAAAGACAAATTACATTAGAAAAAAGTAAGGTTATAGAAGATATGGTATCATCAGGTATGAAAACTATTAATTTGTATAGATAAATAGCACATGAGGTTGGCGGAGAAGAAAAATTGGGCCACACAGTGAAAGATCATTATAATTTGGTGAATAAACTGAAAATGCAAGAAGTTAGAGGAGGAGATGCTAGTAATTTAATTGATATCATGGAGAAACAAGAATCTAAAGAAAAGAGTTTTTTCTACAAGATCAGATTAAATAAAGACATAAGACTCTCGAGTATATTTTGGAGAGACTCACTGATGATGGAAGATTACGAAATATATGGGGAAGTAATGGTTTTTGACACAACATACAGAACAAATAAGTACAACTTGATCTGTGCTCATTTTGTTGGAATAAACAATCACTGGAAAAATGTTATGTATGGCTGTGCATTTATATCTGATGAAAAGACAGAGATATTCGAATGACTTTTTCAAATGTTCAAGAAATCAATGAGATATAAAAGCCCAAAGACAATATTCACAGACCAAGATTTGGCAATAGCAAATGCACTGGAAAAGGTATGAAAATATAGTTGTTACTTATTAGAAAAATTATACATATTCAATTCTAATGAATACATATCTATTCTTAATGTATTATAAAATTATTCTTCGGGTATAAATATAATGTACTTCAGGTATTGATAATATATTGTTAGGGTAATACTGAACAGATCTACGGGTACTATTATAATAATTTATAGGTATTATTACATTAGTCTTAAAGTATATTTTTTAACTTGTATTCCCAATACAGGAATTTTCGGGAACAAGACACAAATTATATCTTTGACACCTCCAACAAAATGCAATCAGCAGATTTGGAGAACTAAAGAGAGATGGCCCATTTAAAATTGCATTTAATCATTGTTTAACAGGTTGTGCTGATGCGAATGGTTTTGAAATCAGTTGGCAAAACATGATATCAACTTATGGACTGGAAAACAATGTCTAGTTTAAGAGACTATATAGTCTTAAGGATAAATGGTGTACAACATTGAGCAAGGACATATTTTCTGCTGGAATAAGATCGTCCCAAAGAAGTGAAAGCACGAATCATGCAATTGGATTCAAAGCACACAAGCAGACAAATTTAACAGAATTCTACAAGATCTTCAATGACACATTAACTCAATGGATGAGGACTGAAAAAAAAAAGGATGAATTCAATTGTTCTAGAATGACACCTGAATCACCTTTTGAAATGAAAGTGATTATAAAGCATGCTACAGAGGTATACATTCACACTATATTTAAGCACTTTGAAGAAGAGTTCTCAAAGTCCATATTTGTTTCTTCTACTGTTGCTGAATTCTATGACACCATATTGGTTTATAACGTTATGAATGATGATGGAACAAGAAATAGCAGAGTAGTGTACGACACTGCTATGAATCTTTTCAGCTGTGATTGTAAGAAGTTTGAAGAATTTGGAATTTTGTGCTACCATTGCTTGAGACTAATGAATGCACACTCTATACAAAGGATACCTGACAATTACATATTGAAGAGATGGTCCAAACTTGCAAAGGAACAAGCGTGGGATAAGATTGGGGCTGAAGCAACAAATTATAATAGGTATCGCTTGTATATAAATTAAAATATTGTTAATTTTTTTATAATAGTACTAGGGTATCAGAAAAATGTTCTTTGGGTATTCTTTAGGTATACTTTAGGTATTAAAAAAAATTCTTCAGGTATTAATAGTTAAACAGAAATGAACAAGTTCTAACCAGTGTTTTCATAACCGGACCGGTGATCAAATCGGTCTGAACACCGGTTTGCGGTTTAACCGGTTGGACTGGTTGAACCGACGGTCCGACCGTTAAAATAATTTCTTCTTTTATTTTTTAATATTTTTTATATCTAAAAAAATAGGCTCATGAATTCACTTGTTGATTAATATTTTATTTTCCATTTAATTAATTCAAAAGTCCAATATAATAAACATTTTGATGGCCGAATGACCAAAAGCCCATCAGCAATCAATTTCACTTGAAGCCCATTTCCTATGAAATAATGGAGAAGTTAGCCCCATTATTTGCTATAGTTACTGAATTGAAAACGTGGCTTCAATTTGAGCCACATATTCTTTCATCTTTATCAACAAAAAATGCACAAGGAGATAGAGAGACGCTTCACGCCATTGAAGCCACTTCTCGCTGGAAATCAGCCACCACGCCTCCATTGCCCAAGAATCTAATGACCGAAATTAATGAGGCCTTGTTGGTCCCAAATAGACAAAGACAGGGGGGGAGGGAAATACACCTGTAAGTTCAGATTTTTCAAAACTCAGTTTAACAGTGGACTCTTAAAGGCACATGTCACTTATAAATATCAGTGGACTTGAAGGTCCCCTGACAAGTAGCCTGATAATTGATCAAAGAGTGATTTGTGCAGCGGATTGTTTTAAAACTCTTGAAGTAGTTAACACACACAAAAGGCACAGGAGACACAGGGATTTATAGTGGTTCAGAGTTCAACTCTCCTACATCCACTTTTCCTGATTTAACAGGAGAATTCCTTAACCACATGAATTTCTTGTTTTAGAGTGCCAAGGTGCACTGATCAAGAATAACCTTACTTGATCTCTAGGATTGTCACTGAGTCCTAGTCCTCTCAGATTTCAGACTGAGTCTCTTCTCAGCTTACTTTCTTCTACTCACAGCCTTGAAACTATCTCAGTTAAAGGGCTTGAGTTTCCAACTAAGGTTGAGATAACCCTTTACAATAAAAAGCAATAGTTAGATAGGGTTATCTCAGTAGGCTTCTAAGATATTACAATATAAACCTAATACAAGATTGAATTCTAAACAATGTAAGCACTAGGGAAACTAGATAGATTTAGAGTGCTTGAGTGTATGAATTTTTAGAGCTTTCAGATTTGAGCTTGTTGATTTCCCGGGCTTGGCTTCTTCTTCAACTCTTGTATTTATAGACTTGAATTTGAAATACTATCCGTTGGAGAGATAGTTTCAAATTCAAGCTATTTTGGTGACCCAACATTCTTCCGGATTTTTCTCAGATTTTGGATGGTCAAATCTGTGAAAAAGTTGTAGTCCAACGTCCCAAAAATCTTCTTCAGATTTTGGATGGTTAGCCTCTCCAAGCATTAATGGTTGATGGCTCATTAAATGCCTGCTTAGAATTAATGCAGCCGCCTTTGGAAAAAGTGACATCCTAGGTTGTTGGTTGCTTCTGAACTTGGTACTGACAGGACAGTCTTTATGTCAGTTCCGTACATAGGTGGCAGCTTCTCATTGGCCTGTTCTAAATGTTCCTCAGCCCAGTCTAACAGTTGCATTGAAGTCCTCTGTCTTTTCATCAGGTGACTTGGAACATTCTCTTTGCTGCATTAAATACTTCATTTATGTGTTGGCTGCTTCCTTATTAAATGCTGAAGGCATTTAATACATCAGGTTACTTGTCTTCAGGGGAGTCCTTTCAGGCCATTTGGTCTTAGTCTTCTGAGGTGCATACTTCAGTCAGTGGGTGTATCTACTAAGCCTTCATCAGGCTAGTCTAGTATACATCAGACTAGTTTTATCACAAGTAGCCTGTTAAAAAAAAATTATTCTAAGCTTTGACATAGCCTCCTAACATTTTGGGCTATCTTTCTGAGTCTTAGAGATACATCAAAACATCAGGGGAGTCTTTGGGATTTTATCAAAATATTTTCTAAGTCATTTCCTAACAATTTCCCCCCTTTTGATAAGAACAAAGAGTTATCCTGATTGGCCTATATCAGAAGACTTTTACTTAGTAAAAATTAAAATTTCAGAAGTTCCCCTGACTGAGTACCTGCACGTTAGTTAAGCAATATATAATAAGGTGCATAAGCCTGGCAGATAATGAGATATTATCTTAGGCTCAAAGGATAGTAATTTCATTAATAAGAGACTGATTACAGTTTACATTGACCAAACTATAATCAAGAATACTACCCTGGCCAAAGATAACAAGACATAAAATCTTCCATCTGCTCCTTCCATCAGTGCACTTGTCTTCACAGGCTTCCAAAAGTTGGCTCCAGTCCATACTGGGCAAACACCCTTTTCTTCAGCTCCATCTTTCTCTCCATTACCTCCTTGTTGTGTCCCCTTAACCCAAGCTGATCACAGACCAGCAGCCACTCATTCAGGATGTCTTGCATCCTGACTTCTCCACTGGCATCAATAGGAGGCATGAAAAGGATTGGACCAGGGGCTTTGAAAGAATCACCTCCACTGTGTTCCTCCCATGCATTCAAAATCCTGGGATACATATCAGGCCAGTTTTCCACCATTTTCTGATGAAAGACTTCATCAGCCTCCACTCCACCAAACTCTCCTGTAACATAGAAGGAGTACACAAACTCCCTCTTGGCTTCCTCCCAGGAGTCATTAATCTCCTTAGGAACCCAAGGATCTATGTGAGGATATTTTGCAATGGGCTCACTAGCCTGAGCCTGGCTTCTTTTTGCCTTCAACCTCCAGTAAGAGTTTCTGGGCTTCCTTGGTGGTGGAGGTTTTGTCAGTTGACCACTTTCCATCAGCTGCCTCTTCTCTTCAGCTTTCTCCATGTTATGTTCATCAAGAGACTTCCCTGACCTTACTGCCTGGGCCAGGGGACTGAGTGATGGGGGCCTGAAAAGATCCTCAGTGGACTGGACCTTCTTAGGTGGACTTGGTGCTAGAGATGCAATCGGATTGGGATTTTCAACTAGAAGCTCCCCGACTTCCTCTTCTCCTTGGTCAATCATAATCCTTCTCCTCTTGGTGGCCTGAGAGTCAGAGCTACTCACACTCCTCTGCTCAATCCTCTGCCTTTTATCCCTCAGAATTTGATCTCTGGCCTTTGATAACTTGGTTTCCCTTCCAGTTTCCTTTCCTTTCATTTTCTCACCAGCAGTGGCCTGCTCCCCTTCTCTTACCAAAATGTCAATCTCCTGCCTAGTTTCTGATGCTACTTTCTCCGGATCAGCCCTCTTCCCTACAGTTGGACCACCCAGTGCTCTGACTGAACTTTCTTCCCCCTTCTTGCTAACTCTCTTAGAGAGTTCAGCAAGAGCCACTGAGTGCTTGGCTGTATCCTAATCCACAACCCGCAGGTGAGTGAGACAGTCCTCCGTTTCCTCATTCAGGGCCCTTAGATGATAGGCAACATTGATTCCAAAGTCTGTGAATGGCTGCAACTTCTCTTCTATGATAAGGTTGGTGGCCGCCTGAGTGGGGAGAACTGAGAGTGCCTGTCTTACTTGATCTTCAATCTCTGCTTTTAGTGCTGCTTCCCTTTGCCTGATATAGCCATCCATCTTTTCAATCAGGCCACCTGCCATTGCAGTGATGGTGGCCTGCATCACTCTTTCTCTTGTCTTACAGCCAGCAGAGTTTGTGCATGGGCTTGCCTTTCTTGATCCAAACTTGCCTTTAACTCCATGATCTCTTTCCCAAGATTCATCTCTAATCTGTCCACATTGCTAGAGAGGTTAGTGATCAATGATAGCTCAATTCACTTCTTTCTCCTTACCATCTTGGCTTTCTTCAGTAGGATTGGTTCCCTGATCTTCTCCATCTTTTTCCTTGTCATCAGTTGACTTTTCCTTTGACCCTTCTATCAACCTTGCTTCCTCTAATTTCTTGGCAACCAACTTGCCAAATTCCCATTCCTGCAGCAGTACACTGACCTTCCTTACTTGAGCAAACTCAAGTATCTCTTTCTCTTCTCTTCTCCAGAACCCCTCACCTTTTCTCTTCACTGCCTCCAAAAGCTCATATAAATAGGTATCTTTGAGCTTCACAAGTAGCCTCACCCTCTCAAACATCTCCTTGAGGATGGGATGAGAGGTCAAGGCAGGGTATAATTGCTCTATTTCATAGCAGGCCTCCTCCTTTAGAGAGTCCAAGTAAGTATACTGGACCTCCTCCTCATCAGCTACTTCTAGTGAAGGCAGAGCTTCACTAACCTGAGGGACAGTGGGTTGTGTTTTGGCTTCACTTTCAGGCTTTTGAGAGCCTTCAGTGGGGGTTTCAGTTGTGGGTAAGGTGGGTGTGATATGGGCTACCTCAGTGGACTTTTGAGAGTCCTCTGAGGCTTCTCGTCCTCCTCTGTCCTCAGACTTCTCTGAGCTTTCTTCAGCAGACTCCTCTGATTCTTCCTCCTCACCAGCTTCCACTTCCTCATGCCCTTTCTCTATTCCCTTGAGGGCAGTAGTGGCAAGTAAATGGATAGGGGACTTCATCCCCTCATCGTCTTCCTCAGTAGACTTCTCAGCTGATGAGTGAGAAGGAGTCTCAGAGCTGCTGCTTACTACCCTGCTCTCAATGAATGCTTTCTTTACCAACCTCTTTGTTTTCTTCTCCAACTGTTCTTCCTTGTGTGACCTCATTTTTCACTGGGCTTTAAAGCCCTCTTCTTGATGTTAGCAGGAGGACTGTCATTCCCTGACTCTTCAGGGACAGTGGCTTGCTCCCTCCTTGCTTCACCAACTGGTGCTGCTACCTTCATTTTCTCTAGGAGTTTTTCTGAGTTAAACAGGATCTTGGCTTTGTTCTAGGACCTTGTATCAGGAAAGTTGTATTTCAGGTTGAGTGCCTCAATGATAAGAGACACTCTTGAGGCATAGCACAACTTGTGCTCAACCAGCATCCTCCCCTTGACTACCTTCAACTTATTCATTTCTTCCCTCAGATTTGTGATGAAGAACTGGTGCTAGTTGAACTTCACCCTATCAGTGGTGTCCACAATGGCTGCCGTCAGCCTCAACTTGATCTTGCTGACCTGTTCTATGCTTCCCTGGTTTGCTAGGACACATTTCCCAACAATCTCTGCTAAAACCTCAAACTCAGGCTTTAGCAACTTCTTGTGAAAGGTGGTAACATACTCCTCCCTCTTCCTGGTTATTGTGTTTAAGAACTTCTCCTCCTCTCCTTGCTTGTAGGTTGCTGGGTCCAAACCCTCATTTGGCAACCCAAAAATGTCATGTAGATCTTCCTGCCTCAGAGTGAACTTGTTCCTTTTCATCACAGTTTCTATGACCTCCCTCCCCTTCTTGTCTACTGTTTTCTCACTTTTCATCATCATGATGGCAGATCTGATGGAAGTAACACTCTTTTCCATATCCACAAAAAAATTCTAACACCTGCCTGTCATAGCATTTTTCTGGGCCCTTTGAAAGAAATCTATATAACCCAGCTTTTCTCACAAGATCAAAGGCTCTTCGAATATGGAATAGGTCAGGGTCAGAGAGGACTTTGGGATGGTTAAAGCAAATTATTGGTTCATACCAAAAGTTTTTGCTGTTGGAAAGTTCTTTGTAATCAACATATATCTGAGACATGGTGTTTGAAGGACAAGGGTTGAGGTAGGGTTATTGTTGAGGAAGAGAGAGTATGGAAGGCTTGTAGGCTGGGTAATAATGAAATCGTGTGTAAAAATGGTTAAGTGTGGAGGTTATTTATATTGTAAATGGAGGGCTGAGATTGAAAAAGACGTTTTTTATCTATGGTTAAGATTGGGACAATGATTTGGAGGATAAAGTGATTTAACTTCCCACGTAATTTGTAATTATTACTAGATATGGAAAGGGAAGGGATTAAGATCAACAGTTGAGATTTAAGAGGATCGCGGCTAAAAGTGAGGTTTTTCATGAGATATAACTGCTCAAAATCATCTCCCGAGATATTACTGCACACTTACTATCGCATTTAATGCGCCGCACGTGCGATTTCCAATAAAGTAACCGTCAGTTAGAGGTTGTCTCAGTGGAGTAATCAGCGAACTTTTCTTCAGTCCTGTTGAAATTAGGATAGTTGGTTTCTTGATGCCTAGATCACATCAGTAGACTATGTTGGATTAGTCCACTGATGTTTCTTGATTGTTCCCCCTTGATCCGTGGCCTGAGGCTACTCTTGGTCAGGTGGCCTGATCAATTTCCATTCTCAGGATCAAGTAGACCTAACTCCACTGATAACTCATGAAATCTTGCTTCAGCCAAAGGTTTTGTGAGTATGTCTGCCCTTTGTTTGTCAGTGTGGATCTTTACTAGGCATACATCTTTCTTTTCCACATGGTCTCTGATGAAGTGATGCCTTATATCCACATGCTTACATCTTGTGTGAAGTACTGGGTTCTGTGATATTGCAATAGCACTGTTGTTATCACAGAAGATGGGTACCTCACTAGCCTGAATGTTGTAATCAGTGAGTTGTTGCCTTATCCATAATATTCGAGCACAACAACTTCCAGCAACCATGTATTCAGCTTTAGTGGTGCTTGTTGCTACTGAGCTCTGCTTCTTTGAAAACCAGGAAATCAATTTGTTTCCAAGGAATTGGCAAGTCCCTGTGGTTGATTTCCTATCAATTCTGCATCCTCCATAGTCAGCATCAGAGTAGCCTGTTAATTCAAAGTTATCATCAGAGGGGTACCAAAGTCCCATATTGACAGTACCCTTGAGATATCTCAGAATCTTCTTGGTGGCTTCCAAGTGACTTTTCTTGGGATTGGACTGATATCTGGCACAGATCCCTACAGCATAAGTAATGTCAGGTCTGCTTGCTGTGAGATATAGAAGAGATCCAATGATTCCTCTATAAGTAGTCTGATCTACTGCTTCTCTTTCTTCATCAGGTTCAAGCTTGGTGTTTGTATTCATTGGTACCCTGACTATCTTGCTTGAGCTGCAACCAAACTTCTGAATCAGCTCCCTTGTATATTTGGCCTGATTGATGAATATTCCTTCAGGGGACTGCCTGACTTGCAGTCCAAGGAAGAAATTCATCTCTCCCATCATAGACATCTCAAACTTTCCTTTCATGAGATGTGAGAACCTTGTGCATAAGTCTTCATTTTGGGATCCAAATATGATGTCATCTACATAGATTTGGACCAAGAGTATGTCCTCTCCATGTGTGATTCTGAAGAGTGTTCTGTCAACACTCCCCTTTGTGAAACCATGCTCTAAGTGGAACTGTGACAGTGTGTCATACCAGGCTCTTGGGGCTTGTTTCAGAGGCTTTCCTTAGTTTGTATACTTTGTTGCCTTCCTCAAAGCCAGGGGGTTGTTCCACATATACTTCTTCATTCAGAACCCCATTGAGGAATGCACTCTTGACATCCATTTGGTAGACCTTGAACTTCTTATGGGCAGCATAAGCAAGAAATAGCCTGATAGCCTCTAGTCTGGCTACTGGTGCAAATGTTTCATCATAATCAAATCCTTCAACCTGAGAGTATCCTTTGGCCACCAATCTTGCTCTGTTTCTGACAATCACATCATTCTCATCCTTCTTGTTCTTGAAGACCCACTTGGTTCCAATGATGTTAGCATGCTTTGGCCTTTTGACAAGTTCCTACACTTGATTCCTTGTGAACTGGTTGAGTTCTTCTTCCATGGCAATGATCCAGTTTGGATCCTTTAAGGCTTCTTCAATAGTCTTGGGTTCCTGTGCTGAAAGAAAACAACAAAAGAGAGCATTCTCTCCATGAAAACTTTTAGTCTTGACTCCTAAGTCAGGATCTCCTAGAATCTGACTGATCGGATGATCAATCAACCAGTTTCTTTTAGATTGTCCTCTCTCAGAGGGGTTATCCTCAGTGGATACTTCCCTTTCTGGGATTGAGTCACTAGATTGGGCAATTCTAAGTAATTCAGGAGAAAGGACAGAGGGAAGGAGTCTTGAGTCATTATTCAGGGTTGTTTCTAAGTTATCAGCACAATCTAGTCTTGTTTCCCCCTGAATGTTATGCTCAGTGTTTGTCTCAGCTTGGTCAGCTTCTTCATTGACAGAAGTTACCTGAGGAGCTGGGATTGGGTCATTCAACTCATTTTCATTAGGCTGGTTTAACCTCTGAGAGCAGTCCTCTGACTCCTTCAGACCAAGGTTGTCCCATGTTGGTATGTAGGCATCTACTTCCTTATCAGTGGACTTGTCCATAGTCAAGTTAGTCATTTTCTCAGTGATTTCTTTGGTAGCCTGATCTTTCCTGGACTCAAGAGTAGATTCATCAAAGATAACATGGGGTGTTTCTTCCACAACAAGGGTTCTATGATTATATACCCTGAAGGCTTTACTGATTTGGGAATATCCAAGGAAAATTCCTTTACCAGCTTTGCTATCAAAGGTTTTCAATTGACTTTTTCCATTGTTGTGAATGAAACACTTGCAACCAAAGACATGAAAGTAGGATGTCTGAGGCTTCCTACCATTCCATAGCTCATAGGGGGTTTTGCCTTGAGTTTTGGTGAGCATGGATCTATTTTGTGTGTAACAGGCTGTATGGATGGCTTCAGCCCAGAACCTCTTGGGAATTTGTGCATCAGCAAGCATAGTTCTGGCAGCCTCCTTTAATGTCCTATTTCTTCTCTCAGCTACTCCATTTTGTTGAGAAGTTCTTGCAGCTGAGGTTTCATGGGATATACCTGACTTATTGCAAAAGTCAATGATAATGGAATTTATAAACTCAGTACCTTTATCAGATCTTATCTTGATAATAGATAAGTCCTTTTCATTTGAGATTTTCTTGAGTAACTCAGGTAGCCTGAGTTGGGTATCCTTCTTGCTGGACATGAATATCACCCAAGTGTATCTTGAGAAGCCATCCACCACAACCAGTGTGTATTTGCTTCCATTGATGCTGGCTGGTGTGACAGGACCAAATAGATCCATATGTAGAAGTTGTAGTATCCTGTCAGTGGAGGGAGTTGTCTTGCTTTTGAATGAGGCTTTTATATGCTTCCCTTCTTGACATGCTTTGCAAATGTGATCTTTGTTGAACACCTCATTTGGTATTCCTTCCACCAGGTTTAGCCTTGAGATCTTGTTGAGGGTCTTGAAATTCAGATGATTGAGTCTCCTGTGCCATAGCCAAGTCAGGCCACTTGAGCTTTTGGCAATGAGACATGTCTCTTTTGGGCATGATCTCCAATCTGCAAGATAAACATTTCCTTTCCTAGACCCTGTTAGTAGTACCTGTGTATTTGATGCATTCCTTACACATCACAGGTTACTTGAAAACTCAACATTGTATCCCTTATCACAGAATTGACTTATGGAAAGCAGATTATGTTTCAGTCCTCTGACATATGATACATTTGTTACCTGGACTGTCCCTATTATCAGGGTACCATAACTTTCTGTGATTCCTTTTGAGTTATCACCAAATGTGACCTGAGGACCCTTCCATTCATTGTAGTTAGTCAGGAGACTTTGGTTGCCTGTCATGTGCCTTGAGCAACCACTATCCAAGTACCAGTCAACTTGAGGATCCTCAACCTGCATAAAAATCAGTTCTTAGGTACCCATCTTGTGTTGGGTCCTATTTGGTTAGCAGTACCTTTTGGGATCCAAATATGCTTAACAATCCTAATTGCTTTGGACTGGCTGATTTTTCTCCCATAAACATCTACATAAACAGTGGACTCCCTAACTGCCTTGGGAGTTGACTGTCTATAGGTGTCAGTCCTTTGTGGCACAGGGGACTTATTAAGTCTCCTGTTCCTGAAGGGCTTTGGTGCAGCTGGCCTCAGGTGTTGTTGATAAGGAGGGATAAGGCTTTTCTCATAGGGCATATATGAAGGTGATTCCCTATAGTGAATCCTTCTGTCAACTCCCCTGACAGAGGATTCAGGTCAGTTTGTCCTTTGCCTGGATTGTCTCCTGAGGAATGATCCAGGTTGAGGATAGGTGTACTGAACGTTACCCCATTTGTTTCTGGAAGATTGATTCTTCTTGGGTTTAGTTTTGAGAGGTGTATAAGCTGTTCTAGTCCTTTCAGTGGACCTACTTGGCATTATCACCTCTTCATTGAGTTCAGTAGGCCTTTTGCCCTTATCAAGAGTCCTTCTGGGATTCTCAGAGGACCTTACAAACACTATCTCATTACTGCTTGTGGGTGCAGTACTGAGTTGGCCTTCTGAGGATGTGCATGGGAAGAATCCTATCCCATGTCTGATGTCTGAGCTATTTTGTAAACTCAGAATCTTCTCTATAGCAAGAGAGGGTTTATTGAGAGATTCTAGCTTCCTTAGCAGATGATCCTTAGATACCTTCAGCAAGTTTACATTGCTGATGAGGGTTTTTATTTGGATGGCTAGCTCATTGTTTTCACTAACTAGCCTGATCTGATCACTGGTTAGTCCCCTGATCAGCTCATCCTTAGCACTGACATGACTTTTGAGTGTTTCCACATCATTGGTCAGGGCAATGGTTTGGGATGCTGAAGCAAGTTCTGCTTCTATTTCAGATTCAGCTAGCTTGTTATTTTCATTTGCTAGTATCCTGTTTTGTTCCTCAAGAGTGAGGTATGCCTCTTGCAGCCTAGAGAAGTCAACCATAATTGTTCTAAAGAGAACTGAAGGTTGAGGTCTCCTGCTGACTCTGAGCTAGGCTCAGGTGAGTGTGCTGTTAATTGACAAGGATGGGATTGTACCTCAGATTCATCATGGGCCATGAGGCATAGATCATCATCACTGCTGTCAGTGAACATTTCCTCAGATGAGCTTCCAGCTTCCTCATCTTCTGCCACCATTGCTCTTCTCTCTAGTCTCCTGTCCCTCCTGGCTTGCCTTTCCTTCCTTTCCTTGGGGCTCAGCTGAGGGCAGTCATACTGAAAGTAGCCTGTCTTATTGCACTGGAAGCATCTTTTCTCATCATCTTTACCCTCTTCTTTATCTGTCCTTCTGGTTTCAGATCTTGAGGTGGATTCCTTACTCTTGTTGTTTCTTTTGTATTCCTTCTCAGGCTCCATTTCGTTTCTGGGTGTGAACCTGGACTTCTTCTCCTTGTTGTCCTGATAGTATCTTTTGTATTTGCCAAACCTTGAGTTCAGCTTTCAAATCTTCTTGCTAGAAGGCTCATTTCCTCTTTTAGCTCAGCCTTGCTTTGAGATTTACAGGGCTTGTTGGCCTTCTTGATCTTGGTTCGTTCACCTTCAGAACTGTTTGCCTTGAAGGCTACTCCTTTCTCTGATGAGGAAGACTCTTCTATAGCACTTTTTCTATTGAGATCAAACTCATAGGCCTTAAGTTCTGAGAACACTTGCTGCATTGACATGTTTGATAGATCTTTGATGTTCTGAATCATCACTGAATAGACATCCCACCTAGGTGAGAGTCCACTGAGTATTTTGAGAGCAACCTCCCTCTTGGTGTAAACCTTTCCAAGGGAGTTTATCTCATTCATGATGTCAGTGAACCTGCCATCAAGTTGATCAATGGTCTCATTTGGTTCCATTGAGAACTGTTCATATTTTTGGACAACAACTGACAATTTATTTTCTTTTATCTTGTCAGTGCCCTCACATAAGAGAGCCAAGGTATCCCATATCTCCTTTGCGGTTGTGCAGTGAACAACCCTCCCCATGACAGAGTCAGGGATGGTTGTATACAGTATATTCATGGCCACAAAGTTGAGATTATGTCTCTTTCTTTCATCAGCAGTGAAGTCATCTTCATCCTTAGGCCACTCCTCTCTAGGATCATTAATTTGAGCTTGTGTGATCCTAGGATTAGCAGTCATAAAGACAAATGGACCCTTAGTAATCACTCTCAGCATCTCATCATGCACACAGGCTAGGTGAGCCCTCATTCTGATTTTCCAGAAGTCATAGCCTTCTACTGTGAACTGGGGCAGCTTATGATGTGATAGGTGATTGAGAGGATTGGTTCCCATGTTGGAGTCTGAGCTTCCAATAACATTGGTGTGGGCTGTTCCTGTGGTGGTGTTCCCTGTGTTGATTGATCCTTCTGCTTGTGTAGACATATTTATCAAGAATACTTCAAGAAAGAACAGTCAGATCAGTTCAAATGACCACTAATGATAAATCAAGGCAGTGGTTCTTAGAACCCCTGCTCTGATACCACTTATTGGTCCCAAATAGACAAAGACAGGTGTATGGGGGGGGGGAAACACCTGTAAGTTCAGATTTTTCAAAACTCAGTTTAACAGTGGACTCTTAAAGGGACATGTCACTTATAAATATCAGTGGACTTGAAGGTCCCCTGACAAGTAGCCTGATAATTTGATCAAAGAGTGATTTGTGCAGCGGATTGTTTTAAAACTCTTGAAGTAGTTAACACACACAAAAGGCACATGGGACACAGGGATTTATAGTGGTTCGGAGTTCAACTCTCCGACATCCACTTTTCCTGATTTAACAGGAGAATTCCTTAACCAGAGGAATTCCTTGTTTTAGAGTGCCAAGGTGCACTGATCAAGAATAACCTTACTTGATCTCTAGGATTGTCACCGAGTCCTAGTCCTCTCAGATTTCAGACTGAGTCTCTTCTCAGCTTACTTTCTTCTACTCACAGCCTTGAAATTATCTCAGTTTAAGGGCTTGAGTTTCCAACTAAGGTTGAGATAACCCTTTACAATAAAGAGCAATAGTTAGATAGGGTTATCTCAGTAGGCTTCTAAGATATTACAATATAAGCCTAATACAAGATTGAATTCTAAACAATATAAGCACTAGGAAAACTAGATAGATTTAGAGTGCTTGAGTGTATGAATTTTTAGAGCTTTCAGATTTGAGCTTGTTGATTTCCCGTGCTTGGCTTCTTCTTCAACTCTTGTATTTATAGACTTGAATTTGAAATATTATCCGTTGGAGAGATAGTTTCAAATTCAAGCTATTTTGGTGACCCAACGTTCTTCCGGATTTTCTCAGATTTTGGATGGTCAAATCTATGAAAAAGTTGTAGTCCAACGTCCCAAAAATCTTCTTCAGATTTTGGATGGTCAGCCTCTCCAAGCATTAATGGTTGATGGCTGATTAAATGCCTGCTTAGAATTAATGCAGCCGCCTTTGGAAAAAGTGCCATCCTAGGTTGTTGGTTGCTTCTGAACTTGTTACTGACAGGACAGTCTTTATGTCAGGTCCGTACATAGGTGGCAGCTTCTCATTGGCCTGTTCTTAATGTTCCTCAACCTAGTCTAACGGTTGCATTGAAGTCCTCTGTCTTTTCATTAGGTGACTTGGAACATTCTCTTTGCTGCATTGAATACTTCATTTATGTGTTGGTTGCTTCCCTATTAAATGCTAAATGCATTTAATACATCAGGTTACTTGTCTTCAGGGGAGTCCTTTCAGGCCATTTGGTCTTAGTCTTCTGAGGTGCATACTTCAATCAGTGGGTGTATCTACTAAGCCTTCATCAGGCTAGTCTAGTATACATCAGGCTAGTTTTATCACAAGTAGCCTGTTACAAAAAAAGAAATTATTCTCAGCTTTGACATAGCCTCCTAACATTTTGGGCTATCTTTCTGAGTCTTAGAGATACATCAAAACATCAGGGGAGTCTTTTGGATTTTATCAAAATATTTTCTAAGTCATTTCCCAACAGGCCTCCATTACCACAGTTCGAAGCTTTGCCGAGGAAAGAATCAGAGCCTTCTAAGACCTAAAATCTCATCACCGCCATTATCGTGTTCACCGGAATTAATGGAGTGCACCTGTCCACTTCACATCACCACCAACCACCATCTGTCATCACGTTAAAAAATTGGATGATCGGTTCAACTGTCATGTGGTTTTCCTGATTGAACCGATTGGAATTCGGTTCAATCCGGTTTAACTCAAAAACAATTTTTAGTGTGTTTCGGACCAGATGTGCAGCCGGTTTCCGGTCCAACCGGTTGAACTGGCCGGTCCGGTCCGATTTTGAAATCATTGGTTTTAACTACACTGCTTTGTGAAAATAGGGGCAAGTGTTCCAGCTATATACCTTGGAGACATGATATCATAAGGAAGTACTACAATGTAGTATTGTTGAGTGAAGAAAATGAAGAAATGAGAGAACTCCTAGAAGAAGGATATGAAAAAAAATGTTCAGTTCTAATTGCAAAGAATTCAAAACAAATGAAGACATTGAGGCTCATTCTGAAACATCAAAAAGAGTTCTCGACCCAGACACTCAGTAACAAAGGGAAGAAGCAAAAGGATTAAGAGTGGCATCCATACTAAAAAGAAGAGTAAGTCAACAAATTCACAGTCATCACAAATGAAAGCATTTGGATCAATTACACCTAATCCTCATATAATTTGAATGAGGATTGTGTTTTAGTTTTAATAAATATATAAATGTTAAATTCTTGCTAATATTGTTACATCTAGACATTTTATTAAATTTTTTGCAGTAGGTATATATAACATTTATGTTTAAATCATTAATACTCAGAGATTAAAAATTAATACCCAAAGATTAGAACATAAATACCCGAGTAATAATATACCAGTACCCCAATAATCAAAGAATATTTTATTAATAAAATGTACGCTAAAGATAAAAAAATTTATAAAATTATACAAAATATAATAATAATAAAAAATTATACTATATATAAAAAATCGTAACCCTAGAACAAACCGACGCCATTGCATCTTAATAGAAATCGATAGAATCTTCCACCGACGAAGCTTCAACGAATCTCAAAGCTCAAAATGTTCAAAAGGTACAAGTGTTTACCTATCTACGTTACTCAGAATCTTTATTTCTCAATCTCTCTGTCTCCCTCTCTCTCTATCTACCTCTTTCTCTAATTTAACCTACTAATGAAGATGAATAAAATAATTTAATCTACTTTATTTTATCTGGGCAACTTACAAAATGTTCATGTTGGTCCCTTAAAGTGGTCAAGGTCTAGAGGGGGGGGGGGGTGAATAGACCTTGAGTCCAAAATTTGATTTTTCAAACTTTTCAAAAGGATAGATTCTAGAACCTTACAGTAGCCCTTTTTCAAGTTTAAAAGTAACAAGTCTACAAGAGTTTTAGAAACAGGACCACAAAGGTTACAACTGTAGACTAACAAGTCTGCAGCTGCAGAGTTCAAAAACTTTGCAAAATAAACAATCACTTGTAGACAAAATTATCAGAGGGATTCTCACAATTAAAATTGTATTGAGAAAACTCTAATGTGCAGCGGAATAAAGTGTGTGTGTTAATGAAAAACAATATAAACTAAACTTAACAGTTGAGTGACTTATGAAAGTCTACAGCTGTAGAGTTAGTTTTTCTCTGTGATGAACACAAAGTTTTTATGCACTAAGATTTCAAAACAATGATGAATGTAACAAGGAATTTAAATATGCAGTACAAGAATATAAATGACAGAAAATAAATAGACCAAGTTTATAGTGGTTCAGTGTCTATATAAAGACCACCTACATCCACTGTTACACCACTTAGGTGCCAAATTCACTAAGATGTGATCACAAAGATCAATACAATTAGTTCCCCCTTAGAACTAGGTTCACTCAGATTCCTATTCTAAAAAGAGATTAAACTACCCTATTCACTAAGAATATAACTCACAAAGAGCTTTTACAAAACCTCACAAAGAGATATCTACACAAAGTAGAAATATAAAATGGGTGAGGGAACAACAACAAAAGGTGTGATTCTTACTAAGAAAATCCTAACCAACTATCCTATGAATCACAAAGATTAAAACAAATAAAGCTCTCTCTCAGAATTTGTTGGCTGTAGACTTGCTTAGGTTGAATACATGTATGCGCAGGGTTGTTGTTCTTGCTTCCTCTGAGGACTTCTTCTATTTATAGATTGAGTGGAGTGTCTTATCCGTTGGGAATTTCAAATTTGAAATTCAGATAAGGCTCCTCTCTCTCTATTGGCATGTGTGAGGTGGTCCTCATCCTTCACACAGGATAGTACTGAATGTACTATGTCATTTTCTTCAGAATTCTGACCTTTCTTGTAACTAATCTTCATTATCCTCCAGAATTAAAGAAATAATACTCCACTTAAGTACAATTTAGTGAGTGCTTGAGAGCTACACTATTAGTGCTTAAGGGTCTTCATTATCTTCAAATTATCTTTGACTTGTACCATCTCTTCAAACGGTTCTTTGCAGCAGTATAGTCTCTAACCTTGCAGCTGTAGAGTCCTGTCAAATTGAAAAACTGGTTGTAGAGAAACCTTACAGCTGTAGGATCATGTCTGGCTGTAGATTGATCAAATACACAACTGCAGACTTCACTTACAACTATATGTTTCAAACACCAATTTCCTTAATACAATTGTTAGATCAAATTATCAATTTAAACATATTGTTTTACACACATCAAAATCTAAAACAAGGTACTAACAATTTCCCCCTATTTTGATGTTGGATAACAAACAACAAAACAAGTAACAAAGACAATAGGATATTATCTTAAAAACAAAATAAACACAACAAGAAGCAGAGCAAAACAGGGCACAACACAAAGCAATAAGAAAACAGAACAAAGCACATAACACAAAGCTAGAAATAAAAGGGATACAAGATACAACTTACAGTCATTTATTAGACTAAAAACTAAACAGTTTTAGTGTCTAATCTAGAGTAGAGTCTTCATCTTCTCCTGTGCTTGGGGTCTGCATCTTTCTCTTCATCAGTTTCATCATCAGAATCTTCATCTTGGGCCTTCAGAATTCCTTGCTCCACTAGCTTCATATTTTTCTCATCCTCTTCAAAATATTTCATCAGCATCTGTAGTTCATAGGATTCCATCTCTTCTTCTTCTTTCTTGGACTTAAATACCCTCTTAGGCAATGGGGTTCTTCTGATCTTTCCACCAAGGAGCTGAGCATTGTCTCCTTTATATAGTGATCCATCAGCCTTTAGGTCTTTGAATTTCTGGAACCTATCCTTCTTAAGCTTGATTCTCTTAATCACAGTATGCCTGTTGCAAATGCTTAAAAATTCCTTCCATAAATTGTCAAAACCAGCTTTCATTTGATTGACCCTTTCCTCAGAATCCCATGCTCAATGGTTGAACATTTAAAGGTTGAGCAGTTGATAGCTCCTTGAGAGTTACGTACCCAAGTGTAGGTTGATTTCAA
>JAPKLY010000030.1:988187-1132433 GCA_026898435.1 Prunella vulgaris | reverse complement strand
TCCAATTTCACCCAACATAATAAACCACATATAAAAAGCCTTGAAGAAACTTTACAAGCCTTTATGCAAGGACAAACAACCATCAACAACCAAACGTCACAACCCATCAGTGATATTAAAAGTACATTATCTACTTTAACTAATTCCTTAAGAACAGTTGAGAAAGGAAAGTTTCCTGCTCAACCTCATCAAAATCCTGCTGGGCAATGTCATAGTTCCTCTAATGCACCAGAAAATGTTAATTTTGTCACCACTTTACGAAGTGGAAAATTAATTGACAAAACAACTGGAAAATACAAAAGTAGAACATGCACTTCTTGATCTTGGTGCGAGTGTTAACCTTTTACCATTTTCTGTGTATAAACAACTGGATTTGGGAGAATTAAGGAAAACTACTGTCACACTTCAGTTGGCAGATCGTTTTATAAAAATTCCAAGAGGTATAGTAGAGGATGTGTTAGTGCAAATTGATAAATTCTATTTTCCGGTAGATTTTATTGTTTTAGACACATGCCCAGTCTCAAATCCATCATCTCAACATCCAATCATTTTAGGAAGACCATTTCTTGCAACTTCTAATGCTTTAATAAACTGTAGAAATGGTGTTTTAAATCTTTCTTTTGGAAATATGACTTTGGAGTTAAATGTTTTTAACATTTCTAAGCAACCACAAAGTAATGATGAGGCTAACGAAATTGATGTAATTGAGACATGTACTCTTGAACAATTGATAACCTCATTTTCTGATCCATTAGAAAATTTGATAAATGATTGTGTTAATGATAACAGTTCGGAGTTTGATTCCATTCCTATGATTTCACAAGTTTCAAAGCTTAATGAATGGAAACCCAAATTTGAACAATTATCAAAGTCCGAAAAGACTCCAACCCCGTCAAGCGAGCAACCACCAGTTTTAGAGTTGAAGCCTTTACCATCAAATTTGAAATATGTTTTTTTGGGTGCTAATGATACTTATCCGGTAATAATATCCTCTAAGTTAAGTTATGATCAAGAGCATAAATTATTAGAGGTATTAAAGATTCACAAGCATGCGATAGGGTGGTCTATATCAGATATAAAAGGAATTAGCCCATTAATTTGCAGTCATAATATTTATTTAGAGGAAAATGATAAACCCTCTAGGCAGATGCAACGAAGACTTAACCCTAATATGAAAGAAGTGGTGAGAAATGAAGTGATTAAGCTATTAGACAATGATATTATCTATCCTATCTCTGATAGTAAATGGGTAAGTCCTACTCAAGTTGTGCCTAAGAAATCTGGAGTAACTGTAGTAAAAAATGATAAAAATGAATTGATTCCAACTAGGACTGTTACTGGTTGGCGTGTATGCATTGACTACAGAAAATTAAATTTAATGACAAAAAAAGATCATTTTCCTCTACCTTTTATGGACCAAATTTTGGAAAGAATTGCTGGGCATGAATTTTATTGCTTCTTAGATGGATATTCAGGGTATAATCAAATTGCAATTGCACTAGAAGATCAGGAAAAAACAACATTTACATGTCCTTTTGGAACGTTTGCATATCGTAGAATGCCATTTGGATTATGTAATGCCCCAGCAACATTCCAAAGATGTATGGTAAGTATTTTCAGTGACATGGTTGAACGTTTTCTTGAAGTTTTCATGGACGATTTCTCTGTCTTTGGAAATTCTTTTGATGATTGCTTAATAAACTTGGCTAAAGTCTTAGCTAGATGTGAGGAGAAAAATCTTGTCCTTAACTAGGAAAAATGTCATTTTATGGTAACTGAAGGAATTGTGTTAGGCCACATTGTTTCATCAAAAGGATTAGAAGTTGACAGGTCCAAAATTGATCTAATAGCCAACCTACCAACACCAAAATCAGTTAAAGATATTAGATCATTTCTAGGACATGCAGGTTTTTATAGAAGGTTCATAAAAAATTTTAGCACAATTTCAAGACCATTATGCAACCTTTTATTAAAAGATATAGTATTCGAGTGGAATGACTCTTGTGAAAAGGCTTTTGTAACACTCAAAGAAATGCTCACTTCTACACCTATTATGCAACCTCCTGATTGGACTCTACCTTTTGAAATTATGTGTGATGCTAGTAATTATGCTGTTGGAGCCGTGTTAGGACAGAGAAAAGATAAGAAACCTTATGCGATATATTATGCAAGTAAAACTCTTAATTGTGCTCAAATGAATTATTCCACTACTGAACAAGAATTACTTGCTGTAGTATTTGCACTAGAAAAATTTAGATTTTATCTTGTTGGCTCATCTATTGTTATTTATACTGATCATTCGGCTTTAAAATATCTACTAGCAAAGAAAGATGCAAAGCCAAGATTAATTAGGTGGATACTTTTACTTCAAGAATTTGATATAATAATCAAAGATAAAAAAGGAGTGGAAAATGTAGTGGCCGATCACTTATCCAGACTTACATGTGATGAATCTTTCGAGGTAAGCCCCATAAATGACTCTTTTCCCGATGAGCAATTATTCACCGTGTCTAAAGGTTCATGGTTTGCGGATCTTGCTAACTTTCTTGCGACAGGTCAAATTCCAATTCATTGGAATGCTCAAGATAAAAAGAAATTTTTTAGGGAAGTAAGAAATTTCTTTTGGGATGACCCATATCTTTTTAAATATTGTCCTGATCAAATATTAAGAAGATGTGTACCAGATAATGAGATTCAAAGCATAATAAATTTTTCTCACTCTGAAGCTTGTGGGGGGCATTTTTCAACAAGAAAAACCGCTGCAAAAATTTTGCAGTGTGGATTTTATTGGCCAACACTTTTCAAGGACACATATGAATTTTGTAAATCTTGTGATCGATGTCAGAGATTAGGGGGCATAAGTCGTAGAAATATGATGCCATTAAATCCTATCCTAACTGTTCAAGTATTTGATTGTTGGGGAATTGATTTTATGGGTCCTTTTAATCCACCATCTTTTGGTTATCAATATATTTTGGTTGGAGTCGACTACGTTTCAAAATGGATTGAGGCAATCCCTTGCAAAAATAATGATCATAAAATTGTTTTAAATTTTTTAAAGGAAAATATTTTTTCAAGATTTGGAATGCCTCGTGCAATTATTAGTGATGGCGGTTCACACTTTTGTAACAAACCTTTTGAGAATTTAATGAAAAAATATGGAATCCATCATAAAGTGTCTACCCCATACCACCCAAACACTAGTGGGCAAGCTGAACTCGCTAATAGGGAAATAAAACATATCTTGGAGAAGACAGTCAACTCAAATCGAAAAGATTGGTCAATCAGGTTAGTAGATGCACTATGGGCTTATCGAACAGCATTCAAAACAATACTTGGTATGTCTCCTTACCGACTTGTCTTTGGTAAACCATGTCATTTACCTGTTGAAATAGAACATAAAGCTTTTTGGGCTATTAAAAGGTTTAATTTCAATCTAGAAAAAGCTAGTACTTTAAGAAAATTTCAACTAAATGAATTGGAGGAAATCATAAATGATGCATATGGGAATTCTAGAATTTACAAAGAAAAAATGAAAGTGTTTCATGACAAGCACATTGTCAGGAAAACTTTTGAAATAGGGCAAAAAGTTCTTCTATATAATTCTAGATTACATCTGTTTCCTGGAAAATTGCGCTCAAAATGGTCAGGACACTTTATTATAAGAACTGTATTTTCAAATGGAGCGGTTGAAATTAAAAATCCAAAAACAGGTGATGTGTTTAAAGTGAATGGACAACGTCTAAAAGCATATCTTGGAAATTTTAGTAAGGAGATTGAGTCAGTATCTCTTACTGACCCGGCTAGTAATATTATGTGAATTTTATTTTTTCGGTATAAATGGCGGATTCGGTACTCCGTGACTTCCAAGTCGGTATTTCAGTTACCCACAAAACTGAATTGTAAAAAAAAAACACTTCGAAAAAGAAAAAAATATATATAAAATAAAATAAAATTATAACACTCACTTTAACGGTGACAATGATGAGTGTATCACCACCACTTATCCTACCAAACGGTCATGAACGGCTAGTTTTCAATTTTTTTTCAAAAAAATTACTCTATAAATACCCAATTTTACTCCCATTTCTAAACACCCCTCTTCAAGTTATCATAAACTCAAACAAAATGAGTAAAATCTTTCTCTCCATCATCACTCTTGCCTACTTTGTCATGCTTGCTATTTGCTATTTCAATGAAGAAGAAGAAGAATTCGGTACTTTACCTTGGATTGTTGCGGCAATTGCAATGCAATTTATAATGTTAGCTTGGGGAGTAGCATTTTTGTAATTGTAATGTAATTTCTTGTTGTTTAATAAATTTTTAATCTTTCATTTTGGAATAGGTCGACGAAATGGACACTATGGATGCGGCAATTGTCTCTTTAAATAAATACTTTCCTTGCTTCATTAAAAAGGATTTGATTAAGATATATTATGCTCGATGTGAAAGATTACGATTAATGAAGATTAAAGGAATACCACTCGATCTTCAATGGTTGATTGAAGCAAAGGTTAGAATTGGAGGTGAGTTACCTAATTCAATTGTTCCACGCGTGGTTGGTTTGGGTAAAAGTTCATTTTCTAAAAAACGAAGGGCTAAAAGAATGGGAGTTTGCTATAAATGTGCTAGATGGACGTGTAACACACGTTGTAAAAATATAGGAATGGCTTCCGATAATCGATTAAATAAAATAGATTTCATTATAAATGGACTGAGTAAGGGGTCAGTGGATAACCAATGGACCTCTGAGACGCATTATATTGGAATAGAGCAAAGAGCTTTAGTCGATTTAAGGATTGAATTAATAAAGACACTGTTTGCCAATTTCTAAGAAAATTGGATGGGAAGCATATCCTCGACTCATAGAAGGCGTTTAAGCCGTTTCTGGACGTAAAACCAGAGGAAGATGTGAGCCACAATCACAACTACTGTCCCCAAGTGGGACCTCAATCTCTTAACTTTCTTTTGACTTTTGTTTCATTTAACAGTATTTCTCGAATCGTATCAAGTACGTTTTTCATTTATCTTTGTCTATATAATTCAGTGTTCAGCTTATCACAACTCGTATCATCCTTTCGAAAGTCCAAATATGGCAACTTCATCTTCTAAAAAAATAACCTCTATTTGTGTGTTAGGGGGAGCTGGAAATAGTCTTAATAAAGAATTTGCTCTAGTAGCAAATAAGCTAGGCGGTATACTAGCTCGGAGAAATATCAAACTAGTACACGGAGGAGGCACACTTGGTCTAGTAGGTAATGTTGCCTTGACAGCATCTTGGGGAGGATCTGAAGTTCAGGGAGTCGTTCACACAGGTATAAAAAGATTAAATCCTACTACAACTGGTAAGGAAATACAGATTTCATCCTTAATGGACAGAATGCCAAAATTGATAGAAATCTCTGATGCATTCATAGCCCTTCCAGGTGGTATTCTTACTTTAGAAGAAATATTTAACATTGTATGTTGGTCATGTTTAAGTATTCATACAAAACCTGTGGGACTACTGAATATTAATGGTTATTATGATGGGTTACTAACTTTTTTTGGATCATATGAAGCAACAAGGTTTTATTGAAGAATCAGAACGTCAACTCTTTACAGCAGATTCAGATCCAGAACAATTAATAGAAAAACTCAATGCCTGTGAGATTAAAAGTTGCCCAATCACGTCTCAGGTAAACTGGTTAGGAACTCGACCCAGAATAAGTCAGGATGATTTAGATTTACATTTGCAAAAAAAAAAAATTTAAAAAAAAATGCATATATATATATATATATGTCTATTTGCGTATTTCAGGTTTATTGCTACAAATTTCTCTGTGGAATCAGGTAATCTCTTCTCTTTTACAATTCCGTCTATTCATCATTGAGGACAATGTGTTGTTTAAATTGGGGGGTGGGGATTAGTTGAGTTTTTTAAAAAAAAATCCAAAAAAATAAAAATAAAAATAAAAAGTAAAAAAAAAATATTAAAAACACTATAAAGATGGCAGAGTAAAGGGGGTAAGAAAATTAACCTTTTCTTTATACCTTTGAGACGCATCACAACCACGACTTTTTAAATTTACTGATGTCTTAATTTTAATATATGCGATTTAACAAACTTGGTACATTTATTTTTTATTTTGGTTAAGTACATTCTAATAGATGTTTATAAGTCATCCTCATTTCACACACACTGTGACAAAAGATTATGGACTATAATTGAATAATTCTACTAATTTTTCTATTTTACAAATGGTTGCAATTGATTGTTGAAAAAAAAAATTATTTTAACGAGATTTACATTAGAAAACTGCAACTTTTGTTTAGTGAATATGAACCTACCCTGTGAGAATTTGTGCCTAAATAGCATGTTTGAGCATTCTTTTATGTGAGATACTCTGTCATGAATTATGTTCTTCAGAACTTGTTTTGAATCTGTATCAGTCACTCTGTATGCAGACATAAGAATGATGAAGGCAATTAAGACTTACCTTTCTTTTCCAATAAAACCTACCGAATTTTTCAATGCCTTAGTAAACTCCTTTGAGCCTAAATAAAACCTTTTCTTTTACCACAAAATCATAATTATCAGTTCTCAAAGTGTGAATAAGGTGAATTATTCTTGTGAAGGTGTTAAAAAAATCAAAAAAAAAAAAAGAAAAAGAAAAAAAAAGTGAAGTTTATCGGAATAATGATGAGGATGGCGAAGGACAGTATTGAAGAGATTTGAAAATGCGAATCAAAGCCTAAATATAATTCTTCCTACAGTTGGTTGCAGACCACTTTGAGTCAAAATCCAGAGCCGATTTTCTTCATAACTTCACCCTAAGCCTCATTACAACCAAATAAAGTCCTTCTAACTTATGTTGCATGCATTGTTGATTGACTGACGGATGTATAACCAAGCCTATGATAGAAATATTCACGATATTGAGTCTGAGCGTAAACACTAGCAGCATTGAGAGATGTAAGGCGTGTGAAATCCACTAGCAAAAGTTGTTTATTCTAACAACTATCTTGTTAAAAACAAAAAAAATATATATTTATTTTCATCATGAAAGTTGTTAACCATAGTAAAATATCAAGATAATAGAATTATGACGTGAACTCCATACCTTTTGATCACTTAACTTGAGCACAATAGGGGATGACTATCAAACTGTCTATCTAGATTGTATTGAGCATAAAATAGTTCTAAAATGCAATAGTTTGTTAATTTAGATATATTATAATAAAGAGTTGGTAAGATGCAAATAAAAGCATCATCACAAAAATTATGTTACGCTTTCATCACTAGAGACTAGTAATAAGCTGGTTGGGGAGTGTGATTAGCGTTTAAGTATGCATATATTTTACCTATTTTGTGTATTATTTTGTGTACTATAATGTATTGTTTAGCGTATTTATATATAATTTCACACTTTCTAATTAGTTATAAGTATTTATGTTTCTATTTAAATAAGAAGCATATGTATAATTCAACCTAACCATTATGTCTATTGTATATTGTTGAGGTCTTAAGTGGAGTTATATTTATCCAAATTTTATGATATTGAACACCTAAGACAATGTACTAAATACTTAAGACACTTTAGTGATCCAATTTTACATGTTTGGATTGTATTTGTACTCATAAGTGAAGACTCCAATTCTGTCCAATGTTTGGACTCAAAACACATTTTCGTATTTGCACAATATCTGGAGCCTCACTAAACCAATTGAACCAATTCCAGTTGTATTTGATCACTAATTCGTTGCTCTACTACTTGTCTTCAGGGCTCAAGTTTCAAAAGTTCCGGCTTCAATGGTCAAAATAACAATCAATGCAGGGCTTCAGAATTCCGCCATCTCAGTACACTTGTTGGGAAATAATTCACCATAATTCACACAAAAGTCCAATTTACACAAGACCAAATCCATTGGTTAGCCAAGAAATTCATAAAGACACAGTAGAAATATTAAAGGCTTTGATTTTGTGCAAGCTGAGATATCTGTTTTTCAATAGACCACCATAAATTCGCGGAGAAAAACAATCCAGTTTTACCAACTCCACTATTATGGTCATAACTCACAATCTAGAGATCCAATTTTTGAGATCTTAGACTACTTGGAAAGCTAATCCAACGGCCTCCAACTTTCATTCAGAAGTCAAGATGAAATTTAGACGGCAATGGCAATTAAATTACTGATGTTTACAGGCCATGTGAATTGGTTGCTAAAGTCTCCATGATTCACTATTTGGAGGCCTATATAAAGAGCCCTTTAGCAACCCTTAAAGGCATCCCATTTTCCTTGTAATCCTTCTATCTTAGTCTAGTATCTCTCTTAGAAATATGAGTTCTTATTGTATTAGTATGAGTAGCTAAATATTTTACTAGAGTTAGGGATGAAGCTTTAGTAAAGTATTAGTAATGTTCTTGGTTATTCAATAAAGATTTTCAAAGTTTTAATCCTTTAGTCATTTGAAGAGTTTTTAAGAGAGGTTTTGATGTGTCATTACTTTGATTTGTTGTAGACTTATTGGCACAACAAATGCTTAGTTTTACATATCAACTATTGATTTTATAAACTTGTTCGAATTTCTAAAGGTACTTTTCAAAAGTATTATATGTGCTCAAAGTTATATCTTCCAATTGAAATCACTTGATTGTTAGATTTCGATTGAGTTATCAAAGATAACCAAGATCATAACTCTAGTATTTTTATCTAAAGTGGAATCCCGAAGCTCTAGTATTTTGTTACTTTATTTAAACCTCTCAACTAGATAATATCTTTTTCTTCCAAATCTCTCTGTGGTTCGACACTCGGTCTCCCGAGAAATTTTATTACTTGAAATCAACCTACACTTGGGTACGTAACTCTCAAGGAGCTATCAGTCATCAGCTTGCTGAACTCATCACACATCAGTTTGTTGGGGGAGCCAAAGATGATATCATCCACATATATCTGCACTAAGAGGATATCATCTCCGTCTTCCTTTCTAAACAAGGTTTTGTCTATCTTTCCTTTACTGAATCCACTATCCAGTAGGAACTGTGATAGAGTATCATACCAGGCTCTAGGTGCCTGCTTTAGTCCATATAAAGCTTTCTGCAACCTATAAACCTTGTTCCCAATCTCAAATCCTGGTGGCTGTTCCACATAAACCTCTTCTGCCAGGATTCCATTCAGAAAAGCTGACTTGACATCCATCTGATAGACTTTGAACCCTTTGAAAGCAGCATAGGCCAGAAACAATCTAATGGCTTCTAGTCTTGCCACAGGAGCAAATGTCTCATCATAGTCAATCCCCTCTGACTATGAATACCCCTGGGCTACTAGCCTTGCCTTGTTTCTAATTACTACATCATTTTCATCCTTTTTGTTCTTGAATACCCACTTAGTACCTATGACCTTCTGATGTTTGGGCCTCTCCACTAGAGTCCAAACTTCTTGTCTTGCAAACTGATTTAACTCCTCTTGCATAGCTACAATCCAGTTTGGGTCTTCAAGAGCTTCATGGATATTTTTGGGTTCTATCAGAGACACATAACAGCTGAATTGAGCACCCAAGTTTAGCTTTCTTCTGGTCTGAACACCTACACTTGGATCTCCTAGAATCTGTTCAGCTGGGAAATCAGACAATGTCTTCTTGCCCCTTTGAGGTGCCATAGTCTGCTCCTCTTGGGTCTTGTCTGACATTCCCCCTTGGTTAGTGTCAGGAGTCAAGATGCCATCATCTGGTGCTGATGATGGCTTATCAGCTGATTTGGGCTCATCGTCTGAATCTGAATCTGATTCTATCCTTGGTACTACTACCTTAATCAGATCTGGCTTATCTGACAGATTCAGCTGATCCACCTCTTCTGCTAGCTTCTCCTTGCTGTACTCATGAAAAGATTCATCAAATACAACATGGGGTGTCTCCTCCACACAGAGAGAGACTTTATTAAAGACTCTATAGGCTTTGCTATTTCTAGAATATCCTAAGAATATTCCTTCAGCAACCTTAGCATCAAAAGTCTTTAACTTAGTCTTTCCATTGTCATGGATGAAACACCTACACCCAAAAGTATGGACAGAGGAAAGGTTAGGAGTTTTACCTTTGTACATTTCATAAGGAGTCTTCCCATGTCTCTTGACTGGTAGACACCTATTTTGGATGAAGCATGCAGTGTTGATGGCTTCTGCCCAAAATCTTTGAGGAGTCTGATATTCAGCTAACATAGTCCTTGCTGCCTCCTTGAGGGTTCTGTTTCTCCTCTCAGCTAACCCATTCTGCTGAGGTGTTCTGGCAGCTGATGTCTTATGCTGAATGCCATTATCCCTGCAATAGTCAGAAACAACAGAGTTTAGAAACTCAGTACCTTTATCACTTCTGATTCTGACTATGCTGAGGTCCAGCTCCTTCTGAATCCTCTTGAACAACTCCAGCATCTTGACCATAGTCTCATTCTTCTTGAATAAGAACACTACCCAAGTGAATCTTGTATAGTCATCAACAATCACCAGTGTGTACTTCCTTCCACTGAAACTAAGAGGTGAGACAGGTCCAATCAAGTCCATATGAAGCAGCTGGAGTGCTTTTGTTGTTGAAGTACTCTGCACATCTTTGAATGAGGCTTTAGTCTGCTTTCCTTTCTGACAGGCATTACACTTCTGCTCAGATGCAAACACCTCATTTGGTAGACCTCTGACTAGACCCTTCCTTGCAACCTTGTTGAGAGTCTTGAAGTTCAGATGACCTAACCTCTTGTGCCAGAGCCAGCTGATCTCTGATGAGCTTTTAGCAACCAAACATGAGTCAGCTGGACAGCTTGCAAAATCTGCAAGATACATATTACCTCTTCTGAGGCCAGTTAGTAGCACCTGCTCATTTAAATCATTAATAACAAGACAAGAGTTCTTAGAGAATCTTACTGAATATCCCTTGTCACAGAATTGGGATACAGACAGAAGATTGTGCATGAGCCCTTCTACATAGTAGACTTCTTCAACTCTTGTTCCTTTGATCAGCAGAGTGCCAACTCCTCTGGTGACTCCAAAATTGTTGTCACCGAACACAACTCTAGGCCCATCCAGCGTTACAAAGTTCTGGAGAAGATGCTTCTCAAAGGTCATGTGCTTCGAGCAACCGCTATCAATGTACCAGACATGACCCTTGGCTTCTCCTCTTTCTATAGGGCTAGAGTTAACCTGAAATTAAAACTCAGGCTTTAGGTACCCTATCTTTGGGTCCTGATTGGTTAGTATCGACTTTCTGGATCCACAGGTAGAGATCATCCTTATGAGGTTTATGGGATCTCAACCTTCTACCATATTTGTCCACAAAAATCATCTCCCTCAGAGGATCTTTTCTGGGGCGATGAGTGATAACAGTGGGTTTGTAGGTGGGTTGCTCGAAAGGATAGTTTCGGCTTGAGCCTCCGAATGACTCATAAACTTTAGCCGGTGAAGGCTTGCCTACTTTGGTTACATTAAAAGTAACCCAGGGCTGAGGTCTGTTTCGCTTGGGTTTACTCTGCTGAGATGACCTAGGCTTATCATTCCTCTGCTGATTCTGCTGAGGTCTCCTTGTCTTAGCTGAGCTATGACTTGGATTCCTCTTCTGATCTCGAGGCTTCTGAGCTTTGGACTTATGTTGATTGTCAGCATGCTTCTGAGTTTTAGTACTCTTCTGCTCTGCTGAAACCTTTTGATCACCAGCAGACTTCTGAGCTTTGGAGCTTTTCTGTCCAGCTGGGACCTTTTCTGTCCCTCTGCTCTTTTGCCCTTCTGATCCAGATGCAGGCTCAGCTGGCCCTTTACCCTTTCGAGGATCCCTAATTAATCTACTGTCACCTTTCTTCTTCTTTTGTGGTTTGGGTTTGGGATAACCAAGACCCCTTTTAACATTCACAGTTTGTGAGGACGCATCTATTTCAGACACGGCATTTTTTGCCTTAGTCAGCTGATCCACTTTCAGCTGAAGCTGCTGTGAATTTTTGGTTATCAGTTCATTTTACGTGAAGAGTTCATCGAACTTTGCTGTCAGCAGATTATGTTCTTCACTTAAGACAGTGTTCTCAGAAAGTAGCTTTTCTATCAGCTTCTCATGTTCCCCACATTTTGCTATTAAGTCAGCAGACTTGTTAGCTTGTGAGTCATAGGATATCACTGGTAGTCTAGCACTTTCCAGATCTTGTCTCAAGCTTAAAATTTCAGCTTTCAGACTAGAGTTCTCCTCTTCCAGCTTAGAACAGACTTTTAAGGAAGATTGGAGATCAGATAACAACTTGTGTATATCTGACTCCATAGAATAGGTAGATGAGCAAGATGAGCTAACAGAGGGAGTAGGAGAATTTACCTCTTCTACCTTAGCCATGAGACAGATATCATCCTCTGATTCAAAATCAGATGAGGATGAGGATGAGCTGATGTCCTGCTTCTCCTCCTCTGCCAGCAGAGCTCTCTTATCAGCGAACCTGCGATCTCTCTTGATCCTCTTCTATTCTCTCTCCCTTGGGGTAAGCTGAGGACAATCATAACATAGATGTCCTGGCTTGTTGCAAGTGAAACAAACACCATCTCCTCCTCTTCTTGGACTTGGTTCCCTGCTTCTCTCTGGAGACTTATATCTGGTCTCCTGTTCATCTGATGGTCTTCTGGCATCAGATGACTTCTGGTATCTTCTGGAAGAATCACTCTTATTCTTCTTCCACTGAGATCTATACTTCTGAAACTTGTTTGACATCTTGTCAAACTTCTTTGTCAATAAAGCAAGTTGCTCCTTTAAGCTCATGTCCTCTGGAGCAGAGGACTTCTCTTGACAATCAGCTGCAGCAGAGAAAGCAACATTCTTTGTGGCTGATGAAGTTGGAGTCTCATCTTCTTGATCCTCTTCTTGGATATCGAACTCATGTGCCTTCAGATGAGATAGCAGTGTATGATGACTCATCTCAGATAAATTCTTTGTCTCTTTAATTACTGTCACCTTCACTCTCCATCTTGGAGTAAGAGATCTCAAAATTTTGTTGTTAATCTCTTTTTCTGAATAATCCTTTCCTAAGGAGCTTGCCTTATTCAATATGTTTGTCAGCCTCATATCTAGCTGATCAATGGTTTCATCAGCTTTCATTTTAAATGTGTCAAAAGTATGTAGAACAGCCTGAAGCTTGTTCTCTTTAATTTGATTTATCCCTTCACACATTAAGGAGAGTTTCTCCCACATCTCCTTACCGGTTCTGCACGTCTTGATTTTCTCTATATATTCTTTGGAGAGTGTCTCAATGATTTCTGTTCTGGCCACTTGATCGAGGTTGAAGAGTTTTCTTTCAGCATCGTTTAGTTCACTCTTCTTCTTCTCTGTCTTCCTTCTTTCACTGATTTCAGCTTCTGGAGTCTTGCCATCACTTATTCCTTCCCAGAAGAACTTGATTGGCCCTTCCTTCAGAACATCTAACATCCGATCATGAATGGCTCCAAGGTGATTCTCCATTCTGAATTTCCAGTAATCATAATCCTCTATGGAGAATTCAGGCAGCTTCCTTGTCTTGGATCCACTCTTTTTGTAGGAAGACATATCTGCAAATGATTAGATAAAAAGCACACAAAATTTTCTAAAAATGGATTTTCAGGGATCTGTCCAGGTGACCACAAAAAGCTTTCTCAGGCTGTGGTCTTTTGGACACACAGCTCTGATACCACTTGTTGGTCCCAAAGGCAGGTTTTAGGGAAGAATACACTTGAACAAGTCTAGAAGGGGGGGGGGTTGAATAGACTTGTAAGGATTCAAAAGACTTTTTGAATTTTACCTGTTTATTCAGAAAATCAGCAAACTACTTGAGGTAGTCTGAATTTTGAAAATAGTGCGCTGTGTATAGTGCGGAAATGTTTTTAATGAAAATTGGTTTTTAGGTGATGTGCACAAATAAGGACAGAAAGAAATACGAAGAGACACAAGGGATTTATAGTGGTTCGGACCAACTGTCCTACATCCACTCTCCTCAATCCAACTTGGACTTGAGGGGCTCTCCACTAACTCACTTACTCACTTACTTACACAGTTTGAGAGTACTACTCTCTTACAACTTGTCAATGCTACAAACGCAGTTGACTTCTCACAGCTTCTACAAAGCTTTTACAAAGGATAAGTATGAATGGTGTTTTTGAGCGTAAGTGATAAATCTGACAGAGTATCGGCTAGCTTAATGTGCGTATAAATCCGATAATAAAATTATCACTATTACTCTAATTTATAGGATCAAATAACTAGCCGTTGGGATGGACTAGAAATCTGAGATCCTATAATCTCGTATTCAATCAATCAATGTGATTGATTGAATTCCCTTCTTGATTCCCGTCAATCTTCGCGATCTTCAATCAAACAAGTTTGTCCCCTTGATTGATTGATCTTCTATTCTGGAAATCTTTCTTTTATGTCGCAAGTTAACCCTTAAAATTGATTCCGAAGAATCTGGGCCGAGCACAAAACCTCAGCTGATCCGTGTCCTCAGCTGGGGTATCAGTCTGCTGATACTTGGACCTTAGCTGATGTGCAAGTCTGCTGGAGTGCACTTCAGCTGGTCTTCTTGACTTCGTCTGAATAAGTCTTTTATCCATAGTCCTTGTCTTGTCTGAGACGTGCTCTCAGCTGATCAGCTAATCTCCTGATATCAGCTGATCTGCTCTTCAGCTATCAGCTGATGTAAACTTCTCTGATGATCTGCTCTCGATGCTCCAGTGTCAGCTGCTTAAATCTTCTATCTTCTAAAATCGGCTAAGTCCACAAGGTCTCAGCTGGTCTTCTCTTCTATGATAGCTTCGGATCTTCTAGGCAGCAAGGTAGATTCCCCCTCACTTGAACCTATCTAATCCTAACTACTCATCAGCTGACTAACATGTTCAGTTGGTCCTATTACAAGCTGATTGGTTTATTATATCATCAAAACATCTAACATAGATATCCTAACAAATATAGTCATCTATGTTTTCTTTCTCAAGGGCCGAGTAACTCTGTAGTGGTGGAGTTCCATACCTATAGATTTCCTCTAATGTAAACATTGCAGGTGGAGATTGATTGAAAATACTTGTGATGGGATTTGAAGTGTCCTTATCAATCTCCTTAGATGTATCATCTACAGCCTGCTCATCAGCTTGAACTTCAGTTTCCACAGATTTCTTTTGAACTTCAGTTTGAACTTGAGCTTGAGCACCACCCATTGGTGCATCATCATTATCATCTGACTTATCTTTGGGTTCTTGGCAAGGAGAATCATCCTTTCCTGCCTCTTTTTCCTTTTCAGATTCCTTCTCAGTATGATTCTCTTCTTCAACAACTACTGGATCTGCAGCACTAGCTCCTGCAGATTCCATCAGGATAGCTTCCTTTACAAGAATAGTTAAGCCTTCTGCTTCAACTATTTGAGTACTTCCCTCTCCAATCTTGTGTTACAAATCTTCTTCACTCTCTGTGCTTACCACATCATATTCAGTTTCTGGGAATTGAGCTTCAGGATCAACTTCAGTCATAATAGCAACTTTCAAAGCTTCAGCTGCTGACTTAGTGATTTTCTTCCTTGCAGGTTCTTCAATAATAATCTGCTTTCCTTTGCCTTTATCTTTCTTTCTTTTGTTAGCAATAAACTCATCAATGAAATTGGGCTTCATCAATTCATTGACATCACTGCAATTTGTCCAATCAACTACCCATTGAAACAAATTCCTTTCCTCAGCTGCTAACTTCTCAAGCTCTTCTCTCACCAGCTTCCAATCCTCAAACTTCTGTCTTTCTTCCTCAAATCCTTCTACCCTCTCAACTGGAACAACAGTGAGTTGTTCAGTCTCAGGTTCAGGAACTTCAGCTTCTACAAACTGTTCCTCAGTAGCTTGTTCTTCAGACTGTACAATTGGCAAGTCTACAACTGTAGACTTGTCAATTTCAACTTCTGTGGCTTTCTTAGAGTGATACTTCTTCTGTCTCTTTTCTCTATCAATCTCATCTTCTGAGTCTGTAGGTTCATCTACTAATATCCTTCTTCTTACATCTTTCTTTTTCTTCTGTTTCTCTGGTTCTTTTGGTGATCTTATAATGGTGAGAACCTTTCTTTCTGATTTCTTCTTTCTCCTCTTGGATTCAGGGGCCATAGGAGCATCCACAGCCCCTCTCTTGAAGTTAGCCAATTCTATGAGTTATAATGGGTTGACCTCCATGCCCATTAAACAGAGAAAAACCAACTTTCTTCAAGATATAGTTTAAGAACAAACCAAGTCCTTTGTTCTTACCAGCCTTAACTACATCATTTCCTATATTTCACAGCAAAAGTTCTCCAATATCTACTTTAATTTCTTTCACAAAAGCAATCATAAGATCCCACATTAATATAGTACCAGTATCATGAGCACCAGTTCTACATAATAAGCATTTATCAATAGCTTCATAAAGATAAACGTACTCAACTGCTAAGTCAGTCTTCTTGAACGTTCTCTTTCAGTTCTTTGGAAACAGCTTCTTTGCAGTAAATCTCTTCCAATATTTTTCATCTTCATTAGCAAAGTTGAGGTTGTCATGAGCATCACCTCCAATCCTCAAGTGTAGAGCCTTGCAAATATCACTAGCTGTAATATTTACATTCATTCCTTACAGCTTCACTGATAAGGTTTTTCTTTCAATATCTGCTTCAGCATTCTGATAGAACTCATACACTATCTTGTCATCATACGTTCCAGGGTTGTGAGTCAGGCAGTAGTGAACACCTTGATTCACTATATGCTTAACAACATCCTCCATAGCATCAGTAGGATGCTTATTCAATATCTCATCGAAATCAAATAATGCACCAAAAATAACTTTCATCGCCATGATTCTTGGTTTCTTTTGAGTGAGGGATGGGAGTGTTTAAGGTTTCAGGGGGTTTGAAATGTTAAAGTAGGATACAAAAGGATGAAGGGTCCTTTAAATACCTGTCCTTAAACAATCATTAAGAACAAGGGCAAAACGGTCTTTGACCTAAAATATATGAGCTTTTGAATTCTGGACCAAAATTTATAATTAAATTTGTCCAAAATCTTACTCACACAGAATTAAATTTAATTTAAAATGTTACACGTACTCACACATTTTATTAATTAAAATGTATGAATAAATCCAAAATTTTTGTAACTTAGTACAAAAGTTTCTGAATTTGTAGCGTCTCATTTAATTATCAGAATTGTATAAAGTACTGTAGATTCCCTAAGTTTGCAGTTGACATCCTTAGAATTTGGAGATATACAGTTGGTGAGAAGTTTACAATCTAGAGCTAAGTCTACAGCTGTAGAGTTCCACTCTACAGTTGAATGAGTTTGCAGCTGTAAATTTCCTTTTTACTGAATTTTCCAATTTTCTAGGTTTGTCTTTGCAATTTAGTGATTTTCACATAGTCTTCTTACAATTCTAACATTCCCAAATTACCTCTCAAGATTGAAAATCTTGATTCACACAAAGGTTTAGTGAAAATATCAGCAAGATTCAAATCAGTATGAGTCTTTGTCAATTTCACATCCTTTCTTTCAACATGATCTCTTATGAAATGATGCCTTACATCTATGTGTTTTGATCTAGAGTGTAAAACTGGATTCTATGTAATAGCAATATCACTTGTATTGTCACAGAATATAGTTGTTTCTCTTGAATCAATCCCATAGTCTTGTAATTGATATTGCATCCATAAGATTTGTGCACAACAGCTTCCAGCAGCAATGTATTCTGCCTCAGCTGTAGAAAGAGCAATTGAGTTTTGCTTTTTACTGTGCCATGCCACCAATCTTTCACCTAGGAATTGACAAATCCCACTAGTACTCTTTCTATCAATCTTGCAACCTGCAAAATCTAAGTCAGTGTACCCAATGAGTTCAATTCCTCCTTCTTTAGGATACCATAATCCTAAATTTTGTGTGGATTTGACATACTTGATGATCTTCTTTACATCATTTAAGTGTGATTCTTTAGGATTTACTTGGAATCTAGCACATACACCTACTGCAAACATGATATCAGGTCTGCTAGCTGTAAGGTATAGCAATGATCCAATTAGTCTCCTATATTTGGTTACATCAACACTTTTGCCATTCTCATATTTGTCAAGATTCACAGAAGGTGTCATAGGTATATTGGTAGGCCTTGAACTATCCATTCCAAATCTCTTTATAAGCTCTTGAGTATATTTAGCTTGATTGATGAAAATTCCATCTCTCATTTGCTTAACTTGTAATCCCAAAAAGAAATTCAGATTTCCCATCATGCTCATTTCAAATTTCTCAGTCATGAGCTTAGAGAATTTTCTGCATAATTCCTCATTGGTTGAGCCAAAGATTATGTCATCAACATAGATTTGGACAAGCAAAATATCATTCCCATGTTGTAATCTGAATAAGGTTTTGTCAACCATTCCCTTTTTGAATCTATTTTTGATCAAATGATCACATAGGGTATCATACCATGCTCTTGGTGCTTGCTTAAGTCCATAAAGGGCTTTTCTAAGCTTATAAACCTTATCTTCAGCTGTAGATTCCTCAAATCGTGGTGGTTGTTCAACATACACTTCTTCTGAGAGTAAACCATTTAGAAACACTCTTTACATCCATTTGATAGACTGTAAAGTTCATATGTGCAGCATAGGCTAGAAAGATTCTTATAGCTTCTAATCTTGCAACTGGGGCAAATGATTCATCAAAATCTATGCCTTCAGATTGACAATAGCCTTGAGCTACTAACCTTGCCTTATTTCTGGTTACAATTCCATCTTCATCAAAGTTGTTCTTGAATACCCACCTAGTTCCAATTACTTTGTGATTCTGAGGTCTTGGAACAAGTTCCCATACTTGATTTCTCTCAAAACCATTCAATTCTTCTTACATTGCAATAATCCAATTGACATCTTGCAGTGCTTCATGAATATCATTAGGTTCTGAAGATTAAAGAAATGTAGCAAACATTGCCTCATGGATTTGTCTTCTGGTTTTTACAGCATCTGATGGGTTTCCAATTACATGCTCAGGGGGTGATCTTTTAACCAAATCAAATCTGACACAGGCTCTAATCCTTGATCATTGTTCTCTACAGCTGTAGATTAACCTACTGCAGACTCATCAAGTCCTTTTGTTGGTGTCTCTACTTCTGTTTGAACATTCTCATGGATTAGGTCTTCTACATTCTCTAACGGTGGTAACTCAACAATTATAGTGCCAAAGCCCTTGTTGGTCAAATCTACAGGAGTTTTGATCTCAACATATTGTTGTTGACTTGCAACTGTAGAGTTGTCCTCCTTAGAGTCTTAAAAAATTTCTTCAGGGGAGCTATGTTGTTCATAAAAAACAACATGATGTGATTCTTCCACAATCATCAATCTCTTGTTATACACTCTAAATGCTTTGCTAACATTAGAATAACCTAGAAAGATACCTTCATCTGACTTTGAATCAAAAGTCTTAAGATATTCTTTCCCATTATTCAGTATGAAGCATTTACATCCAAATATGTGTAAATAAGAGATGTTAGGAGTCCTTCCTTTCCATAGCTCATATGGAGTCTTCTTATGATCCTTAACAATCAAGCATCTATTTTGTGTATAGCATGTAGTGCTTGTAGCTTCTGCCCAAAATTTCTTAGGCAATTTTACTTCAACAATCATTGTTCTTGAAGCTTCCTTGAGTGTTCTATTCTTTCTTTCAGCAACTCATTTTGCTGTGGGGTTCTAGCTGCAGAGTATTCATGAGTAATACCATAAAGTGAGCAATACTCTTCAATAACTTGATTTGTGAATTTTGTTCCTCTATCTGATCTGATCTTCATAATCTTCAAATTCTTTTCATTCTGAATCCTTCTTAACAGTTCTGGCAACCGCTGTAGAGTTTCACTCTTCTTTCTAAGAAACACAGTCCAAGAAAATCTTGAGTAATCATCTACAACAACCAAAGTATACTTCTTCCCACTTATACTTACTGGTTCTATGGGTCAAAAAAGATCCATATGCAGTAATTCAAGTGTTCTTGAGGTACTTGGGTGTGTCTTACTTTTGAAAGTCTTCTTGATTTGTTTCCCTTTGACACAAGCATCACATAACTGTTCCTTCCTGAACTTGGTGTTTGGTAAACCTCTTACAAGTTAGTTATTCACAAGTTCATTCATGGTTTTGAAGTTTATGTGATTCATTCTTTTGTGCCATAGCCAACTAACTTCATTGGAACTGTTAGCAAGAAAGCAGGTAGTTTCAGCTGCAGAGTTCTACTCCACAATGTAAACATTCCCTTTCCTAGTTCCTGTCAGTTTAGTGGTTCGAGATTCAACATCTTTGACTATGCAAGTATCTTTTGTAAAGTCTACAGTGTAGCCTTTGTCACAAAATTGACTCACACTAAGCAAATTATGCTTTAGACCTTCTACCAAATAAACATCATTGATCTGAACATTTCCTTTGAGTAGACATCCTGATCCTTTAGTTGTTCCACTGGCATTATCACCAAAAACAACCTTATGACCTTTATGATCTTTTACATTTTGTAGCAAATTTTTGTCTCCAGTCATATGTCTTGCACAACCACTGTCTATGTACCAAATCTCTCATTTGGTGGTTGTAACATGTCCCTGCAAAATAAAATGAGTTATTTAGAAATCCAATGCTTTGGATTTCCTCCAGTGTTACTCTTTGCAATCCAAGCCTTTTTAGGAGCTGTAGAGTTGTTAATTCTACAGTTCTTGCTTGATCCTCCTCTTTGAGTGCTTGAAGAGGGAGACATATCTGACATATTTCCATTCCAGAATCTATCGAAGTTAAGTCTTCTTTCCATATCCAATCTATGATAGACTTCTTCTTCTGACTGTAGGTTTGATTCTGCAGTTTGTTTCAAAGTTATGTTCTGAAACATATTTGAAACATCTTCTTCAGTGTCATCCATGATCTCTTTGATCTTTTGTTATCTTCTTGGTGACAATTCTTTGAATGATTTCAAGAATTTCAAATCTTCCAGCTGTAGAGTTGAGTCTACAGTTTCTTCAGGGGTTGTTTCTTTGATGAACTTTCTCTCAGGTCTTGGAATTGACTTTTGCAAGTATTTCATCCAAACACAAGGGTTATATCCTATTCCAGTCAAATCCTTTGAATGTCTTTGCTCAGACAGCATCTTCTTCAATTGTTTGGATGATTTTCCAAAGCAATCTAGCTTCTTTTGATAATAAGCATTGTGTTCTTCAAGTTCAGCTATCATCATTTCTTGACATTTGATTGTTTCCTTCAATTTAGCACAATCTGCAGCTCTACAACTTGCTTCGTTGAAAAGTTCTTGATTATCTTCTTTCAGACAACTGTAACCTTCCTTCAGTTCTTGTAGAATCTGCAGTTGTTTCTCAGCATCTTCCACTCCAGCTAACAAAGTTTTCATTTGTTCTCTTCTAAAATGACTATCTCTTCTAATATCTTCATTTTCCTCTTGTAGTCTTTGGATTGCACTTAGCATGTTACTGTAAGAATCTTTTTCTGTAATATAACTTGATGATGATGAGCATACCACTTCATCTTTAGCCATAAGACAGATCAGGGCTTCTTCATCTGAATATGTAGAGTTAGAGTCTTCTAATTCTGCAGTTGACTTTTGAGAAGAAGAGGGACAGTCTTCCTGATTTTTATCAAACTCAGAAAGTAGTGCTCTAATTCTCTCCTTGTCAAACCTTTTCTTTTTGTCTCTCCTGAGTCTCTTTTCTTCATCAGTGTACTTTTCAGCTTTTGGGTATGGACAATCCTTGATGTAATGTCTTGGTTTTCTGTAGTTATAGCACAAGTAAGTTGAGTTAGGTGCTGTAGATTTCACCTTACCATCTTCCTTTGATGTGAACTGCTTCTTCTTGTTCCATTTTCCAAATTTCTTGAGCTACTTTATGAAAAGAGCCAAGTCTTCGTCATCAGAACCTGTAGTTGTAGGGTTGTCAGCCACTAGAGCTGTAACCTTACTGCTGTCAGGTTCTTTTCTCCAGCTTATGTCAAACTCATAAGCTTTGAGGTCTGAGAAGAGTTCAAAGGTGGATATCTTGATAAGTCCTTTGATTCTCTCATAGCAATGACCTTCATGTCCCATTTAGTAGGTAAGCCTCTAAGAACCTTCATGTTCATTTCTCTTTGTGAGTACTCTTTACCAAGTGAGTCTAGCTCATTGAGGATCTCAATGAATATTGATTCAAACTTTTCAAGAGTTTCACCAGATTTCATCTTGAAGTTCTCAAACTTTTGAACTGCTATAATGAGTTTGTTTTCCTTGATTTGTTCAGTTCCTTCACAAATCATTTCCAACTTTTCCCATATATCTTTTGCAGTTTTGCAGTTTTTGATCTTGCTAAACACAATTTTATCAAGTGAATGATAAATAGTGTTTTTGCAACATTGTCTAAGTTGGACCTTCTCTTGTCATCCTCAGTCCATTCCCTTCTTGGTTTGGGGATAATCTAAGCTAGTCCAGCTAACTGATCAGCTGCAGTATTGACCTTTACAATGGGTATAGGGCCATCCTCTATTATAGACCACATCTCATCATTAATTGCATATAGATGAGCTTGCATTCTTATTTTCCATTCATCATAGTCCTCAGCAGAGAACATTGGAACTTTTGATTTCACCATCTTAGGAGTCATGCAAATATGCAGGTGTGTTTTTCAAAAACCAAAAAAGATCTAGCTAGGTACTGATCAAAGCAGTGGCAAGCCAACTGCTCTGATACCACTTGTTGGTCCCTTAAAGTGGTCAAGGTCTAAAGGGGGGGGGGGGTGAATAGACCTTGAGTCCAAAATCTGATTTTTCAAACTTTTCAAAAGGATAGTTTCTAGAACCTTACAGTAGCCCTTTTTCAAGTTTAAAAGTAACAAGTCTACAAGAGTTTTAGAAACAGGACCACAAAGGTTACAACTGTAGACTAACAAGTCTGCAGTTGCAGAGTTCAAAAACTTTGCAAAATAAACAATCACTTGTAGACAAAATTATCAGAGGGATTCTCACAATTAAAATTGTATTGAGAAAACTCTAATGTGCAGCGGAATAAAGTGTGTGTGTTAATGAAAAACAATATAAACTAAACTTAACAGTTGAGTGACTTATGAAAGTCTACAGCTGTAGAGTTAGTTTTTCTCTGTGATGAACACAAAGTTTTTATGCACTAAGATTTCAAAACAATGATGAATGTAACAAGGAATTTAAATATGCAGTACAAGAATATAAATGAAAGAAAATAAATAGACCAAGTTTATAGTGGTTTAGTGTCTATAAAAAGACCACCTACATCCACTGTTACACAACTTAGGTGCCAAATTCACTAAGATGTGATCACAAAGATCAATACAAGTAGTTCCCCCTTAGAACTAGGTTCACTCAGATTCCTATTCTAAAAAGAGATTAAACTACCCTATTCACTAAGAATATAACTCACAAAGAGTTTTTACAAAACCTCACAAAGAGATATCTACACAAAGTAGAAATATAAAATGGGTGAGGAAACAACAACAAAAGGTGTGATTCTTACTAAGAAAATCCTAACCAACTATCCTATGAATCACAAAGATCAAAACAAATAAAGCTCTCTCTCAGAATTTGTTGGTTGTAGACTTGCTTAGGTTGAATACATGTATGCGCAGGGTTGTTGTTCTTGCTTCCTCTGAGGACTTCTTCTATTTATAGATTGAGTGGAGTGTCTTATCCGTTGGGAATTTCAAATTTGAAATTCAGATAAGGCTCCCCTCTCTCTATTGGCTTGTGTGAGGTGGTCCTCATCCTTCACACAGGATAGTACTGAATGTACTATGTCATTTTCTTCAGAATTCTGGCCTTTCTTGTAATTAATCTTCATTATCCTCTAGAATTAAAGAAATAATCCTCCACTTAAGTACAGTTTAGTAAGTGCTTGAGAGCTACACTAATAGTGCTTAAGGGTCTTCATTATCTTCAAATTATCTTTGACTTGTACCATCTCTTCAAATGGTTCTTTGCAGCTGTAGAGTCTCTAACCTTGCAGCTGTAGAGTCCTGTCAAATTGAAAAACTGGCTGTAGAGAAACCTTACAGTTGTAGGATCATGTCTGGCTGTAGATTGATCAAATATACAACTGTAGACTTCACTTACAACTATATGTTTCAAACACTAATTTACTTAATACAAGTGTTAGATCAAATTATCAATTTAAACATATTGTTTTGCACACATCAAAATCTAAAACACGGTACTAACAGTTCACGTTAGTTATTTACTTAATGCATTCATATAATTTCAATTAGCTAAATGTAAAATGCACAAGTTCATGATCTGAAATTACATTCATAAGATAATCTTAAAAATTCTGTATGTATATGAAGGGTTTTTACATTTATATTAATTTCTTTATCTCTATGTTTGTGTTCTTCAGGTATTAAAAGTTATTCTTTAGGTAAATATATTTATTATTCAGGTATTAATAAAATAATGCTGGCTTATTAAATATTTATTATTCAAGTATCATTAAAATATTATTTATATATCATTTTTTTACAATTATATTAATCTGGATTTATATTTTTGAATTGATATTAAATTATTCTTTACATTTTCTTAAATTATTTCATTAAATCTCGGGTATTAATATTTATTTTCTGTGTATAGTTGTATTACCCATGGGGTATTAATAATATATTGTTGGGGTATTAGTATTTAACAAATTGGGTATTTAACAGATGACTTCTTTCATAAGAGTACTATTTAACGACCAATACTTCCACCCTAAACTGGTAAATATTTTGTTATATATATGTAAGTAATTAAAATTAATTATAAAAAAAAATAATAACATGTAGAAATTACGTGTTAAAATAATTTATTATTGGGAATTTGGATAAATTTAATTCCTAAATAATAAATTCAATTGAGCCTCAAAAGCCTAATAAATCAAATTGGGCCTTAAAAGCCTAATAAATTGAATTGGGCCTTAAAAGCCTAATAAATTGAATCGGGCCTTAAAAGCCTAATAAATTCAATTAGGCCCCTAAAATTCAATTAAATATTTTGGGCCTCTAAAGTCCAATTAATTCTTCAGAATGTTTAAAGTCATCAAGCCCGATCCTTAAAAAGCCCAAGAAATCAAATCTTCAAAAATATCCTTGAAGATTATCATATTTTATATCTTTTGGGAATATTTCCCAAATCATATCTTCCGGTCCATCAAATCTGGCCTGCAAATCTAGAATTCTACACCTATAAATAGAGTCTCATTCTAGTCATTTTGTTCACAACAAGGAGTCAAGAAGATCAAAGCTTAGTGAGAAGCTCTTGATATGTGAAATAAAACAAGTTATCACAGGAGAATAAACAAAATAAATAACTTAAGGTTAAGGAGCTCGCCCAACTACTCATGTGCCACGTCACCATACTCTGACCAGTTAACGCCATGAGGAAAGAGAGAGCTCGCCTAGTAGCTTGCCCACAGCTCACCTAGTAGCTCGCCTGGTCCTAGATGCAATGGTCCAACCCTACTACCATCAACACATCCTGGAGTAACACAAGGCAAGAGAGCTCGCTAAGGAGCTCGCCCAGTCTGAAGTGAAGCTAATAGTTACGTAGGGAATCAATAGTGATGTAGTAGGACAAAGCAATGTAATTAGAGCATAATAGTAGGCATGATGATAAGTGTTAAGGACACTTGTCAGCCCATTAAGCTAAATAAGCTTAATAAGTGTCACCTCACTTCATGCAAACCTGTAAATAGGGTCATTGTAATACTTTTCTCTCTCTAAGTTCATTATATCTAAAACATTACTTCTCTCTACTTTCTCTCTCTACAAGAATATTCTTAAACATATTTCTTGATTCAGTGTTAATTCAACCACATAATTCACCAAATTAGTAAATTCTACCAATAATTTGGCACTAGAAGGAGGGTCTGAACCTTCGATTTACAAAAAATTTAAGAGAAAGGTTGAGAAGATTGAAGGTGTTCTTGATAAAACTTTAAGAGCACATTTGAAAATTTGAAGGAATTTCCCAGATTCTACAGTTTTCCAGAAATTTGTGAACCAAAACAAGGGAATCAAAGATTCTAAACGCATGTGTGCATGTGGTTAAACCAGATTCTGGACAAACCACTTGCATGCAAGGCTAGAAAGACCTTTGAAAAACCTTACCTTTGCTGGAAAATCATTGAAGACGAACTACCCCCCATTTGAATAAACAATGTCAAGGGATAATACACACACCTCATCTACTACCAAGAGGTGGAAGGGACGAGCTCCCCCAAAGAACCAGACTGATGGTGAATCATCACGTCAGCGAGCTGATGGACAAAATCATGCCACCCCAGCACAAGATGGCCTGAACCCGACACTTCAAGCCTTACTCTAGAATCCCGACGAATCGGAGCGCACTATTGCCCTACTCCAGCAAACTGCCCAGCGAGCTCCTATTAATACAGCTCGGGACCAGGAGACTCGGTGCACGCACACCACCTAGCTCAGGGAGAGAGCTGGTGAACTCCTGGGCGAGCAGGAAGCGAGCTCTGCCAAAGCTCGCCTCTACCAACATACTGCCGGGAAGGCGAAGGTGACAGATACGCTCATCTCACAAGGTGGGTGAGCTGAGATCTATGCTGAAGTCTCCATGACGCACTAATCCCGGGATGTCCTCTAGGGCAGATTGGGGCCCAGGAATGAAGAAATGACCCAGGAGTCCATGCCGGTGGCGCTACCCCCAGTACCGAGGAAGGAATCGGACCTACGCCCTTGTAGGTCCACACATGAAAGATTGAGGAGGCCTGCCTTGGATAGACTTGGCCCGAACGGTGCTCGACAATTCCAGCACATCACAGATGGCCTGCCCCAGAGTGAGGGACTGTGGGACCGTACGTGCGTGAGGCGTGCGACCCTTGAACAGCCTCCACAGGAGGTAGGTCACGATGATGAGCTAGCCACGCTGAAAAAGGTCGTGGAGCAGTTCCAGATGCAGGTGGCCGCAAAAAGCGGTGGAGCGGATGCAACAATACACTCGGTGTCACTTTTGGCACCGTCTATCTTACATGCACCGATGTAGAAAGAGATCCAGTTCCTGGTGATGGCCGTGTACGAAGGAGAATCTGATAAAGTACACATCTCCAAGTACACAGACTTTATGATCTCGGTGGGAGCGTTGGACGCCACCCAGTGTAGGAACTTCCCACTGACTCTCGGGGACCTGGCCCACAGATGGTTCTCGTCACTGGCCCCGGGGTCAATCCAGTCATTTGGCCAGCTGACACGGGAGTTCCTGTCACACTTCTCCGGCTATGGGTCATAGTTGACCCAGAATCACAGACTCACCAACATCAAACAAGGAAATGAGAAGTCAGACTAACAGTACCTGGAGAGGTTCAACAAAATCCTACTGGAGGGCGAGCCTGTCAGTGAAGATATAAGGATTGTGGCAGTCATGGCCAGACTGAAGAAAGGGACGGAGCTGTGGAAAGAGATGCACCTGTCCTACCCTAAAATGTATGCTGAATTCAGACACAAGGCAGGGGTGTATGTGGCCATGTAGAAGGCCTTGGCGAAGGAGTTCGGGAGCTCCGAGGAGAAAAAACAGTAAGGCAAAAATGCCGGGGGCACCTATAAGGCCCCAAGAAATTTGAAGTCATTCGACGGAGATGAGTTCAAGGAGAAGCTAAACCAAGTGTTGACAGTCTCTGTTGACCATGTATTTACTTTGGTCAAAGTTAAGGCCCTACTGAACGAACCAAGGAAAATTCGGCAGGATCGCAGTAAACTCAACCCCAACAAGTATTGTGCTTACCATCAGAGTATCGGTCACTTCACCAGTGAGTGTTGTGACTTGCTCAAACAACTGTGGAAATTTTATGAAGATGGGAAGCTGGCCGAGTTTGTGAAGAAGGCCCCGATAAAAAGGTCATGGCAGGGACGGAGGGAGGAGACGGATGATGAAAAAGATGAGGAGAACACAGATCGCCGTGGTCCCCCACACAATAGACGTAGGGCACCTCTACCTCCACTTGCGCAACAAGAGCTGAATTGTGAAATCCTCATTCTCGAGGAACAGTCGGGACCTGCCGACGGACTTATTGATGGTAGACAGTCCATATCGAAAAGGTGGATCCAGCTCCAAGCCTACTGCTAAACCTACTGCGGAGCTGACATTCTCGTAGGTGGATTTGGAGGGAATCCTCACTCCCCACAACGAATCATTGGTGATCAGCGCCAACATAATGAACACAAGGGTCCACCGACTACTCTTGGACATAGGCGCCTACACCAAAATCTTATTCAAGAACACCCTAGATCTTCTAGGTGATTATGAGTCGTATATTGAACCATGTAATCATAGGATAGTGGGGTATGGAGAAGCTGTAAGCATTCCCTTAGGAATAATTAGGTTGAGTGTCGAGCTTGTATCGGTCGAGGACCCATAGAGGAGACTGACTAGACTAGTAGATTTTTTTGTAGTAGATCAACAGTCATCCTACAACGGATTCCTCGGCCATCCCTTCATTTCTGAATTCAAAGAAGCATGTTCTACTACTACTGTTTAAAATTCCCAACACCTAAAGGTGCCGGAACTGTCAAAGGTGACCATAAAAAAACTAGAGAGTGTTTACTCCAAATAAAAAAAACCGTTACGCAGGTACTGGTGTTCGAAGACGAAGCACAACATCTGATGGACGAGCCAAACATCCTAGACATCATCTCGGTGGAAATTGAGTTGATGGAGGTGGACAACCAACCGGAGGAAGCGAAAGTCGCCCAGGCTGATCCAGTTGATGAACCCCAACAAGCGGCACCGATGGAGGTTGATGAAGCTCTGCAAGAAGAGGCGCCTACCAGCTCAGCCGCCCAAGAACCAGGTGAAGCTTGTGAACCCATCAATGGCGACGAAAGAGGTGAAGACCTCGAACCCCGCGTGGGTTATGAGCCCATGCAAAAGGAGGACAAGCTGAGATGGGATGAACTTAATAAAGATCCGAGGTGGAAAAACAAGAATAGGAGAGCTACCCCTGTGGAGGAGCTAAGAGCAATCCAGGTGGTTCCCTACAGAGCAGACTTAGAACTTTTCATAGGTTCTGAGCTGCCGGAACCTTACAGGAGTAAGATGGAGGAGTTCCTGAAATCCAACCTGAACGTGTTTGCCTGATCTCACGAGGACATGACGGGAATCCCATTGGGGTATGCATGCCACCGGTTGAACATTGTTCCAACGAAGAGGCCCGTCTGACAAAAGCAAAGGAAGTATGAACCAGACAAGTACAAAGCCCTGACCATGGAGGTGAAGAAGTTGCTTGATAACAAGCTCATCAAAGAAGGTCTCTGTCCTCAGTGGGTGGCCAATCCAGTACTGGTGAAGAAGTCAAACGGAGCATGGAGATTGTGCATCGACTACACAAATCTCAATGCAGCATGCCCGAAGGATAATTTCCCACTGCCCCACATTGACCAACTGGTATATAATACTGCAGGGCACGAAATAATGATGTTTATGGATGCTTTTGCAGGTTATCACCAGATAGCGATGCACCTGGACGACCAGGAACACACGATATTCTACACAAACAAGAACCTGTTCTGTTGGAGTAGGATACCGTTTGGACTAATCAACGCCGGATCTACCTACCAAAGGTTGGTCAACAAGATATTCAACCAACACGTTGGGCATACGATGGAGGTGTACGTGGACGACATTGTAGTCAAGAGCTTGAGGAAGGAGGACCACCTGGACCACCTCAAGCAGGCCTTCGACATAATGCGCCATTACAACATGAAGTTGAACCCTAAGAAGAGTCGTTTCAGAGTACATTCGGGGAAGTTCCTAGGCCACCTGGTGAGCTAGAGGGGGATCGAAGTCAACCCATCCCAGGTGAAGTGCATCATGGAAATGAAGCCACGCGACTCAATGAAGAAGGTTCAAAGGCTGACCGGGTGCTTGGCAGCTTTGAACAGAGTTATCTCCCGGTCTGGTGATCGGAATTGCCCATTCTTCGAGTTGATCAAAGTCAAACACAAGGATGATTTCCGGTGGACGAGCGAGTGTCAAAGGGACTTTGAAAGCATAAAGGAGTACCTGGCCAACACACAGATCCTGTCAAAGCCAGAACCTGGAGAGAAGTTGTACCTGTACCTGGCGGCATCAGAACTGGCCATCAGCTCGGTGCTGGTACGAGCGAACACATTTACCAGTGTACTACGTAAGCCAAGTCTTACACGAAGCGGAGCTGCGCTACTCGCCCATGGAGAAGTTGGCTTACACACTGGTAATGAGTGTTAGAAAGCTGCGGCCTTACTTTTTTTACCACCAGGTGGAGGTGTTGACAACGTTCCAACTCAGGCAAATACTACATCATTGGGACACTACAGGACGCTTGTTGAAATGGTCACTAGAGGTTAGCCAATACGGGATAACCTACGCACCCCGAACAGTGATCAAGGGACAAGCGCTCGCTGATTTTATTGTTGAGCTAACTTTCCCACAAGATCCGATGAGGGGGCGTATAACACCGTGGCACCTCTACGTAGATGGATCATCATCTAGCACAACAGCAAGAGACGGTGTAGTACTGATAAGCCCGGATAGACAAGTCTTCACCTCGGTAATCAGATTCGACTTCAGAGCAACAAATAACGAAGCGGAGTATGAAGCGCTGATAGCTGGACTTAGGCTATCATTAGCTGTGGGGGCAACCAATCTTCAGATTTTCGGAGATTTCCAGCTAATAATATCCCAAATCCGGGGGAATATGAAGCAAAAGATCAGCAGATGGCGTTGTACCAGAAGATAGTAGCGCACATGATCCCACTGTTCCAAAAGTTTATATTGAGCAAATCCCGAGGTCGGAAAATACTCAAGCAAATGCACTAGCCCGACTAGCTACAAGTAGCAAAGAGGCGGAGCTGACGGAGGTTGTCATCACCAAGTTGAAAGATCCCTCGACGTCTGATTAAAAAATAAATCAGACTTCGAGTGGGGGCAAGAAGAAGGCGATGACTGGCAAACTCCGATCGAAAATTACTTGAAGGATGGATCGCTCCCAGAAGATGTGGGGGTAGCTAGTCGGCTAGTGAAGCAAGCAGCCAGATACACACTGGTGGATGGTCAGCTGTACAAGCGTGGATTCTCTCTACCTCTACTCAAATGTTTATCTGAAAAACAAAGGTTAGAGGTGTTAGAAGAAATCCACCAGGGAATATGTGGGAGTCATGCTGGAGGGCAAGCTTTGGCATATAAAACGATCAGACAAGAATACTACTGGCCCACTCTGCGCAAAGATGCCATTAGCTTCGCACGAAGATGCCGGAAGTGCCAGCTGTTTGCGCCAAACATTCACACTCCTGCAAGCCAACTTAAATCAGTCTTCAGCCCATGACCTTTCGCAAAATGGGGTATCAACTTGATCGGGCCCATTCCCACCTGGCAGAGGCAGTGTAAAGTTTGTCGTAGTAGCGGTAGACTATTACACAAAATGGGCTGAGGCTGAGGCACTAACAACATTAACACAGGAAAAAATGATCAGCTTCATATGAAAGAATTTGATATGTCGATTTGGACTTCCGCAGTCGATTGTAACAGATAATGGTAGACAATTCGACTAACAAAAGCTCAGAGAATTCTGCAGCTCGTGGAACATCAAGAAGCACTACTTGACACCTTACCATCCCCAATTGAATGGACAAGTAGAAGTGGTGAACATGATCCTGAAGCATGTCTTGAAGATCCATCTTGAAGACAAGAAAGGTAGTTGGGCAGACGAACTCCCAAAAGTGCTGTGGTCCTACAGAACATCATACCGAGCTAGTACCGGTGAAACCCCATTTACTGTAGCTTTCAGGACAGAAGCAATCGTCCCTGTGAAGATCCAAAACTGGACTTGGAAGGTAGTTGGATATGACAAAGAAAGCAATGACGAAGCTTTGGCACTGGAGAAAGACTTATTTGAAGAAACCCGAGCTTGGTCAGAATATAAGAATGCTACCTACAAACAAAGAGCAGAAAGATACTACAACTCCCAAGTACGAAACATGAAATTCAAGGTTGGGGAGTTAGTTTTGAGAAGGCGGTTAGCAACATCACCCGGTGTATTTGGACCAAATTGGGAAGGACCGTTCTGAGCCACTGCAAGCTGGGCAAACGGGACGTACGACCTTGAGGATATGGAAGGGAAAGGTTTATCATACACATGGAGCGCAACACACTTGAAAAAGTACTACCAGTAACAGTAGAAGGGTTGGAGTATGAAAAGAAGCTGCTACATTTTCTTGAAGAGTTTGTCCAAGATCATGTGTATGTCACTCACTCAGTCTCCCAAGGTTGAAATGATAGAGTCATTGTACAAACGTGTGTCAGACACTGAAGATGATGTTGTGAAGAAACATCTAGTCAGTACCTACACCAGTTCTAGAAGATGAAGATAACAAGGCACTTCCATCGGTTGGCAGTAGAGGAAAGTGAACTGTAATTTGTATGTAGACTAGCCGAAAGCTCGTATAAAAAATGTTGATGACGACTACTACTCAATGAAGATAAATTTTTTCAAGAAATTATCTGTACAAGCTTAAACTATGCAAATGACACAAGTCCCAAAATGTTATTGTCAAAGCTCGAGGCAAAGGCCATTAAAGTGCCCAGGTTCGCTAAAGTGTTCTACTAAAGGATCACTAAGAACCCACTGCCCAGCGTTAAAAAAATTCTCAAAAGATGATTCAAAATGTCTAAGGTAAGGTTTTCAAAACCCAATTTCCCAAGAGAACAACAAGAGCACAATTCGCGGCCCTAAGCGGCGTAAGATGAACAAATAAGTGCCAAACAAAAAGTACAATTTGCGGTCCTAAGCGACGTAAGACAAACAATTCGCGACCCCAAGTGGTGTAAGACAAACAATTGTGTATCAAAATTAAAATACGAGCTACTAAAAGACAATAACGTGCGAAAAACAAACAAAAGCTAAATAGAACAGGAAACTGAATTTCATTCGAAAGTACTTAGAAAATCTCTAAGTATTGGGAGTAATGTTGGTTACAAAAGCCAACCAAATGGCTATCTATTGAAAGCACAAAAGGGCCACTACTGGGCGATCTACAAGCTCAGCGAGCTTCTATAAGTTGGCAAAAACAAAAAGAAGGAAAAAGCCCTAAGTCTACGGAGCAGCGTCGGAAGCATCAGTGGCGGGGAGCTCCAGAGCAGTAGGAGTGGCAACAGTGGCAGCGACCTCTGTTGAAGCCTCTTGGGCGACCTCTTGTTCAAGAGTAGGAGACAACGGAGGCACCTCGGTAATGGGGCTTAGATTGCTTGTGTCGATCATTATGTTCCCAACTAGGTCGCCCACTTGCTTCGTTGTTAATGGGACCCGTTACTCTTCGCCACTTGCTGGGAGCTCACTAGAGCAGATGACTTTGAGGTGAGCTGGGACGAAGTCCAGCTTAATCCACAACTTGGCGAGGTCGCCTATGTCCAGCTCCGGTCGGCAGGAATCACGGCCGCCTCCATGCACTCCTTGAACTCTTTGACAAGTGCCTCCCACTCATCATCTTTGTGCGCCCTAGCCCAGTGGATAGCGCGCAGGACCTCGGCATAACACAAGATGAAGCCAAGGTCCGTTGATGCCGTCATCGCAACCGCCAAGGCCTCCGGCGAGATAGACAAATCTAGACGTCTCTGGCTAGCTCTCCTCTCAGCTGGGCCTGAGTTCCCTTATTCGCCTCTCGCACCAGGGCGATTTCTTCTTTAGTGAGGGCGAGCTCCTTATCCTTGGCGCAAGATCCTTCTGGGCCGCCTCCAGCTCGGTCTTTTGGCTGGCGAAGTCCGTTTGAAGCTTATCAAGCTTGTTAAGGGGCGCTGTACACATACCACTGCAACACAGCAACCTCCATTCTCAGGCCGCCGTACACCATAAATCACACAACCGAAATCCGATGTGCACTCCCGATCTTCATCGACAACCGTCCTTGAAGTCGCAAGCATCACGACCGTCGTTCGTCGCACTTCACCACGTCGTCTAGGACTCAACCGTCCATACTCTGTTTCGCCGCCGTCCGATCGACACCAGAAGCCAATCGCCGCCCCTACTCTCTTTCTGGTAATTGAAGAATGCATTTGGGCCTGTTTCTATTTCAGTTATCAAAGCCCAACTCTTTTAGCATTAACTGTGGCCCATTTAATTAATAGAGGGCGTGAGAACATATTTTAGGAGGATTTTTATTATTTTTTTCGGCAATTTAAATTAGGGAGAGAACAGAGACGAATTATTCATTATTCCTTTCTTTATTTTTTACAGTAGGTTTTTCATTAATAGGAGTTTGGGTTTGCTCTTGATACAGATTTCATTCCTGTTCTTTATGGATTTCATCGACTAGGGTGATATCATTTATTTATTTCTGCTTTTTTATTTATGAAATTTTTATCTTTATAATGAATTATTTCATTATTGTTATTTCTATTGAATTTGTTTTCTTGTTTGGTTTAATTATGTTCTAAGTTATTTATGTTCTAAACATGTGACACTATAGGAAATTCAAGAAATCGCGACGAAAAAATTTGTCACTAAAACATCATTTTTCGTGACAATTGATATTTTGTGACGAAATTTTTCGTGGCATAGATCGTCATTTAATGTGCGTGGTATTATGAAAAATGTGACGTTACATTAATTCGTCATGAAAAGGGCATCAATTGGTGACGAAATAAGTCATCATCACTGTATGTTTTCATCTATTGTGACGCATAAATTGTCACTTTAGTCATAAAAAATTTGTCACTTAATATGACGTTTCATCACTAAAAATTAGGGTTCAATAGGAGTTGATTTCATTTTATGTTATGATTGTGAGATAAACATTTAGGAGTTTTAGTTTTATTAATTTGACTACATGCGTGCTTAAGACCATTAGGTGTACGAGTTTGATTAATCTAATTATAGGATTTCTAAATTGTGAGTCTTGTTAATTAGGCTAATGTTTGGACCAGTTGTGTCAATTAGCTGAGGACGATAACTTGAATCACTAAGTTAATAATTAGTGAGAGCCGAATAAATTAGTTTAAGTACCTTGTTGGGAAATGATTAAATTATTCAACACCCTAGGATATTAATTTGTCTTGAAGACGGGAATTAGGGCTCTAGATGCACTTATCCTGACTCGTCGATGATAGATAACATAGTCTAATCACTTGTCTATGAGTATTAGATTTAATTAAGTGGTGGCTTTTGATACTTCTTTGTGAACATTTTCTTTTTATATCTTGGTCTAGCCTAATAGGGGAAAAATAATCTTAATGATCATATTTAGAGCATAATATCAATCTTTGCACTTTCATACTTGGAAGTTAGTAATTTGTTCTTAAGTTTAATTCATTCTTAGTTTCTTAATTTTTTTTTATTTGCATGAGTTATAGGTTCTAGGAACAAAACCCCCCATTTTAGTATAAGTTATTTTACAGTATAAACAACACACACACACACACTCCTAATTTGCCTCTCTTAGGTTCGATAAAACTTGGTCGAAGTACTTTCTAGTGTTGCACGATCCCTTCCTCTTGAGGGTTAGGATTTGTTAATTTGCAAAATTTAAGAACAAGTCAACCGGGCCGTGTTGTGTAAAACGTTCGGTCTCTCGGGATAGGAAGCGGGGGCATACCTACAAGAAATAGGCGAACATAAAACACTTATCAAAATATTCAACATAAAGTATGAAACTAACTTTGAAGACTTGTAAAATTTTACTTACCCAAACCTGGCGGGGTCCAGCCCGAGCAACGTATCATCTACCACCAGAATCCCGTAAGGCGACGGTGGTGGAGGACTTTGAGGAGTCGGGGGAGTTTGGGTAGGTAGAGGCATGATCGACCGCACGGAGTCGCCGTGCCCGGATCTAGAGCCAGCTCGCCCAGTCCGCTCTATCTCGGAGTCAACGCCAGCCAATCTCTACTTTTTGTTGGCACAGGCCCGATCTTCATCCTCGCTCATGCGAGACCCATCCCTGCGATGTAAGCCGATACCTCCTCCAAATGGGGATTGAGGAGGTGGAGATCGCTTAGCAGCTTGCTCAGTTCCCTTCTTGCCTATGTCCTTGGCAACCTGAGTCTTCACCGGGGCCTTGGCCAGAGCTTTTTGTTGAGTACCTGAGCCCCCGGCCTTCTCCTTGGTGGGGGCAATCTTAGTGAGCTCTGACTTCTTTTGAGCGGCCTGAGCGGCAGCGCAAGGCACCTCTTTCTTATTCGGACGGTTGGGAACCATTCTCAACTTTTGGACAAGAGTGTGATAGGCTTCAGGGATCTCGATCGGGGGAATGGCTACTGTCGTCTTGATCTGCACAAGTTCAAAGAGATGAACAAAATCAAACAAAAAATGAGATATGCGGACATGTCGACCTATGGAAAGATATATACCTGGAAGATTTGGGACTTGTGTAGTGAGGTGATGAGGCGAAGTGAGGACCAGGGCAGCTCGCCTAAAATGGTGCTTACTCAGATGATTGATGTCCCAATCCTTCCGATTTCTCAAACAACACACTGTACGCACGTACTCAAAAGCCTCGAAGACGTCTCAATTGGTACTCGTGCTTGTGATGCTTCAGACCTGCAAAAAGAGAAGATTAGATTGGTAAATCTAAATCAACTTGCACACACTGAAATGGTCTACCTACTGCTAGCCTCCCCGTATTCTTTAGAGGAAAAAATACGTCCTCCTTGTCCAGTGTAGTTCGTGGAGGCCCGCCAATCCCCTCAGATGAAGAAAAATTGCTCCTTCTAGTCACGAATTTTGTTCGGGAGACTCTCCAAAAATTTCTCGCCGGGCCGGACCTTTAAGTAGTAGTATCCCTTGCCCTCGGTGGACTGCTTCGTCACACTGAAGACTTGATTGATCTCCGCTGTGGTTAGTCGATTTTTATACCCCTCCAGCCCAAAGATAGTTAGCATAACTAACATACTACTCCAAACATTCTGAGTGAGCTGCGTGATGGTGAGGTTTGTATCCATCAGAAACCGACCGATTATTGGATGTAGGGGCAGTGTAAGCCCGACATCTAAGGTGTGGACATTTATGGTAGTCAACCCGGGCAGAGGCATATCAGCTCGCTCCTTCAGTCCAGGAGCATACAAATGGATGTCCAAAGGGATCTGGAACCTTTGGCGAAGTGAGGGAATCATGAACTTAGATATAATGCTCTTGATCTTATTCGCCTTAAAATCAGACTGACAAGCTGTTTCCCTAACAGTTCGCTCAGGCGTGGGGAAGCTCGCCTGGAACCTCTCCACGTACTCATCCCAATTTAGCTCATGTTCAATGGTGGTGGGGATGTTGTGTTCAGGGAGATGGGGGGTTAGAAAATTGATGGAGTGGAGGTACTCTAGTGTAACCTCCTCCTCCTTAGACTCTTCCTCCAGCTCACTCAACAACTCGCTTGAGGGACTACCAGACTCGGCGACCTCCTCACCACCGCCTGGGGCGAGCTCTTCCCATAGCTCGCGGATGTGCTCACCAGAGTCGCCACCAAAGTTGGTGGCCCTATCCACTGGATCGCGTTGGACCTCGCCAGGTAGCTCGTCGGTCACAGGGCGAGCTACTGAGGTCGCCTCAAAACTAGATCTGATTTCGATCGGAGTTAGTTGCGGGATGGGCACATCATCAGTCAGGGGTCTCTTACCCGGGTTCCGGTTAGAGACAGTTCAGCTTGAAGATACGGTCGACATGGTAATTTATGGAGGTGAAGTCTAAAAGGTTTATGGATTAATGAAGGATTGTAAAGTAGCCGGAGTTCAATGTTCCGGTGACCAGAAAACTCAAAGGTTGGCCGAAATTAATGATGTTTTACCAGAAAAATGGGAAAAGAAGAAAAATTGAAAGCTGCAAAGATGAGATTAAGGAAAAAAAGATTTGATTCACTACCTTGAATAATCGAACGGAAATCCGACAATGCTGAGGATTGATCGTCGGAAAATGCTTGGGTTGCTCTGAAATTTCTCTGAAAACTTGAAAGATGTAAAAGTGAGGAATGAAACAGTTATTCCTTATTTATAGGAAGAAGACAATGCGAAGTGTGATTACCAGGAAGTCTAGGGACTTACTTGCAAAGATTTGAAAGTTTGGAAATGATGGGCGCGGGAATTGAGGCATGGAAAGGTGTGAGTGACGCCTCAGATTCTGCACCACGTCAGCACATCCGCCGCCTGAAGGTAGTTCGCCAAGGAGCTCAGCACCATACAGAGAGGAGTTCGCCTCCACTAGAGCTCGCCAACAGAGGCAAATCAGCTCGCCCACACATTAGAAAAATCATGATGTGGACGAGCTGGCGAGCAAATGTTGATAGGCGAACTAAAGCAAGTTATCATAGAAGAATAAACAAAATAAATAACTTTAAGGAGCTCGCTCAACTGCTCAAGTGCCACGCCACCATACTCTGACCAGTCAACGCCATGAGGAAAGAGAGAGCTCACCTAGTAGCTCGCTTGGTCCCAGATGCAATGGTCCAACCCTACTACCATCAACACATCCTGGAGTAACACAAGGCAAGGGAGCTCGCTAAGGAGCTCGCCCAATCCGAAGTGAAGCTAATAGTTACATAGGGAATCAATAGTGATGTAGAAGGACAAAGCAATGTAATTTAGAGCATAATAGTAGGCATGATGACAAGTGTTAAGGACACTTGTCAGCCCATTAAGCTAAATAAGCTTAATAAGTGCCACCTCACTTCATGCAAACCTGTAAATAGGACCATTTGTTGGTCCCAAAACGAGTAAATCAGTGTATGGGGGGGAATACATTGATGTCAGATTTTCCTGAAAAATCTCAGGGAAATGCTCTTTTAGGCTTAGTCAGGAAGATCCTAATGTGTTCATAAAACTGATGGTCCATAGGGGCAGCAGGGACGGATCAGTATGGAACTAAATAGGCTAAGTCTGAGTAGTGCTCTCAGAAACTCAGTAGAGATAACCCACCTACTGACCGCTCGAAAGCTAGTCAGTTGGATAGCTATCTCAGTAAGCTAGAGTACGTGCGGAAAGTGAGCCCTTAAGTTTTTCTACTCATTTTAGTTCCTGAAAACTTTGATCAGTATTGCTTTTGGAAACTGTGATTAAGGCTGGTGTACAAGTTTAAGTATAAGGAGAATTGGTTCCTCCTGACTGTTTTAAAACTGATGCAAGTATGTTCAGTTTATAATGATGACAGATATGATCCTGAACAATAAAAGTAAACCAACACAAGGGGACGTTTTTAACGTGGTTCGGAGATAACCAACTCCTACATCCACGACCTGATTGAATAGGAAGCTACCCTCTACCACTGAGTATAGGAGCTTGTTTTTAACATGCCAAGGTGCACGAGTACCCTTCTTCCTCTCTTAGGAATTGACCCCTGGGCGTTTTACAAGTGAGGGGTTTGGTATTCTAGTTTCCAACTAGGGTGTGTTAATCCTTCTAACAAAACAGTGCTAAGGGTAGGATTAACACTCTAAGCAATATACATATCAGATTCCTACTACAACACTAGGGAAATTTAAAACTTCAGAGTGTCGCTTCAAATACGCTTTGAGTGCTTGGAATCTTGAGAATGCTTTCGCTTGAAAATTTCCCGTAACCTTGGGTGGGTGCAAGGTGATCTGTATTTATAGGGTGATTTGAAAAAGATCTGTTGGAGGAGATCTTGAGCAAATCAACCTATTTTAGGTAGGTGCAGGCTTTTGTTGTCCTTGACTGACAATATCCACACTAAGTATGGCAACTCTCTGATCCGCCGCCTGCAGCTCTGAGAAACATTAAATGCAGCACAGTCTCCGTACATATGTGTCGCCTCCTCACTGGTCATTTGTCCAATGACTAGTTTGTCGGTTTTGACTTTGATAAACCTCATACATTTATGACTCTGGGTTCCTCGTTCTTTACTCAGAATAAATGTTTGTCTTTACTACGGAGATGCTGACATTCTCTTTGTTCCTCAGACTCCATTGCACGTGTAACCTTGTCTTGTCAGGACTTACAAGTATCAGACAAACTGATACTAAGCCCATGTCAAGATCTATGAACATCAGAGTGACATTCATCCTGATCAAGGTTACACTTACCCTTCACTGATGGAGTCGTACCCTGAGCATGCTTAGTGTACTCAGTATGGACCTCATCAGTGGTTGTCTTTAGGATGGCTTCCACACAGCTTCTGGACTCTTTTCAGGTTTCTCAGGTTCAGCTTCAGATTGACCATCTTCAGGACCATCTAGACCCTCAGGGTTGGAGATACTTCTGACTTAAGACTTTTGGGACGTCACCATCAGTCTTCAATCTTCAGCACGTTCCCCCTGAACTGAATACCTGTAAATAGAGAAATCTATTCTAACCTGACTATCCTGAAACTATCATCCTGATGAACTATACTTAGGCAAATTCATCAAGGGGTTTTGGAATCTAATCAAAGTCATCAGATTGTCCCAATAATTTTCCCCTTTTTGATGATGCCAAAACCCTTAGAAAAATCCTACCATCTAAACAAGTTACTGACATATCAGCATTCAGTTCAGGAACCTCGAACAATTTTGGTTCTCAGTTCTATAAGATGGAATCAGGAAAGAGTTAGTACAGTTCTTGATAAAGTGCAGAAAAGTAAATCAGGAGTCAACGAGGTGTTGTCTCAGGAATAAAAATAGTTCATTGATATGAAAAGATAAGTACATGATTTCCTGAACTATTACAAAGTATTCCTGATCAAAACTACTCCTGATATCTACTCTTCATCTTCCCATCTTGCCAAGGAACGTCCATACTTTCCCAGGACTCTCATCTTCGCAGCGTGGAACTAAGCTGCATCTTCGAGAGCACTAGATCTACTTGCTACTATCGCCATTTCAGATTGAATTGCGTTCCGGTCAAGATGATGGTTGATACCGAGGGTCGGAGGGATGTAGATAAGGTTTCCAGGAGCCTTCACCTGAACTTGAGCTCTATCAGCGAACCGATCGATCTTAGCCCAAAGGTCAGCATACTGCAAGGCCATCCATTCGCAGAATATAGCATTTTTGTCCTGATCCTTGCACTTCAGCCAGTCCCCATATACGTAGTACTTCTCCACGAACTCTTTCTTGATGGGAATCCACTTATCGTTCAGTTCTGGATGAACAAAGTTGTCCACATACTCATATGTGAGGGGACCAGTCTCCTGAGAAATTACCTTCTTCTTGGTCACAACAGCTTTCTTCTTGGCAGCATCAGGGGCAGGTTTCTTCTTATCAGTCTTCTCCTTCAGAGCTTCCATTTGCCCCTTCTGCTTTTGGAGTTCAGATTCCTGACTTCTGACTTGCAGCGCAGTCTCCAACGTCAGCTGTTTGGCTCTTTTCCTCTCCTCGATGACGGGATCACCAGGGAATTGTTGCTCTTCCAGTTCTTCCATCACCTCATCAGTAGAGACCTGAGCCTTTCTCTTCTGAGCAACGGCTTTAGGATTTTTCACAGCTTTCCCTTCCCCCTTTTTGGCAGCATCAGGGGTCCTATCCTCCTCATCCAGCTTCTTCTTCATGTCATTAATTAGGATCCACTGAGATGCATTTTGGTCTGCTACCACTTTCAGCTCCTTGGCAACCTGATCAGCCTTCTCAGCCCTGATCAGGCTCTCGGACATATGACTATCAAACTTCTTCAACATGGACACAATCTTCTGCTTCCTAGCAGAGCACTCCTCCATCATCGTATTGAAGGTCATGGTCCAAGCGTCATCAGAAGCCTTCTGACCTTCCTTCAGTTTGGTCAGAAGTAAGTCATCCACAGACTTGGCCTCTTCCTGAGCCACTGTCCTGACCTGGGCCTCCTGCCCCTTCAGTGCTTCAGCAATGAGAGCCTTGATCTTTTCATCTAGGCCTCCCAAAGCCGAGTTGATCATGGTTTGGACTTGGTCAGTAGTGAGCTCAGTTGAGCGTTGTTGCTCAATACTCAGGAATCTGTCAGACGATTCCTTCCTAGCACTGAGAAACTCAGATGTCAATTCTTGTGTTTCTGACGCTGACGCTCCAGTTTGCTGAGAATGTTTCGGGCCATCAGTGAAACTCCCAGTGATATGGTCTGGGTCTTCCTTCTCCTTCTGGTGGACTTCGATTTGGCGGACAACGTCAGTGGGGCTTCTCCTTGAACCTCAGTAGTCCCGGCCCCGGCTAGTGCATCCTCAGCCGGTGCACCTGATCCTGAGGGTGCACCTTCACCAACTACCAGAACTATCGCCAGTTCCGTAGAAGGGTTGGGCTGAGGATTGTTCGCCCTGACAACCTTGATGAACTCATCCTTCATCAAAACTTGGGCAAAGTTTCGAACCTGAAAACGATCACATAACGTCTGCTCCTGATCCCTGAGCCATTCCACCCCTTTTGCTTCGATCAGAGACGCAAGTTCAAGGAATGAAGCCTTGCGCATGATCACCAGCGTTCGGAGCTGAACCACCTCTTCAGCGTAAGGATCCTTCAGGTCTGGCAAGTGTTGGCAGACGAACGTAATAGCCTGGGATCGGGCATCCAATTCAAATGGGGTCAGTCTGGGTGGCGTCGGGGTCTCCTGATGATTTGATTCAGACTCTTCTTCATCATTCGACACCGCCCATTTCCTATCATGGTTGTCTTCAACATTTTCATCATGGAGCTCCTCCTAAGCCTGCATGTCCTCAGCTTGATGCTCCTCAGAGCCATCATCAGAACTTCCCTGCCCCTACTGGGCAACCACTTCTCCTCCTTTATCCTCTCCAACCGGCTCAGCCTAAGCCTCCTTCTCCCCATGCTCCTCCTCCACCTCATGGACCACCTCCATGACGTGGGTCTCAGCCATTTCCTGATCAGTTCTGAAAGGGGTCATAGACTGACCAATGGTGACTTCACCACCTTGTCCCTCGCCTTCACCTTCTCCACCAAGTTCCCCCTCAACCTGAGGCACCTCCACCTGAGGGTTCGCCTCAGCAACCTGAGCCACCTCCGGCTCAGTTAAAGGCTCAGTTACTGGTGCCACTGAAGACTCTGGTACTGATGGAGTGGCAGCAGTAGCCTGAGCGATGGCTACCGTCTTGGTCTCAGGACAATCCGATTTAGTTTCGGACTTGTCCCTTAGCATCGTCTTCTTTGGGGACAGAGACATGGTGATCTTCTTCTGGACCAACCTCACCCTCTTAGGGGCCTCCTCGGCTGGCTCCTCCTGAGCCTTGGAAGAGTAGACTTCTTTTCCTTGGACACTTTCTTAATCTCCATGTCCTTGAGCCTTTCACCGTCTCGTCAGTGCTCTTGAACAGGATGCGCATGTCCTTGATGTCCACCAGGTCAGCCTGGTCCAGGTTTCCCAGTGTCAGTGTTTGTAGCATCACTGACAGCCTAAATCCGAAATGGGGGTTCTGCGCGAAGAAGATTTCATCCCCCTTCCTCTCCACCTTCTTGGCCTCCAACACCAACTTTTGGAGGAAATACTCCTCCCAGTCCACCTGGCCGTTCTCAACCACCGCGACCATAACCCTGATCTTGGGTTGGGATATTTGCTCCATCCCTCCCACGAAACCCATAATACTCTGCACTACGACTTCAAGCATAAGTTTGTAGACAGGCTTCAGTAGCTTTTTGTTCATTTTGCTGAAGATCTCCTGGGCCTCGATCAGGTAGGTGTCAAGGCAGGTCTGCTGAGAACGCACTACCCGGGGCCGGGACTACTGAGGTTCAAGGAGAAGCCCCACTGACGGTGTCCGCCAAACCTGTCCGCAGTATGCCCATGACTGTAGATTTCTTGCTGTTTCTCAGCCAACCTGTTGGTCGCATTCGAAATCTCCGTGAAAATATTTCTGAAGACCTCCCGATTCCAAGACTTCAAATGCAGCTTCAGCACCTTAAGTTTACAAACCAGATTGAGAATGAGGTCCGTTGCTGAAGTAGATTAGCGAATAAGATTTTATAAAAAAGAAAAAGAGGAAAAGAAAAAGGAACAGAAAAAATCCCACAACCCGAGAGGAGGGATAAAATAAAATTTATATTGGTCTCGTTAAAAACCTCGCCGAAAAACCACCCTTATGGAAAAATCGGACAGAGGGAAAAAAAGTACCAAATAAATTAAAACCATCCCGTAGGTGTAAACAAAGCTACAAAAAATAACCCCAAAAAGTATCCTGTACAAAATAGTATAAACAACCCATAAAAAACCAAATATAGACACCCTCCAATCCAGCAATGAATCAAAAAATGTATAGTAGGTAAAGTGCAATCCTCCAAAATAACTCTCCCAGCCCACCAAGTCCACAAAAGGAAACAAACCATAAGCTGTCCTCACTTAAAGTCGACCACTCAGACATTAATCCCTCAAATCCAGCACTAGACCAACAATCAATTCCGGGTAACTGCTAAATAAAAACATCCAAGGTAACTCCCCCAACTTTCCAAATCCGCAAAAAAGAAACGCACCAATAAAAGTCAAACCTCATAAACTGTGATCAACCTCCCTTCTAATTTCGCATTTTGGCAGCAATCATACTATATGTAACAGCCAATTGCATTAATTGAGTAGCTCATCAAGTGTAACCTTCCCAATCTGCAAAAAGAAACTCTCAAATTCTATACCAGCACAACAGAGTTGTAGCCAAACACCCATGTAACAATAAAAATGCAGTGACTGCCCAAATCAGCAGCATCAAATGCAATGATAGACCGCAGCCATGCTAACTATGAGAAATGGACTGCCCAAAAAACAGCAGCAAATTAAGCATTCATGTCAGGAAAAATCTGTAACTCCCAACCTTAAATTAATCAAACCCAAGGCCTTCTGAACTCCTTAAACAAAAAACCAATCGCATTCAGCCCCCCGTAGCTGAAGTAGATTAGAAAATGAGATTTTATATAAAAGAGAAAAAGAAAATAAAGAATAGACAAAGTCCCACAACCCGGGAGACGAGATCAAAATTTATATTGGTCTCGTTAAAACCTCGCCGAAAAACAACCCTTGTGAAAAAACCGGACAGAGGGTAAAAGAGTACCAAATAAATTGAAACATCCCATAGGTAAAAAACCAAGAAAAAATACAAATATTTACAAAAATTAACATCCTTAGAAGCCTCAAAACAAATGAGAATAAAACCCTCAGGCATTGGGCCTTCAAAAACGGCAAAGTAACAGCTTGCAGAAGTGTTGACAAAAGTATTGTAACTCCCGCAGCTCACCAATGAATCATAAATAGAATGTAGCCAAGTTTGTGTAACTCCCCCACATCAGAGGTGAAATAAAACGCAGGCCATAAAGAAAAAGCAATTAGTATGGAAACTTCCCTCAAATCCAGCAATAAAAAATTATGGACAGCAGCCAAGAACCTCCAAATCTATGCCGCAAAAAATACCCAAGTGCAACATCAGCACATCTTCATCCGAACAGCAAAAAGATCTGCCAAAGCTAATGCAACTCTCAAGCCTAGAAACTGAACCCCAACAAACACAAATGAGAGAAAGTAGCCCCTGCCAGAATAGTCATTGATCCCAGGCCTTAAATTAGGGGAACTCAAACAGCCATAATATCTGTCCAGCCCAAAATGACCAGCTACCAACCCCTAAACCCCCAGTACCCGAAATCAGCCCAAGCAGCAAAGAAACCCCAAATTAAAAAGTGAGTAACTTCCAAATGCAACAACAGGACTAACACCCAAAAACCCAAACTCACCCTGCTGTACAATGAAATTGTACAATAAAAGTAGCTCCCTGCCAGTTGCTGCACCAGCATTGTGCAAGGAAAATCATTACTGTTACCCCCCAAAATGCTGTCCAAACTTTAAAATTCACCAACAACATAGTAGCCCCAAATCTACGCATTAAGTTGCACACAATTGCAGCATCAAAAAAATAAAAAATAAAAAAATACCAAAAGACTCAAATACCTCGCCCTGCTAACCTGCCAACAACCAAGACAGCTCAGGAAAGAAGGGGCTCTCTCAATTCCAGCAAAAATGCATTAGATGAATAGGGTCTGCCCAAGAAAATGCCCAAATGCAACAGCAGCCCTGCTGTGTACCACTCTATGCAGTAACGCCAAATGAACTCACAATAAAAATGCCAAAAAGTTGTACTATCCAAATTCAGGATAATGCTGTAATTTCCTATCCAGCTCAACACCACAACGTCAAATCCCGTCCAGCAAGACCACGTGAAAGGAAACGCCCAGCTAGCGACGATCAGGCCATAATATAAACAACACTTCAGCACATAAACAATAGACACAAAGGAAGCATCCGCAACACAACAGCCTTGAAATAGAAATTCCTGTAATCAGCCTAACTGAATATGACATTATCTGGACCAACATCCCAAGCATAAAGGCACTTCAAAATCACATGAAAAGCCTATCCTCACTAGAGACCAGCCAAACCATCACCACCCAAAGAACAGCAGCTTGACAACAGGGTATAAAGAGGAAAAACCCCCTAAAATCGATCCAAGGGTCTTGAAAACATCAACATAAGCTCCCATAAACCGGCCAGCATCTCAGGATATATCAAAGGGGCACAACATAATCTCCCCCAAGGACATCCCAGAGTATGAAGGAGAGCCACCAACACCACAGCAATACGAGACATAAAAGAATATCAATTTAAACTACCAAAATAACAATCCAACCCCACCATCGGAACAGCGAGGATGCAGCAATCAACTTCCAAAGGTAATAATATAAACATCTGCAGTAATAAAATCCAAATAATAATAACAGCCAATTAATCCAAATTCGGCCACTAACCAAACAAGAATTCCCAACAAGAAGCCCCCTTCTAACACAGCAGATGCCTAAAATCCAATAAACCACACCACATATCATGAACCCAGCAAAAAACTGCCAAAAAAAAATAGAAGCCCCAAGCCAGCCCACTCCTATCCCAAAGGAAAAGGTTGGGTGATATGTACGAGCCAAGACGTGACCCTTGTAAAAGGCGCATGCATGTCCATGAATAGTAAATGACCAAGGAAATCAGGCCATCTTCCTTCCCAAAGTCCGGGGATCTGTCTGCGCCCCAAAGCATCTGCCACGGAATTGCCTTCACGGAAAATATGAGAAAAATGGACTGACATAGATTCCATAAGGCCTGTAACAAACGCCCACCTCGATCTAACCCTCCACGGGATGATAACTAATTCACGATGCATTATTTTAACTGCAAGCACCGAGTCCGACTCAACCCAAAGGTGGTACCAACCCCTCGAGTGAGCAACTTCGACAGCCTTTATAATAGCAAAGAGTTCAGCCTCAAGAGGCCAACCCCAACCTACCTGGTACGTCCCGGCCAGCCTGAAAAAACCCCGTGAGTTACAGAAGACCATTCCTGCATACCCATTGTTAGGAGGGGAACGTAAACTTGCATCAACATTAATCTTTACCCACCCAGGTGGAGGAGGCTGCCACCTTCCATGGACCACCGTCAGGGCAGCCCTCGAGCGAAGTGAGGTACCTAGCTGCCGGACAAGAAGCAACTCATCAACTGATCCAAATGAATGTCCCCCAACCGTGTCCGATAATTCCTTGACATGAGCCAACACCAAAGCAAAACATCTTCTAGGGGAAATGTCAACCTCCTCATGAACCCGGAGATTCCGCAAGCGCCAAATTACCCAAATGACGGTAATAAATGAAAGCTGCCATAATCTCCCAACTTGTGTAGAAAACCGAATTAAAGAAGCATAAACCACCAAATAGGGAAAACCCTCAAGCAGGGGTAGATTTACACCAAACAGCTGAGCCACAAAATCCCACACCTGTCGAGTAAAATGGCAATTCAATAATATGTGGGATAAACTCTCCGAATCAGAGCTACATAACGGACAAATACTCGGGTCGGTGACCCCAAAATGAGGCAACCAGTCTGACGTAGGAATCTTCCCATGCATAGCCCGCCACACCAAAGTGGACCTGCAGGGCGGAACAAATGGCTGCCAAATCCACTCGTAAGGAAGGGCAGTAGGAAAAGCCGATCGCAAGCTGTCGTAAGCAAGCCTAGAAGTGAGTTCTCCCGACACCGTATTCCCCCAAACAACCTGATCTTCCTCCTCTGAGATAATGACCTCCAAAATATCCTCCATGACATTTGGATAAGCAAGAGCAAACGAGATATCTAAGTGCCAGCAATCACCATAGAAAAAATCACCCACCCTACCCTATAATGTACCAGCCATGTGAGGGGGAATTTCCAGGGCATCCACTAGAACATAACCCAGCCAATTCTCATGCCAGAACTTAACGTTTGAAGATCGGCCAACTAGCCAACGAGCCCCAGCAGAAATTCTGGTCAAGTGTCTGTTTATCCCCGACCAAATGGAGGAAGGAAGATAACGAATACGCTGAACCCGGTCGTTAAAAAATCTATCATGAAGTAAACGCAGATCAGGAGAGGTTCACCTTGCATCCCTCCCACGAAACCCATAATACTCTGCACTACGACTTCAAGCATAAGTTTGTAGACAGGCTTCAGTAGCTTTTTGTTCATTTTGCTGAAGATCTCCTGGGCCTCGATCAGGTAGGTGTCAAGGCAGGTCTGCTCATCCCCCGCTTTGTACACTGAAGGATCAGAAAGCTTCTTCCCAGGGGTGGAGTTGGGCATATTGAAGCACTTTTTTATCAGAACTCTCACTACCACCTTCTGAGAGATGTACTCCACAGACTCCTTGCCATCCTTGGTGATACTCCTCCTGTGTGGAATCTCTGATTCCCACTCACCATCATCATTCTGCATCAGGTTGACGTAGAAAGCAGTCACAAGATGCGGACAGGTCTTCGCTGGCTTGATGAAGACGAAGTCAAGTAATCCAGCGTTCTTGAGGGCTCCATGAACCTGCCTCAGTTCTGGAATGGAAGATCTGTGAGAGAAATCAACCAACCATTGGTAGGTCACCTTGTTCTCAACTGAAGAGATGGCTGCGTGAAATCTCTTGGCATCCTTGGTGGACATGGTGGATGTGGATGTGGAAGTTGCCATTGATGAAGAGTTTGAGAAAGGTTAGTTGCAGGGAATATAAGGTAAGGAATATATGAGTGCGTAAAAATTGTGCAAAATGATCTCTTCTTCTTTTTATACCCAAAATTTCAGTTTTAGTGTGTGGTTTAGATTTAAAACCCTTGAGATTCAACGGTGGAGGCCAATCCATTATTTTTTCATGTATCAAAAGTCGTGCCTTTCCTATTTCAAAGGTAATAATTTGAATTTTTACGAAAAACTGTTCCCGCCCACTTTAGCATTAAATGTGTGTTAGAGAATATTTGAAATAAATACACATTATTGCATTTAATAAAAACTGAATAATAAGTGAACGACTGGGATGTGAGTTAAAAACCCTTTGATGGATGTGGTGTCAGAAATTTTCAGAAGTGATGCAAGCAAGTCATGATGAAAGAAAATTCAGGAAAACATACCAGACAGTCAAGTATAGAAACCTGACTGATACCTCGTGAGACCGATCAGGGTGACAATCGCTGATTTCTGAGTCCTGAACCTAAATCCATCATGATCCTGATGATCCTAATTTTGATGTCTGATCCCCCTAGAGGCCATCCATCTCTCTGCAACCTGATCCTGAGTTAATCATCCCTCCTGACCATTTGTTCAGTCCTGAACCAGGATTCATACTGAATCCTCTAAGCCTGGGTCAAGAAGTCCTAACTCTACTGACAACTCGACAAACCTGCTTTCAGGCAAAGCCTTAGTCAGGATGTCAGCTCTCTGTTTGTCAGTAGGGATCCTCTCCATCCTTATATCCTTCTTCTCTACATGATCCCTTATAAAGTGATGCCTGATGTCTACATGCTTACACCTTGTGTGTAAGACTGAGTTTTGGGATAAGGCTATAGCACTATTATTGTCACAATAAATTGGGACTTCAGTAGCCTCTACTTGGTAGTCTCTCAGTTGTTGCTTCAACCAAAGAATTTGGGAGCAACAACTGTCTGCCGCCATATACTCAGCCTCAGTTGTAGACGTTGCAACACTTGTTTGTTTTTTAGAAAACCAAGAGATCAGTTTGCTCCCTAGAAACTGACATGTGCATGTAGTTGATTTCCTATCAATCTTACAGCCTCCATAATCAGCATCAGAATAACCTGACAGTTCTAGGCTATCATCAGAGGGATACAAAAGTCCTAAATTGACTGTACCCTTAAGGTATTTCAGAATCTTTTTGGCACTCTCTAGATGACTCTTCTTTGGATGAGACTGATACCTCTTACACACTCCAACTGCATAGGTGATGTTAGGACGATTGCCCAGCTTGCAGTGACTCAGAACGGTCCTTCCCAGTTTGGTCCAAATACACCAGGTGGTGTTGCTAACTGTCTTCTCAAAACCAACTCCCCAACTCTGAATTTCCAGTAATCATAGTTAGTAATAGAGAACTCAGGAAGATTGCCCTCAAGGTGCTTAGAAGATGCCATGATATGCTAGTTTTCAGAAACAGATCAGTTCAGATGACCACCAAAAGTTTCTCCTTAGAAACTGTCGGTACTGTGGTCTTTTGAACCACTGCTCTGATACCACTTGTTGGTCCTGAAATGAGTAAATCAGTGTATGTGGAGGGAATACAGTGATGTCAGATTTTCCTGAAAAATCTCAAGAAAATGCTCTTTCAGGTTTAGTCAGGAATATCCAGATGTGTTCGTAAAACTGATGGTCCATAGGGGCAGCAGGGACGGACCAGTATGGAACCAAATAGGCTAAGTCTGAGTAGTGTGCTCTCAGAAACTCAGTAGAGATAACCCACCTACTGACCGCTCGGAAGCTAGTCAGTTGGATAGCTATCTCAGTAAGCTAGAGTAAGTTCGGAAAGTGAGCCCTTAAATTTTTCTACTCGTTTTAGTTCCTGAAAACTTTGATCAGTATTACTTTTGGAAACTGTAATTAAGGCTGGTGCACAAGTTTAAGTATCAGGAGAATTGGTTCCTCCTGACTGTTTTAAAACTGATACAAGTATGTTCAGTTTATAATGATGACATATATGATCCTGAACAATAAAAGTAAATCAGCACAAGGGGACATTTTTAACGTGGTTCAGAGATAACCAACTCCTACATCCATTACCTGATTGAACAGGAAGCTACCCTCTACCACTGAGGATAAGTGCTTGTTTTTAACGTGCCAAGGTGCACGAGTAGCCTTCTTACTCTCTTAGGAATCGACTCCTGGGCATTTTACAAGTCCCAGTCCTTCTAACCAACCTTCTCACAAACTGAGGGGTTTGGTATTCTAGTTTCCAACTAGGGTGTGTTAATCCTTCTAACAAAACAGTGCTAAGGATAGGATTAACACTCTAAGCAATATACAGATCAGATTCCTACTACAACACTAAGGAAATTTAAAAATTCAGAGTGTTGCTTCAAATACGCTTTGAGTGCTTGGAATCTTGAGAATGCTTTCGCTTGGAAATTTCCTACGCAGAATGATGATGGTGAGTGGGAATCAGAGATTCCACACGGGAGGAGTATCACCAAGGATGGCAAGGAGTCTGTGGAGTACATCTCTCAGAAGGTGGTAGTGAGAGTTCTGATAAAAAAATGCTTCAATATGCCCAACTCCACCCCTGGGAAGAAGCTTTCTAATCCTTCAGTGTACAAAGCGGGGGATGAGCAGACCTGCCTTGACACCTACCTGATCGAGGCCCAGGATATCTTCAGCAAAATGAACAAAAAGCTAGTGAAGCCTGTCTACAAACTTATGCTTGAAGTCGTAGTGCAGAGTATTATGGGTTCCTGTAACCTTGAATGGATGCAAGGTGATCTGTATTTATAGGGTGATTTGAAAAAGATCAGTGGAGGAGATCTTGGGCAAATCAACCTATTTTAGGTAGGTGCAGGCTTTGGTTGTCCTTGACTGACAATATCCATACTAAGTATGACAACTCTCTGATCCGCCGCCTGTAGCTCTGAGAAACATTAAATGCGGCGCAGTCTCTGTACATACCTGTCGCCTCCTCACTGGTCGTTTATCCAACGGCTAGCTTGTCAATTTTAACTTTGATAAATCTCGTACATTTATGACTCTGAGTTCCTCGTTCTTTACTCAGAATAAATGTTTGTCTATACTACGAGATGTTGACATTCTCTTTGTTCCTCAGACTCCATTGCACGTGTAACCTTGTCTTGTTAGGACTTACAAGTATCAGACAAACTGATACTAAGCCCAAGTCAGGACTTATGAACATTAGAGTGACATTCATCCTGATCAAGGTTACACTTGCCCTTCACTGATGGAGTCGTACCCTGAGCATGCTTAGTGTACTCAGTATGGACCTCATCAGTGGTTGTCTTCAGGATGGCTTCCACACAGCTTCAGGACTTTTTTCAGGTTTCACAGGTTCAGCTTCAAGTTGACCATCTTTAGGACGATCTAGACCCTCAGGGTTGGAAATACTTCAGACTTCAGACTTTTGGGACGTCACCATCAGTCTTCAATCTTCAGCACGTTCCCCCTGAACTGAATACCTGTAAATAGAGAAATCTATTCTAACCTGACTATCTTGAAACAATCATCCTGATGAACTATACTTAGGCAAATTCATCAAAGGGTTTTGAGATCTAATCAAAATCATCAGATTGTCCCAACACCATTGTAATAATATTTTTCTCTCTCTAAGTTCATTATATCTAAAACATTACTTCTCTCTACTTTCTCTCTCTACAGTAATATTCTTAAACATATTTCTTGATTATTATTTGGTAGGATTCCAGTGTTAATTCAGCCACATAATTCACCTAATTAGTAAATTCTACCAACAGAAGCATCAAGATCCATGACTTCAGGCATTCTTGAAGATTCAAAGGCGTTCTTCGCGACCTTCAAGAGCGTTCTTTGAGTTTTTAATCAATAAGGCATTTTGATCTGGGATCACGGCGCGAAGCCTCCGATCGACATTCTCCATCAACATCAGTGTTCGATTTGAGAAATACTGCATGAAGCCCCTCCAATCAACGTTCAACAAAAGTCCTCAACGGCAAACCACACCTCTCATCTACAATGACACCTCCATAGGGAGTCCAAAGGTGAATACTCAACAAAGTCCTTCCTACAAGGCAATATTAATTTGAAATAAGGCTTAATGCGCTCAAATTAATATCAATTTCAACATCAAATCACACTTAACTCCAAAAATCAACAAAGTCCTTCCATAAGGCAACGTTAATTCGAAATAAGGCTCAACGTCCTCGAATTAACGTCCAACTCCAAAGTCAACTCCGGACCAGCTCTGACATATCAACAAAGTCCTTTCATAAGGTAACGTTAATTAGAAATAAGGCTCAACGCCCTTGAATTAATGTCCAACCCCAATGTCAACCTCGTACCTAACTCCAAGAAACTCGCAAACCTAGTCAAGACTCGAAGAGAAGAAACATAGGAATTCATAGAGATTGGACCCGAAATAATCGCTTGATTTCTTTAAATTCACACAAATATTCTTTGTAATTTCCTTTTCACATTATTAATAAAAGGATATTAATTTTTGTGAAAAATTCGCAGGTTACAAATTTTAGCACACCCGGTGGGACCACTCTACCTCTTATCTCTTCTCTTCAAAGAACTCAAGTTTTCAACATTACTCCGTTCAAGATCAAGCTCATGAGGACTGTTGACGAATCATCAATCATGGACCATGAAGACGTGAATACTATCACTAGGAGTATGTCAAAGGACTCGCAATCATTCACCTCTTCCATCAAGGCTGTTGAGGAAGATGTTCCACATGCCGCCGTAAGCAACGAGAATACCTCAACAAAATCAACTCCCTGTTCTGGATTGTTGATAGGCGAACTACTCGAGGTTAGTTATGAGATTCATTGGCGAAGGTCGCCGACCTACTTAGGAGATACATCTCCAGCTTTGACCAAAGTCAACCTAGAGAAGCTCGCTCGGATGCCCTACAACCAAGTCAAAAGCCTGACCAAAACCAAGAAAGGGAAGCTCGCAGGGTAGCTCACCCACATATGGAAAAGCTCGCCCATAAGGGAGCCCGTGTCTAAGGAGACCAAACTGAAGTCCACCTCTGCACTACTCCAAATTAGCAAAAGGCAATGAAGCTCGCAAGGAAGCTCGCCTAGGTCCAAGGTATAGACATCGGTTGTATAAGAAGCAAGTAGAGATGTAGTAGGACAAAGCAGTGTAAAGGTAGCATAGTAGTGAGTAAGGACAAGTGTCAAGGACACTTGTCAGCACCTAAAGCCAAGTAGGCTCACAAGGTGCCACCTCACCACATGCATACCTATAAATAGGTCTCCACTTTGTATTTTCTCTCTCTAAGTTCCATAATACAAACACTACTTTTCACTCTAAGCTCTCACATTTTCTCTCTCTATATTATATCTCAAGAACACATTACTTTATTTATTGTTTGGTGTGATTATCTACATATAAATAGCTATTAATCCTTCCAATTAACAAAATCTACCAACAATTTGGCGCTAGAGAAAGGGCAGCCCGAACCTCCGATCATTCAAAACCGAGAGAAATTCGTGAGAAATTTGTAGAAGATTTGAAGGTGTTCTTGACTTAGCTCAAGCACACTTGAAGATACACACTGATTTCCAGTTTTCGGTGGAAAACCCAGAATTTTGGACTGAAAACATAACAAAAAAGGACCCTAAACGCATGTGTGTAGGCAAATAAACAAAATTCTGGATAATTTACTTGCATGCAAGGCTAGAACGGACCTTGAACAATCTGACCTTTGCTGGAAACCGCAGACCTTGATGACCTACTTACCTGAACTAAGAAATGTCAAAGGAAAATACCTCTGCAACCACGAGGAGATGGAAGGGATGTACCCACCAAAACCAAGCTGATGAGGAGACCTCACACCGAGCTCCCCAAAGAAATGATGCCCCGCGAGCTCCCCAGCGAGCTATTGTGGCTCAAGATGAATTGAATCCCGCTCTGAGGGACATTGCCAACGACCCCGATGAGCTTTAGCGAACAATCGCAGCTCTGCAAAGACTGCAACAAAGGCAGCAGGCATAGCTCGCACAGGTGTCTTGGCGAGCTCCGGCTAATGAGGCTTGGGAGCAGGCAACTAGGCCAACTCAAGCCACCCAAACTAGGGGGCATGCCAGCGACCTCCCCGCCGAACAAGAAGCGAGCTCCATGAGAGCTCGCCATTACAGAGAACGAGCTGGAAAGGCCAAAATGGCATACAAGCTAGGTTCGCAGGATGGGCGAGCTACAGCCTACACAAAGGCATTGGCAACCCACCAATCCAGGGAAAGGGAGGTCCTCCGGGGCAGATTGGGACCTAGACGGGAGAAAATCGAACAAGTGTCCGCCCCTGCTTCATCACAGGAGGTAGCTCACGAAGATGAGCTGACCACATTAAAGAAGGCGGTGGAGCAGTTACAAATGCAAGTAGCTGCTAAAGTTGGTGGAGTTAATACCACCGCACTTCCGGCATCACCATTGGCACCAGTCATTCTCAAAGCACCTGTACAGAAAAAGATACAATTCCCGGTGATGACCGCTTACGAAGGAGAGTCTGATCCAAAGGTCCACATCTCCAAATATATGGACTACATGATCTCCGTAGGTACCACAGATGCTACCCAATGCCGGAACTTCCCACTGACCCTAGGGGACCGTGCCCACTGCTGGTTCTCTTAACTCGCCCCGGGGTCAATTTAGTCCTTTGGCCAACTCACACGGGAGTTCTTAGCCCACTTCTCGGGGTACAGGTCGTACTTGACCCAAAAGTACCGGCTCGCCAACATACACCAAGGTGAGAATGAAACTGACCAACAATACCTTGAGAGGTTTGACAAAATACTGCTGGAAGGTGAGCCGGTGAGTGAGGACACAAAGATCGTTGCTGTGATGGTCGGGTTGAAAAGGGGCACCGAACTTTGAAAGGAAATGCACCTCGCATGCCCGAACACCTATGCCGAGTTCCGACACAAGGTAGGGGTGTACGTAGCTATGCAGGAGGCACTACTGAAAGAGATCGGTGCCTCAGAAGAAAAGAAGCAGCACGGGAAGAAGTCCGGGTGCACCTACAAAGCTTCTCGGAACTTGAAAGCTTTCGGCGACGGAGATGAGTTCAAGAAAAAACTCAACCAAGTACTTACCGTCTCCGTCGACCATGTGTTCACTGCGGTCAAGGACAAGGCGATGTTGAATGAACCTCGGAGAATCCGTCAAGACCGCACGAAGCTGAACCCGAACAAGTTTTGTGCCTATCACCAATCTACCTGCCACTTCACAAGCGAGTGTCGCGACCTCCTCAAACAATTGTGGAAATTTTACAAGGACGGGAAGCTGGCCGAGTTCGTGAAAAAGGTACCAGCGAAGAGAACCAGGATTGAGAAGAGAGAGGTCTTCGACGATGAAGAAGAGGACGAGGACCAACGTGGTCCTCAACACAGGCGTTGGGCACCTCTCCCACCTCCACATGATCAAGAACCAACTCGGGAACTCCTAGTTCTTGAAGAACAGTTTGGAGCTGCCAGAGGTCTCCAAGACGGATGATCCTCAATTTAAAAAAGGCAGAGAAAATTCGAGGTTTGGGCCATCAACCAGGTCCAAGAAGGGAGTTCCAGCTCCAAGCCCGCTACTCAACCCACTGCCGAGCTTACATTCTCGCAAGCGGACTTAGAAGGAGTGTTGACTCCCCATAATGACTCGTTGGTGATTAGCGCCAACGTAATGAACAACAGAGTTCACATGCTACTAGTGGATACAGGCGCATTCACCAACATTTTGTTCAAATCTACCTTAAATGCCTTAGGTGATTTTGAGTAATATATAGAACCTAGTAATGCTAGGATAGTGGGGTTCGGAGAAGCTATAACCGTCCCCGTAGGCCAGATTAGGTTGAGCGTCCAACTTGTATCGGCCGAGGACCCAGAAAGGAGACTGATTAGGCTCGTAGATTTCCTTATCGTTGACCACTAGTCTACCTACAACGGGTTCCTTGGCCGCCCGTTTATTCATGAATTCAAAGCGGCGTGTTCAACCTACTACTATTGTTTAAAATTCCCAACTCCTAAAGGTGCCGTAACTGTTAAGGGTGATCAGAAAAAGGCTAGGGAATGGTTACTCCAAATAAAAAATGGCCGAGTAAAGAAGTCTGTAACGCAGGTTCACATACTTGAAGACGATGTCCAAATTCCGGCAGATGAGCCCAACATCCTAGACATCATCTCGGTTGAAACTGAGTTTATGGAGGTAGGTGACCAGCCGGAGTTGACAGCTGAAATTGATCAAGGGTAAGAACCTGTGCAAGACTCACAACCGGAACCCATGGACGAGAAGAATGAGGCCCAAGTAGGGGAACTAACCAAAGTTCAAGAACCAACACCGATGGAAGTTGACGAGGTTCCCCAAATTGGAGGACCATCCGATCCAGCTCTCCAAGAAGCAGGAGAAGTTCGTGAACCTGCCAAAGATGGTGAAAGCAGTGATGACCTCGAACCTCGAGTAGGTTTCACGCCAATGACGAAGGAAAACTGGGACGAGCTGATTGGCGATCCAAGGTGGAAAAACTAGAAAAGGAAAGCCACTCCCATGGAAGAATTGATAGCAATCCAGGTGGACCTCGAGAGGGTAGACTTGGAACTTTTCATAGGTTCCGAGCTGCCATAGCCATACAGGTCAGAGATGGAGGTGTTCCTCATGACCAAACTGGAAGTATTTGCCTGGTCCCATGAAGACATGACAGGAATCCCATTGGAGCACGCATGCCACCGACTCAACGTAGACCCGATGAGGAGACCTGTTCGCCAAAAGCAAAGGAAGTACGAACTAGACAAATACGAGGCGCTAACCACGGAGGTGAATATATTATTGGACAACAAGTTGATCAAGGAAGCATTGTGCCCGCAGTGGGTTGCAAACCCGATCCTGGTGAAGAAGCCTAACAGAACGTGGCGACTATGCATCGACTTCACGGACCTAAACAAGGCGTGTCCAAAAGGCAACTTCCCACTGCCCCACATTGATCAACTTGTAGATAGCACTGCTGGCCACGAGATGATGACATTCATGGACTCCTTCGCAGGTTATCACCAAATAGCGATGCACCCAGATGACCAGGAACATACGACATTCTACACCAACAAGAACATGTACTGCTGGGAGAGGATGTCGTTCAGACTTATCAACGCAGGAGCTACCTACCAAAGGTTGGTGAACAAGATGTTCGACCAGCATATTGGCCATACCATGGAGGTATACGTGGACGATATAGTAGTTAAGAGTTTGCGGAAGGAGGATCACCTCGACCATCTCATGCAAACCTTCGACATATTGCGCCAATACAACATGAAGTTAAACCCAAAGAAGAGCAGCTTCGGTGTTCACTCGGGGAAGTTCCTGGGACACCTGGTAAACCAGAGAGAATCGAGGTCAATCCGATGCAAGTGAAGTGCATCATCGAGATGAAGGTGCCAGATTCAGTACCAAAGGTTCAAAGGTTGACTGGATGTTTGGCAGCTTTGAACAGGTTCATCTCTAAGTCTGGCGATCGGAGTCGTCTGTTCTTTGAAGTAATTAAAACAAACAGACTTAGGCACAAGGACGACTTCCAATGGACTAGCGAATATCAGAAAGCTTTCGAAGACATCAAAGCATACCTGGCCAACACTGAAATTCTGTCTAAGCCGGTGCTTGGTAAGAAGTTATACCTATACCTGGCAGCGTCGGAAGTAGCCATCAGTTCGGTGCTGGTCCGAAAAGAAGGTAAGACACACCTACCAGTGTACTACGTAAGACAAGTCTTACACGAAGCTGAGTTGCGGTACACCCCAACAGAGAAGCTAGCCTACGCACTGGTGATGAGTGTTAGAAAGTTACGGCCCTACTTCTTTGACCATCCAGTAGAGGTGTTGACAACGTTCCCATTACGACAAATACTGCATCGGCCGGACACTGCAGGATACTTGTTGAATGGTCACTAGAAGTTAGCCAATACGGTATAACCTACGCACCCCGAACAACGATCAAGGGATAAGCGCTCGCCAATTTCATCGTCGAACTAACTTTCCCGCAAGATCCGACGAGGGGGCGTATAGCTCCGTGGTACCTCTACGTAGATGGATCATCAACTAGCACAGCAGCAGGAGCCGGTGTAGTGCTGATAAGCCCAGACAGACAAGTCTTCACCTCGGCGATCCGGTTTGACTTTAGAGCCACAAATAATGAAGCAGAGTACGAGGCGCTGATAGCCGGACTTAGGTTATCATTAGTTGTGGGGGCAACCAATCTTCAGATTTTCAGAGATTCCCAGCTAATAATATTCCAAGTCCGGGGAGAATACGAAGCTAAGGATCAGCAGATGATGATGTACCAGAAGATAGTAGCGCATCTGATCTCGACGTTCAAATAAGTTTACATCGAACAGATCCCAAGGCTGGAAAATACACAAGCTGATGCACTAGCCCGACTAGCTACCAGTAATGGCGAAGCAGAACTAACGGAGGTCATCGTCACCAAGCTAAAGAACCCCTCGACATCTGATTACAAAGTAAACCAGACTTTGAGTGGGGGGCAGGAAGACGGTGAAGATTGGCACACTCCGATCGAAAAATACCTGAAGGACAGATCAGTCCCAAAAGATGCGTGGGAAGCTAGTCGGCTAGTGAAGCAAGCAGCTAGATACATGTTGATAGATGGCCAACTCTACAAACGTGGATTCTCTCTACCCCTACTCAAATGCATGTCTGAAAAGCAAGGGTTCGAGGTGTTAGAAGAAATCCACCAAGAAATTTGTGGAAGCCACGCTGGGGGGCAAGCTTTGGCATACAAGACAATCAGGCAAGGGTATTAGTGGCCCACTCTCAGAAAAGATGCCATCAGCTTCGCCCGAAGGTGCCAGCTATTCGCACCTAATATCCACTCTCCTGCTACTCACCTTAAATCGGTCTTCCGCCCATGGTCTTTCGTAAAATGGGGTATCGACTTGATCGGCCCATTCCCACCTGGCAGAGGCAGTGTAAAGTTCGTTGTGGTAGCAGTGGATTATTACACTAAGTAGGCCGAAGCAGAGGCACTTACAATAGTGATGCAGGAGAGGATGATCAGTTTTATCTGGAAAAATCTGATATGCCGATTTGGACTTCCGCAGTTAATAGTGACAGACAATGGTAGACAGTTCGACGGTCAGAAGTTAAGAGAGTTTTGCAGTTCTTGGAATAATAAAAAATACTATTTGACTCCGTACCATCCACAGTCGAACGGCCAGGTTGAAGCAGTGAATAAAATTTTGAAACATGTGCTGAAGATCCGCCTCGAAGACAAAAAAGGAAGCTGGGCGGATGAACTTCCGGAGGTTTTGTGGTCATACAGAATGTCGTATCGAGCAAGTACCGGGGAAACACCGTTTGCCTTAGCCTTCAGAATAGAAGCAGTTGTACCGGTGGAGGTTAAGAACAAGACTTGGAAGGTGATTGGATATGAAGAGAAGGAAAATGATGAAGCCTTAGCAGTGGAAAAAGACCTGCTTGAAGAGACTAGAGCTTCGTCGGAATTGAAAAATGCCACCTACAAACAGAGAGCGGAAAAGTACTATGACTCCAAGGTTCGAGATCGGAGGTTCAAAGTAGGGGAGTTGGTACTAAGAAGGAAGCTAGCAACTCCACCTGGTGTATTCGGACCAAATTGGGAAGGACCATTCCGAGTTACCGCAGCTTGGGCAAACAAAACGTATGACCTCGAAGACATGGAAGGGAAAGCTTCGCCATACACTTGGAGCACAACACATCTAAAGAAATTTTACCAGTAGAAGAAGATGGAACAAAATTTTGTAATAGATTAGTCGAAGGTTCACATCAGAAATGTTGATGGCAACCGGTGTAAATTACGTTATTATATAAAGTTAGAATTTTTCAAGAATATCAACTTTACGAAGCTTCGTATTACTTAAGGACCAAGGTCCTAAACGTTATAATCTAAAAGCTCAAGGCTAAGGCCAAAGTGCCCAAGGTTAGCGAAGGTGTCTTTCTTAAAGGATCACTAAGCGCCTACTGCCCTAAGTTAGAAAAAATCACAAAAAAAAAACGAGTAAAACGTATAAGGCAAGGTTCTTGAAACCCAATCGCCCAAGTGAATTGAAAATAGTTCAACTCGCTATCCTAAATGGTTTAAAACGACCAATTCGCGGCCCTAAGTGGTGTAAGATGAAGAATACGTACTAAATAAACAAAGTACAAATTCGTGGTCCGAAGCGACGTAAAACGAATGATTCGCTTCCCAAAGTGAAATAAGACGAATAAGTAAGTACTAAGAATATGAAAACGGGCTATTAAAAGATATAACGTACGAAAAAGTAAAGAAAGACAAGTTGAAATAAAAAGTTCAAGTTTCACTCAAAAATACTTGGAAAATTTTCCAAGTATAAGTAGTGGTGCTAGTTACAAAGCCAACCAGCTGGCTATCTTTGAACTACAAAAAGGAAGCTCCTTCTGGGCGAGCTACTATGACTTGAGACAAAAACAAAACAAGGAAAAGCTAAGCTAAGAAAAGTAAAAAGCCCTAAGTTTCGGGAGCAGCAGGAGCATCAGAAGCAGGAGTGGCAGAGGCATCAGCTGGGGTTTCAGTTTGGGCGACCTCATAAGGGACTCCGCCACCACCAATCGGAGGAGAAAGTGAGGGAAGTTCAGTGATGTTCCCCATAAGATCGCTGGTGTCCACCATTATATTCCCACAAACTTCTTGCATCTGCTCGTCAGTGGGGGAAGTTCGCTCCTCCCCTTCAATTTGATCCTCCTCGGCGACGTTTATCTCCTGGACTAGCACAGTTTGGATAATATTGAAGTGCGCCGGAACGAAGTTGAGGGGGACTCCAAGTTGAGCTAGGTCGCCAATGTCTAGCTCAGTCCCATCAGCAAACTTGGCCTTGCCCAGGCAGTCTTTGAGGTCGCCCACCAATGCCTCCAGCTCGTCATCTTTGTGAGCCCGCGCCCACCAGATGGACCTAATTATTTCGGCGTAACATTGGTTGAATCCTTGTGCACTCCTCCTCAACCTTGTGCACTCCACCTCAGTGCTCTTGTGCAAACCCCGCTCCAGTTCCAGCTCCCTCTTTGCCACCGTGAGCTCGCCCTCCTTATTTGCGAGCTTCTCAGTGAACTCTTTCTCCTTCTTCTTGATCAAAGCATCCACGTTCTTTTGAATCGCGGCATATTTGCGTTGGAGTTCGCTGAGCTGCTCCAGGGCACTTCGCTCAGCTGCCAGAGATGCGGCCGCTAGAGCTGTTAAAATAAATGAGCCGCTCGTGAGCTCAGCTCGGCTCGACTCGATTCGGCTAGATATGTTAAATGAGCCGAGCCGAGCCTAAAAAAATACTCGTTTGCTTAACGAGCTCAGCTCGGCTCGACTCGGTAGGCTCGCGAGATGCTCGGTAGGCTCGAAAAATAGAGGTTATTTTATAAATATTATATAATTTAGGGTATAAAATATTAATATTTTACATAATAATACAATTCATATTCTCAAATCACTCATACTGGTGAATTGGTGATAGTTTTAGCTTTATTGTTGTTAAAATAAACGAGCTGCTCGTGAGCTCGGCTCGACTCGGCTTGTTAAGGGCTCGACTCGAAGTGTTAAACGAGCCGAGCCGAGCCGAGCTAAAAAAAATACTCATTTGCTTAACGAGCTAGGCTCGGCTCGACTCGATAAGCTTAACGAGCCGAGCCGAGCCTAGCACTACTCGGGCTCGCTCGGCTCGTATAACAGCTCTAGCGGCCGCCTTCTCCTTGGCGTCCTCAACAGACTTCTTCGCCTTATCAAGACCCTCGGCGGTCCTCAAATAGGCGGCGTTCTTTTCTTGGCAAGTCTCCTCCTGCTCGGACACCTGGTCAATTACTCTCTGGCTAGCGAGCAAGAGACCGCTCGCATAGTGCATCGCTAGCCGAGCATTCTCAATCGGTGTCTGCCTCCCCAAGGTCGCCAGTTGGGGAGTGGACCAATATCTCGGAACCTCGCTAACGGTATGAACGGTGAGGCCGGCAGGCAGGTTGCGCATGGAAGTGAGAGAGCAAGATCACTCATAGGAATGGAGGGCTTCATGCCTGTGAGGAAAGGCGATGGAGGCATATCTGCGCGGTCAAAACACTTGAGTCAAAAAAGATAAACATGAAAAGTAATACAAGGTAAAACCAGGTCGGTGAGCTACTTACTGAACTCGGTTGAGGTCCCACTACTGTGTCATCCACTACTTGAACGCCAAATGGAGTTTGGAATGGCGGCGACCTCGGTGTGAAGGCAAGTGGCAAAGGAGCAGTAGATTAAGCAGATCCACCATGGCCCGACCCTGAGTGAGCTACTTGTTCAGACACATCTTGATGAGCAAATTTGGTCCTCTTGTGACCTTGGGTGTCTTCCCCAACCACTCAGGACCCATCGCCCCGTTGAAGACCTCTCTTCTGTTGATGGGAAGCTCGCTCGGGCGTGGCCGCAGTTCACCCACCTCCTCTATTGGTCTTAGAGACCTGAGGTGTCTTGGTGGGAGCCGGAGTTTTCACCGGGGCCTTGGCGGGAGCCTTCTGACTTCCGGAGCCCCCAACATCGCCCTTTTTTGAAGCGACCTCCGCTTTCTTGCTCGCCTCTAGCGCAAGAGACGAAGGTAAGTCTTGCCTGTTTGGGTGAGGTGGTCCCATTGCAAAGCGGCGAGCTAAGGTATGATAAGCTTCGGGGACTTCAATGGATGGGAATGCAACTGTGGCACCACCTACAATGATCAAAAGAATAAAGTTAGCATCCTAGCGAGCTACTTTAGTTAATCGGCGAGCTTTAGTAAGTTGCCAACCTGGAAGCTCAGGACCCTGGATAGTGAGGTGATGTGGCGAGGTTAGAACCCCTACAAGCCGTAAACAGTTGTGCTTGCACAGGTAGGCGACGTCCTGGTCCTCCTCACTCCTTAGATAGCAGACACCTTGCACAAAGTTGAACTCAGTCGACACTTCAGGCTTGCCGCGGCTGGATTTGTGACGCTTTAAACCTGCAAGAAAAGGGAAATTAGATTAGTAAATCTAATTCGACCCACACTCACCAAAATGGGCGACCTACTGCTAGCTTCTCCGTATTCCTCGGGAGAGAAAATACGCCCTCCCCGTCCGGAGTAATTGGTGGAAGCTCGCCAATCTCCGCCCATGAAGACAAATTGTTCTTTCCAGTCGCATACTTTATTGGGTAGGATTCCTAAGAACTTCTCTCCCGGACGATCTTTGAGGTAATAATACCCTTTGTCGTCCTTTGCTTGCCGAGTCACGGTGAATAGTTCATTGATTTCCACCTTAGTCAGTCGGTTCTCGTACCCCTCCAACCCGAAGATCGACAACATCGCCAGTAAGTTACTCCAAGCATTAGGAGTGAGTTGAATGATGGCGAGGTTGTTGTCCAAGAGGAACTGACCGATGATTGGGTGCAAGGGTAGCGTAAGCCCGACCTCGAGGGTGTGTACGTTGATGGTGGTCAGCCCGGCCCGGGGCAAATCAGCTCGCTCATCCTTCTCCGGAGCATACAAGAAGATATCGAGGGGTATTCGATATTTCTCACTAATTTGGGAAAAATCATACTCATTGATGATGCTCTGGACCTCATTCGCCTTATAGTCGGACTGGCCATTGGCATCCCGAGTATTTCACCCGGGCAAGGGGAAGCTCGCCACGTGTTCGGCGATGTACTCCTCCCAATCGAACGCATGAACTACATCATCGGGGACTTGGTGCTCAAGAAGCTTTGGTTCAGGGAAGCCAATGGAGCGTAGGTAGTTAAAAGTAACTTCTTCAAGGCTGCCTTCTGGCTCGCTCGTCTCGGTGACCTCCTCATCACCTTCGGAGACCTCATCGTTACCACTGGTAACTCTTTCTTCAGGGGCGACCTCCTCATCGTCTCCCCAAACCTCGTGGTACACGGAGCTGGACGCCTTCTCACCTAATTCGGATCGAACTTCGCTAAGAAGCTCGCCGGGGTCCGGGAGAGCTACCGAAGCTGCCTCAGAATCTGACTCAATCATGATTGGGGTCATCTAAGGGATGGGGGCATTCTCAGTCATAGGTTGTTTTTCCGGATTACGGTTCGAAATGGTCCGGCTTGAGGATTGGGTTGACATAATTAAAGTGATTAAGGATGAGGTCTTATTATTTCAAATCCTTAAAAATCTCAGTCGCCAAAGTTCTAAAGTGCCGGTAGTTGGAAAATTCGAAGAAGCGAACGGGAAGATCAAAAGTTCACCGGAAATGTAAAAAATTTCCAGGAACTTGAAGAAATAAAGGAAATGCAAAGAAGAATCTGCGAAAGAAAAGAAAGGGAGAAAAGGAAATGATGTTACTACCTTAGAAGTTCTTCAAAGATCCGATGAGCACAAATGGTGATCGATCGCCGGAAAATTGCTCTGAAATTTAGAAGTATAAAAGTGGTAAATGAGGAAGGTTTCTCGTATTTATAGGCAAAGGGCGGAGCTATAATTCTTAGATAGTCCGAGGACTTATGTGTAAAAATTTGAAAGTATCGCCATGATGGGCGCAGGAACTGAGGCCTAAAAAGGCGTGCACGACGCCTCGATTTTTGCTCCACGTCAGCACGACCTACTTAGGAGATACATCTCCAGCTTTGACCAAAGTCAACCTAGAGAAGCTCGCTCGGATGCCCTACAACCAAGTCAAAAGGCTGACCAAAACCAAGAAAGGAAAGCTCGCAGGGTAGCTCACCCACTTATGGAGAAGCTCGCCCATAAGGGCGCCCGTGCCTAAGGAGACCAAGCCAAAGTCCACCTCTGCACTACTCCAAAGTAGCAAAAGGTAATGAAGCTCGCAAGGAAGCTCGCCTAGGTCCAAGGCATAGACATCGGTTGTATAAGAAGCAAATAGAGATGTAGTAGGACGAAGCAGTGTAAAGGTAGCATAGTAGTGAGTAAGGACAAGTGTCAAAGACACTTGTCAGCACCTAAAGCCAAGTAGGCTCACAAGGTGCCACCTCACCACATGCATACCTATAAATAGGTCTCCACTTTGTATTTTCTCTCTCTAAGTTCCATAATACAAACACTACTTTCTCACTCTAAGCTCTCACATTTTCTCTCTCTATATTATATCTCAAGAACACATTACTTTATTTATTGTTTCGTGAGATTATCTGCGTATAAACAACCATTAATCCTTCCAATTAACAAAATCCACCAACACGGATCAAGTTCATCATCAGTTCCTAGTATTACCGAGGTGATGACAACAAATGCTACAACCGTTGAAGAACAACTAGCAAGTTTGGTTCAAGTCATGCAGGAACTCAAGACACATATCCAAAAGCAAGGCGCTAAGATTGCTTCACTCATAGGCAACACCAATAAGCCCGAGTCAAGTCGCACTAAGGGAAAAGAAGTCATAGAGCAAGACGACCACCGACGGAATGCGGTTCGATCTCAAAAGAGCTTCAGGCCACTCCGGAAGGTCTAGTATCAATTGATCAGATAAGAGAAGTTATACTCGAGACAATGAAAGACAAGACCAGAAAGGACTCCAAACTTTCCTTCACCGTGAACAAGCCCTAGACTAAGAGAATTGACAACTTGAAGATGTCGGTGGGCTACCAACCTCCTAAGTTTCAACAATTCGATGGCAAGGGGAATCCAAGGCAAAACATTACTCATTTCGTGGAGACTTGCAATAATGCGGGCACATATGGAGACTACTTGGTGAAGCAATTCGTGTGCTCATTGAAGGGAAATGCATATGAGTGGTATGTTGACTTAGGCAACAACTCGATTGATATTTGGGAGCAAATGGAACAAGAGTTTCTCAGTCGGTTCTACAACACCCAAAGGATGGTTAGCATGGTCGAGTTGACGAACACTCGCCAATGGAAAGAAGAATCGATGATCGATTACATCAATTGGTGGAGAAACTTGAGTTTGAACTATAAGGATAGACTATCTGAAGCTTCGGCAATCGAGATGTGCATCCAAGGGATGCAGTGGGGTCTTCGATACATCCTCTAAGCTATTCAACCAAGAAGTTTTGAAGAGTTGGCTACTAAGGCTCACGATATGGAGATTAGCATGCAAACTAGCGGGGTCGATGGTCCACCAACTCAAGAGTTTCGTAGATTCAAAGACAAGCAAGGAGTTAACAAAGGGGGCAAGCCCTTCGCTAAAGCTTCAAGCAAGGAATCAATGCCAGTAACCGCAACAACAATTAAGTTTTGAAGGGTTGAAAGCGATTCAAATGACAAAGGGAAAAGTATTGCGCAAGATAACATGCCTAGAAGACCAACTTTGAAAGAGAGGCAACAAAGACAATATCCATTCCTAGACTCATATGTTTCCGGCATTTTTGATGACTTGATCAAGGCACAACTCGTTGAGCTATTGGATGCAAAGAGGCCGGATGAAATTGGACGCACGGAAGATCCCGAGTATTGCAAGTATCATCGGATGATGGGACACCCAATTCAAGATTGTTTCGTATTCAAGGACATAGTCATGCGACTAGTCGAACAAGGAAAGATTGTCTTAGAATAAAGAAAAACTACTGTCCATGTCCTCTATGTAGAGAATAGCGAAGCTTTATACCAAACGATTGACGAGGAAAGCAACAAGTCATGCCAGTCGGATGAAAAAGACGATGATCATTCAACAGATGTGATCTTCACAGATGATGATTTACTACTTGGTTCGCAATCTCATAATCGACCATTGTTCGTGACGGGATATACTTTGCAACAAAAGGTGAATAAAATTCTGATCGATAGAGGTTCGGGAGAAAACATATTACCTCTAAAGATAATGACAAAGTTGGGAGTCTCAACAGATGAACTCAGAAGTAGCCGTTTGATGATTCAAGGATTCAACCTAGAAGGACAAAGAGCTCTCGACACGATCATGCTATACTTGCTAATTCATGAGATGGCTTCAGCTATATTCTTCCATGTCATAGATGCGAGGACATCATACAACATGCTCTTGGGACGTCCATGGTTGCACAGATATGGCATAGTACCCTCCACATTACACCATTGCTTATACCGCGATGGCGATATGATAAAGATGGTGTTTGGCGATGATAAACCATTTACCGAAGCAGAATCATACTTTGCGGATGCTAAGTATTTTTGTAAAAGTATGAAGCCTACAAAAGTTGAAGATGATCCTTTGAAGGAAGCAATAGAAGGCAAACAAGATGGAAAGGGTGAGACTTCTTCCGGCACCGATAAGGGCAAACAACCTTGCAAAGACGTTGAAGCGTTAGAAGAGTTAATTCCTCCTTTGACTAAGCTCGATAGTGTAAAGAAACATTCTTCACAACCACTCAAAGGATTCACTCATCCCGTCCGAGGAGCTAGGATCGAACATGGAGATGTATTAGAAGTTGTTATCATGGGGGCATACAGTCCTCAAGCCTTTTGATCGAGTCAAGAAATACTCGTTCAACAATCATATAATGATAAATGGAAGATGATATAATTTCCTTACTTACAATTCTTATCGCCTTGAATGATCTGGTATTGCGCTCCCTTCTTGCCTCTGTTAAGTCCCAACCAAGCCTTCCGTTTGTAGATCTGCACCAAAGTCGAGCCGAAAAGTATTCTGGCGTAGACCCTCTGACGATCAAGTTAGCTCCCTGTGGTATATTAATTAGGTATTGAAAATATAGTAAGTGCTGTGAGTAATAATGTCATGAAACTCAAGAAAATGGATTAAGAGAGCTATTTATACTCTTCCCTTCATTAGAGGGGTAGCTTGGTCTTTTTCTTCTGCCTTGGGACCACTATCAACGGTATGCTGTGATAGTGGAGCAAGATGGTATCAAGAGCAGTACAAATAGTACAATACGTGGCGTTCTTTCATTGGCCAACAATACTATATTATTCTTCCATTATGGTTGCATGCACCTATATCCTAGGTTTCGAAGATAGCGACTGGTATTTCTTTTCCACCCTGCCTTCTATATTCTGGCTCTCGGAACATGGCTCACCAGTCAGAGGTTAAGTACCAGAGACAATTGGAGAGATATTTTCCTTACTAATATAACTCTTAAGAAGTAGCTGTATTTCCTCTGTCCTCTGCAATAGAGATGAATCCTGTTGGGTTCCAGCTTTCCTGTTGGTTTAAGGGCATCCGCTCTCCTCATTTCCTCTTTCCTCTTTCCTCCGTATCTATCTCTTTCTCTTTTTACAAAGTCAACTAAATGGCCTTCCCTAATCAGCCTCTCAATAGCATCCTTCAGATGTCTGCATTCGTTGGTCTCGTGACCATAATCATTATGATATCGACAGTAGTGCTCGGACCTAGGGTTCTTCGGACCTCTTCTTGCAGAGGCGGGAAATTTGAACCTAGGGATATTCGCTGCTATCTCTAACATCTCAGCGGGTTGTAACGTTAGAGGGGTATAAGCATCAAATCTTTCCTGATGTGGCCTCTCCTTCTCATTCTTATTTTTCTCGGATCCACCTCTTTTCTTCTCAGGCTCTTTCCTCTTTTCCGACCCTCTTTCCTCTTTCTTCATGCTTCTCGCCTCTTCCAAATTTATGTATTTATCAGCCCTAACTTGCAAATCATCAAAGGATGCAGGGTGCCTCTTGGCTAGCGACTTAAAGAAATCTCATCTAACAATCCTTGTGCCAAGGCGTTAGTTCTGACCTCATCAGAGGCAGAGGGCACTTCCAAAGTGGCCTCATTAAAACGTGTGATATATGCCCTGAGACTTTCTTGGGGCTTTTGCTTCAAACTAAGCAAGTACAACGAGGTTTTTGCTATTTTCCTTGCACTTGTAAACTGGTGAAAAACATATCGCTGAGCTCAGTGAAAGAGCAGACTGAACCAGCGGGCAATTGACTAAACCACTTCTGGGCAGATTTGGTGAGATGGTGAGAAACACTCGACATTTTACTCCCTCTGAGTACTGATGCAATAGCGCCCCATTTTCAAACCTTAGCAAATGATCATGTGGATCTGTAGTTCCATCATATTCATAATTCAAAGCCTTAAACCCGAGAGGCAATGGATCTCACAGAATCTCATCTGTGAGGGGAGATCCTCCCGGACGTCCCCCAATTTTTGTAACCTTTTCACACTATTTTCTGATCACTTCCATTTCCCGTTTCAGGGAGGCTATCACCCGATTAGTAGTGGCTATAGCAGTAGATTCAACTACTTCTTCAGAATCATCCTCATAATCGACCAATCGAGAGTCTCCAGTCTCTCCCATATTGGTTCTGTTATATGGTCTATCATCTCGCACATTCCCATCCTCTGGGACGTCTCCCATTGGATGAGGTAATGTGTTGGGCACGTTCCAGGCCCTAAGATCAGGTCCACTTTTGGTCTTAGCTGGGGGCTCGATCGGCGCCCCAGCCTCAGACACGCACGTGGCCCAGTTTTCTCTCCCCCCCTGCTAGGAGAGTTTCAATATTCAAAACAGGGGTCTCCTTCTACCCCATAACTTTTGCTGCCTAATTCGTCAAGGCTTGATTCACAGCTGTCTGAATCAAGGCCTTAAGGCTATCCACTGTCAGGGTGATCACGTTGGAGCTGCCTGGTTGTTCATTCCCTGGCAGCGCGGGAGTGCTCTGAGCTGTGACCACTGGTACCTCTGCACTCACAAGAGTGTTGGCCACAGCCTCAAACTCTGACCCCAAACTCCAGGGGTTTGGGTCAGCCATCTCTGTCATCCTCAGTTTTATTAGTTACCAACATTGAGAAAATATGATGCAATAGTATGATCTTTCTTTGCTTTAAACTACTCGGATAAATACACATAGGCAACAGAAACTCTTTTTCGAGAAATTTGTTTTTATATCCTATAATAGTAACAACGGCTTCTTCATGTCCCAACGACTATATATTTTTATAGGGATCCTCGCCATTTTCTTTCGGAATTCAAATCTTATCATATCATCATAAAACAAAAATCAGGGGTACTACAATCACATTTCCTAACCATATTAGAAGATAACTATGTGAGCACTTAGCTCAGGCTACCGGGATCGCCCCGATCCGAAAAGGATATAACACTTTGAAATAGATTTTTGCTAATACAAAGCTCACGTCCTAACTCATAATCACTTTTCCACAGACGATGCCAGTTTATCGGGTCAAAAAATACCCAACTCAACAATTAAATCAAATAATGGAAATATCACAGCAATATTACCTTTCTTCCTCTGTTCAGCAACAAACTGGTTCTCTGCCCTTTGAATACAGATAGATCTCTCCACTGCTACACTCCTTCCTCCGATGATCTGCACAAAGTCGGGCCGGAAGGGATTCCGGCATCGACCCTCCGATGGTCAAGTTAGCTTCCCGAATGTATATTATGGAATATATGAAAGGTGTTGTATGAAAAGGTATGTAGAAATGTGTCTTGAAAATCAAGAAAGTGTGAAAAGAGCTATTTATACCCTCTCACTTACTGCGAGGGTATTTTGGTCTTTGCCTCTGTTTTGGGACCACTACTAACAGCCGGATCGTGTTAGTGGAGCAATTCATAAGAATGGTGCAGATAGTACAACACGTGGCATCCTCTTATTGGTGATAAGTACAACTGTACAAGAATATTCCTTCATGCTGATTCAGTTGGTTGCATGCACCTATATCCTAGGTTCTAATGATAGCGACATGAATTATTTTCTTCTCTGCTTTCTCAACTTCGAGTACAGAGTAAGTCAACCTCCCAGAGGTTAGATACGGGAAGTAAGAGAGAGGGTTCTTTTTCCCACAAGATAATTTTTCATAGTTAGTGAAAACCTCTGCCTTCTGGCAGAGGAATGAGTTCAGAAGACAGAACGCACGTCCACTCTCTACCTCGGGATTATTTCACTCCTAGTTCATATGTCGAGTGTTCTTGGCCTTGAGGACTAAGTGTTAATACTTAAGGTTTCCTCCTCAGAGAAGGATTCATTCCTCATCTGGTGACCTCTGGGATCTGGCACATTTACCCCCTATCAGTACCTCTACTATTTCTTTTCCCTTATCTCTGACCTCTCTTCTCTTTCCACCATATCTATCTCTTTCTCTTTTTACAAAATCAACCAAATGACCGTCTCGAATTAATCTGTCAATGGCATCCTTCAAATGTCTGCATTCATTGGTTTCATGCCCATAATCATTGTGATATCGACAGTAATGCTTAGACCTAGGGTTTTTTGGCCCTTTCCTCGCTGAAATGGGGAATTTGAAGCCAGGGATGTTTGATGCTATCTCTACAGGTTGTAGGGTTAAAGGGGTGTATGTCTCAAATCTGGCTTGATGTGTCTTCTCTTTATCACTTTTACCCTTCTCAGATCCTCCCTTCTTATTCTCAGGTTCTTTCCGTTTCTCAGCCCATCTTTCTTCTCTCTTCATACCCCTCGCCTCTTCTAAATTTATATACTTATCTGCTCTGACTTGCAATTCATCATGTTGAGTCAACAATGATTGTTTGAAATTAATTGGAATAAAGAAATTAAAGAACACCAAGATTTACGTGGTTCGATCAGAAATGATCTACGTCCACGGATGAGGGCACCTCTCTCAGTAATCGATGGAAGATGATACATATTACAAGTATTTGATCTCTCAGAGTATATGATCGATCTATTTTTCGTCCTATATCTCTCTATACATATGTGCGTATATATATAGGAGTATGGAATCCCTAATAAATGTTAGTGATTGTAACCACCTAACAAGAAAACTGCTACAGTTGCAACAGAAATGAATAACTGTCAGAGCCCAACGATCTTCAGTTTTGATTCTGTTAAACTGATCGCCCGTTGTCCAATTTGGAAGTTTAAACTGCTTCATAACTGATCCTGAATTAATTCCTGACTTCGGAGTCAGTATACTCCTTTCTTGTCTTGTCTTGTCTTGTCTGCTGATATGATATGTCCTCAGCTGAGTCTGAGTACTCAGCTGATATCATCAGTAGACATTTTGTCCTGATCTGACCAGCTGACCTGACCATACCATCCTGATTGACCATCATCCTGACCACCATCAGCTGACCTCCTCAGCTGACCACCTCAGTTGACTACCATCAGCTGACTACCTCAGTTGACTACCATCAGCTGACTACCTCAGCTGACTACGCTGATATCCCGGATGACTTTCAGAAGACTTCTCAAATGATCTCAGCTGACCTCATCAGGTGACTAACCATCAGCAGACCTATCAGCTGACTTCAGTTGATATTATAATGTTCAGTTAATCAGCAGTACTTGCTCATCTGATCTCAATTTCACTTTCTTTGCACCCATAACAATTCTCCACCTCAAAGTAAGTGAGATGCCTCCACCTAACCTTCACATCACAGTAGTATTAAGGCACATCCCATGACTGTACCTTAACCAACTCCAAACAGTAGTTGAACTTAGAACTTGGTATGACTTTAGTCAGCATATCAGCAGCATTGTCATCAGTAGATACCTTTTGTATTGTGATCACCTTCTTTTCCACCACATCCCTCACAAAGTGAAGCCTCACATCAATATGTTTAAATCTTTCATGAAAGACCTGATGCTTGACTAAGTGAATGGCACTTTGATTATCACATTGCACAGTAACTTCATCTTGCCTGATTCCAAATTCCCTAATAATGCCCTTAAGCCACATAGCCTCCTTTACTGCTTCTGTCACTGCGATGTACTCAGCTTCAGTGGTTGATAGTGTAACCACTGACTGTAATGCAGCCCTCCAACTAATGGCTGTGCCATATAGTGTAAACACATATCCAGTCAGAGACTTTCTTGTATCTATGCTTCCAGCATAGTCAGAATCTACAAAACCTTGTAGAGGTTGCTTGTCCTCCTGAGTCCTCTCAAATAGTAGTCCCAAATGTGCTGAACCTTTCAGATATCTCATTATCCACTTGAAAGCTTCCCAATGTGTCTTTCCAGGATTAGCCATAAACCTGCTGACCAAGCTCACTGCATGAGCAATATCAGGTCTGCTACAAACCATGGCATACATTATGCTTCCAACTCCGTTTGAATAAGGTATCTTGTTCATCTGAGACTTCTCCTGCTCACTCTTGGGACATTGATCAGCTGACAATTTGAAATGTTGTCCAAGAGGAGTAGAGACCGATCTTGACTCATGCATATTGAATCTTCTCAAGATTTTCAGTATGTAATCCTGCTGAGTCAAGAACATCCTTCCAGCAGACTTGTTCCTGATAATATCCATACCCAGAATTCTCTTAGCACTTCCAAGGTCTTTCATGTCAAAGGTTGAACTGAGCTTATCCTTCAGTTTTTGAATTCTTCCAAGACTTTTACTGGCAATTAACATATCATCCACATAGAGTAATAGATATGTCAGTACCTCAGAGCCTTGTTTTTCCAAGTACACACAGCTATCATACTTGCATCTGTTGAAGCCTATTGACACCATGAAGTTATCAAACCTCTTATACCACTGCCTTGGGCTTTGCTTAAGTCCATACAGAGACTTCTTCAGCAAACATACCTTTTCTTCATTTTCTGATAGTATGAACCCTTCAGGCTGTTGCATATAAATGGTTTCTTCAAGCTCTCCATGTAGGAATGCAGTTTTGACATCCAGTTGTTGTAATTCCAGTCCATCCTGATTCACCTTAGACAGTAAGATCCTTATTGAGCAGTGTTTCACAACTGGTGAGAACACTTCATTGAAGTCTATTCCTTCCCTCTGAGTAAATCCTCTTGCAACTAACCTTGCCTTATATCTGATCAGCTCCTTTCCATCTGACCCAATTTCAGGCTTTTTCTTGAATATCCATTTTGAGCTGACAACCTTCTGCCCTTTTGTTCTATTCACAAGAACCCATGTGTGGTTCTTCTCAAGTGAATTTAATTCCTCTTTCATAGCTGAAATCCACTGATCTTTATCCTTCCTTGTCACTGCATCAGCATAAGTTTCAGGTTCTTGATACTCTACTTCTTCTGCTACTGATAAGGCATATGAGATCATGTCAGCTTGCCCAAACCTGATTGGTGGATGAACGCTTCTCCTATGTCTATCTCTAGCCAGACTGTAGTTTCTCAAATCTTGACCCTCCTCATCTGAATTTTCAGTTTGATCTTCAGAATCACTGTCTGCTGATGCACTCAGCTGATCTTCTTGTGGATTCCTGATATCAGAGTTGTCTTGGGCCTGATCTTCATTCTGAATCCTGGTTGTATGCTCCACCTGAACTGGTGTATGTCTGATTATGGGGTTGTCCTCAGCATCCTGAGAACTTTCAGATGTACTATATCCCATGACTTTCTCATTGAAAGTCACATCTCTGCTGATAATGCACTTCTTGTGTCCAGCTTCAAGGCACCACAACCTATAACCCTTGACACCTTTTGGATATCCCAGGAAGATGCACCTCAGAGCCCTTGGTTCCAGCTTATCTTGCCTTATGTGAGCAAAGGCTAAGCAACCAAACACCTTCAGATTATTGTAATCTGACAACCTACCATACCAAAGCTCATCTGGGGTTTTGAAGTCAATAGCAGATGAGGGAGTTTTGTTTATCAAATAACAAGCAGTATTAACTGCCTCTCCCCAGAATACTTTAGGTAGTTTAGCATCTGACAGCATGCATCTCACCTTCTCCAAAATAGTTCTGTTCATCCTCTCAGCAAGCCCATTCTGTTGAGGGTTTGCTGGAACAGTCTTGTGTCTTGTTATGCCTCTTTCCTTGCAGAAATTTTCAAATTCTTCTAACACATACTCAAGTCCATTGTCAGTCCTGAGATGTTTTAAGGATCTGCTTCTTTTGTTTTCTTGTTCAAGGAGCAATTCCCTGAACTTCCCAAAGGCTTCACTCTTCTGCTTCAGGATGATTACCCACACCTTTCTGCTGAAATCATCAATGATAGTCATGAAGTACCTTCCACCTCCATGAGTTTCAGTTCTTGAAGGCCCCCAGATGTCAGAGTGTACATAGTCCAAAGGAGCATCAGTATGATGTTTCCCCTTTGCATAAGAGTGTTTCTTGGATTTTCCCAAAACACAGTGATCACAGAAATCCAATTTGATTGTTCTTGAATCCCCAAATGCCTTCTGCTTGGAGAGTTCATTCAGTCCTCTTTCACCAATATGCCCTAACCTCTTGTGCCACAAGATAGCATCAGAATTGCTCATAACTGCATTTACTGATCCGGCAGCTGAGTTACCCATCAGAATGTACAAGCCATTTACCTTCTTGTCTTTCATCACAATGTTGTTATCCTTGGTTATCAATATGAATCCATTTCTTGTATTGAATTCATATCCCAAAACATTGAGTGATCCAAGAGAAATAAGATTTCTCTTCAGCTCAGGTACAAACCTGACATCTTGTAGTATCCTTTCAGCACCATCATGCAGCCTCAACTTTATTGAGCCAGAGCCTCTGACCTTGCATATCTGATCGTTCCCCAAGAGAACTGATCCACCATCAAATTTCTTAAGATCCCTGAATAAAATTTCATTGGGACACATATGAAATGAGCACCCAGAATCCAACACCCAATCTTCACTCAGCTTGACATCAGTAACAGCCAAGACCTCAGCACTGTCATATCCTTCCTGAGTAGCAATTGTGACATCTGCCTTCTGATCCTCTTCTTGCTTCCTGGATTTGTCAGGACAATTCTTCTTGAGATGTCCCACCTTCTGACATGAGAAACATTTTCTCCTTTCCACAAATTTTCCAGATTCAGGGCCTTTACCATTCTTCTTCTTCTTTCCCTGAAACGGTTTCTTCCCTTTCTTGAATTTGATATTCAGCCCTTCACCTTGATTTGTGTTCTTCCTTTCAGATTGCATTTGAAGCGCCTTAGTTTTCAATGCATTCTGAATATCATCAGGGGACACCTTCTCTTGCCTTCCAAATAACAGAGCATCCTTGAAATTCTCCAAGGATTTTGGTAGAGAGTTCAGTAACATCAGGACTTTATCCTCATCTTCAATCTTGACTTCAAGATTCTCCAAATCATCCACTGCTTTATTGAATTCTTCAAGTTGTTCAACAAGATCCCTATCTTCAGTCATCTTGAATGAATGAAGCCTCTGCTTCATGAACAACTTATTGGTAACCGACTTCGTTTGATACACCTGTTCTAGCTTATTCCACACATCAATGGCAGTCTTCTCCTTATACACCTCCCTCAGAGGTTTGTCTCCCAAGCACAAGATGATTGTGCTATGAGCCTTGTCCAGAATCTCCTGCCTCTTTGTAGGTTCTGTTGAGGATTCTGATGGCCATTGATCCGCTGGTTTCAGAGCATTTGATAATCCATGGTGTGTGAGGAGAGCTTTCATCTTCACCTTCCACAAACCAAAATCATTCGCTCCTGTGAATTTCTCAAACTCCATCTTCGTAGAAGCCATAGCAGTTGATTTCACCAACAATCTTCCTTGTTCCCACAGACGGCGCCAATTGTTGAGTCAACAATGATTGTTTGAAATCAATTGGAATAAAGAAATTGAAGAACACTAAGATTTACGTGGTTCGATCAGAAATGATCTACGTCCATGGATGAGGGCACCTCTCTCAGTAATCGATGGAAGATGATACAGATTACAAGTATTTGATCTCTCAAAGTATATGATCGATCTATTTTTCATCCTATATCTCTCTATACATATGTGCGTATATATATAGGAGTATGGAATCCCTAATAAATGTTAGTGATCGTAACCACCTAACAAGAAAACTGCTACAGTTGCAACAGAAATGAATAACTGTCAGAGCCCAACGATCTTCAGTTTTGATTCTGTTAAACTGATCGCCCGTTGTCCAATTTGGAAGTTTAAACTGCTTCATAACTGATCCTGAATTAATTCCTGACTTCGGAGTCAGTATGCTCCTTTCTTGTCTTGTCTTGTCTTGTCTTGTCTGCTGATATGATATGTCCTCAGCTGAGTCTGAGTACTCAGCTGATATCATCAGTAGACCTTTTGTCCTGATCTGACCAGCTGACCTGACCATACCATCCTGACTGACCATCATCCTGACCACCATCAGCTGACCTCCTCAGCTGACCACCTCAGTTGACTACCATCAGCTGACTACCTCAGTTGACTACCATCAGCTGACTACCTCAGCTGACTACGCTGATATCCCGGATGACTTTCAGAAGACTTCTCAAACGATCTCAGCTGACCTCATCAGGTGACTAACCATCAGCAGACCTATCAGCTGATATTATAATGTTCAGTTAATCAGCAGTACTTGCTCATCTGATCTCAATTTCACTTTCTTTGCACCCATAACACAACAAACGAAGTCGGTGGCCTCTTGGCCAGAGATTTGAAAAAATCCCCGTCGGATAGTCCATGAGCTAAGGCATTAGATCTGACCTCATCTGAGGTAGAGGGCACCTCTAACTCCGCTTCATTAAAGCGGGTAATATATGATCTAAGGCTTTCTTGGGGCCTTTGCTTCAAACTAAGCAAATATAGAGATGTTTTAGCTATCTTTCTAGCACTTGCAAACCGATGTAAGAATAACTCGCTGAGTTCCATAAAGGAATGCATAGAACCGGCTGGCAATTGACTAAACCACTTCTGAGCCGATTTGGTGAGAGTGGTGAGGAATACTCGACACTTTACCCCCTCTGAATATTGATGCAGTAACACTCCATTCTCAAACCTCAGCAGGTGTTCTTGTGGATCAGTTGTTCCGTCATATTCATAATTCAAAGCTTTGAACCCAGGGGGTAGAGGATCACGAAGGATTTCATCAGTAGGAGGAGATCCTCCTACCCGTACCCCTGACTTTACTACTTTCTCACATTGCTTCTTGATTACTTCTATTTCCCATTTTAGGGAGGCTATTGCACGATTAGTGGTAGCCACTGCGGTGGACTCTACCACCTCCTCAGAGTCATCCTCATAATCAACCAACCTCGAATCTCTGGTTACACCCATACTGGTTCTGTTATCTGGCCTGACTTCTCTGGCGGCTATTCCGCAGGCAGCTATTCTGCCAATTTGGGTTCACACATTCCCATCCTCAAGGACGTCTCCCGTTGGATGAGGTAATATGTTGGGCACATTTCAGGCCCTAGGTTCGGGTCCACTTTGGGTCTTAGCCAGGGGCTCGATCTGCACCCCAGCCTCAGACACGCCCGTGGCTCAGTTTTCTTTCCTCCCCCCTACTAGGGGAGTTTCCATATTCAACACAGGTGTTTCTTTCTGTCCCCCGTTTTCCACAATCTAATTTGCTAAGGCTTGATCCACAACAGATTGGATTAGAGCCCTAAGACTATCAACTGTCAAGGAAACTACATTAGAGCCCCTTAAGTTCTCATCTATCACCAGCGCAGAACCACTCTGACCTGTAACCACTGGCGTATCTATACTCATCGGAGTATTTGCCACAGCATCGAACTCCACTCCCAAGTTCCGAGGGTTTTGTTCAGTCATTTCTGGAATCCTTAGCTCGGTTAGCTATGTTTCATTTAAATAAGCATAATACCACCAGGCAAACATCCTCATTACTACATATAACCACAACCAATCACAGATCCGTTTTTGAAACATTTGTTTTTATTAACAATAATAGCAATATTAGTTTTCTTATCTTACAACGGTAACATATCCTTGGAGAATTTTTTCCCTTTTTTTATAATATTCAAATTTTAAACAGATATTTTGAAATATGGCAAAATAATCCGGACATCAAACACCATGGTTTTGAGTATAATAAACAGATAAACAGGACAAATTTGGTCATCAAACCATGCCAACCAAGGGATGTTTCATTGAAACTAAATTTTTCATGGTTAAAAACTCACGCCTTAACTCATAAACATGTTCCCACAGACGGTGCCAGTTGATCGAGTCAAGAAATACTCGTTCAACAATCATATAATGATAAATGGAAGATGATATAATTTCCCTACTTACAATTCTTATCGCCTTGAATGAACTGGTATTCCGCTCCCTCTTTGCCTCTGTTAAGTCCTAACCAAGCCTTCCGTTTGTAGATCTGCACCAAAGTCGAGCCAGAAAGTGTTCCGGTGTCGATCCTCCAATGATCAAGTTAGCTCCCGGTGGTAGATTAATTAGGTATCGAAAATATATTAAGTGTTGTGAGTAATAATGTCATGAAACTCAAGAAAATGGATTAAGAGAGTTATTTATACTCTTCCCTTCATTAGAGGGGTAGCTTGGTCTTTTTCTTCTGCCTTGGGACCACTATCAACGGTATGCTGTGATAGTGGAGCAAGATGGTATCAAAAGCAGTACAAATAGTACAATACGTGGTGCTCTTTCATTGGCCAACGATACTATATTATTCTTCCATTATGGTTGCATGCACCTATATCCTAGGTTTAGAAGATAGTGACTGGTATTTCTTTTCCACTCTGCTTTCTATATTTTGGCTCTCGGAACATGGCTCACCAGTCAGAGGTTAAGTGCCAGAGACAATTGGAGAGATCTTTTCCTTACTAATATAACTCTTAAGAAGTAGTTGTATTTCCTCTATCCTCTGTAAGAGAGATGAATCCAGAGGTCAGAGCTGACCAACTTACTTAATTCACAGGTGGATTCTCCTTTAGTCTATATCTTAGGGTTCTAAGATATGAGAATTACTCCTAATATCACGGACTCCCTCTTCTGAGTATGCCTTGAGGGGAATTTATATCTTCATCTGGTGACCTCTGGAAACAGGCACAATCACTACCTATCACCTTTAATCTTCTTGTCAAAACAGGATATGATCTGCAAGGGAGCAAAGCATCAAAAGAGTCGCATCATGAAGCACCTAAGAAGTTGAAATCCATTCCAAGAGTACCAAGGAGAGGTGGTCTCACCATCAAAAGAGCAAGATTTGGCTTAGGGTACACTGCCTAAAGCCCCATACGCATCACCATCAAGAGAGCAAGTGTGAATCAAGTCACAGATGAAAAAGTTCTGTCAATGGGAGAGGCATTTGATGTGGATGAGAGAAAGATGACACGAACCTCAGCTTTTGAAAGATTAGGAAGTAAGCGCCAAAGATTGGGAACATTCTTTGAAAGATTAGGACCGCATAGGAGATGTAGTCATCGAAAGACGACAACTATTTTCGAAAGGTTGAGGCCACTTAAGGTGAAGCATCACAAAGAATCAAGAGTTGTTGAAACTTCAAGCTCCCAAAAGCTCCAAAGTCGAGTTCCATCCCGCATGAAATGACAAACTCATCTAATTGCATCTTATGGGGAGACTTTGACGGTAAAGGTACAGACGATAATCTACACTAAGACCAATGAAGATGGAGAAGACGTGGTCTTATCTAACTTCATCAATACTCGCATAGTCCAACAGCTAGATCTCTGAGATATAGAAAGCTCTCTACGAAGAAGAATAGCTCTTATGATTAGGAATGGGAACATCGTCGAAACAAATAACATGCAAGTGATCCTAGTTAGAAGGAGAGATGGTCAAGTAAAAGTATGTGTGGACTTTTCTAGAGGATCCAGTGAAGAAGTTGGTACTGTAAATCACATTGCTATTTGCGAAGATAATCCGACGGAAGAAGAAGATGTCGAGGACGCTCCTCCGGAACTTGAAGAAGGTGTTAAAGAAACAGTCGATGAGCTAAAAGAAATCAACTTGGGGGATACTAACGAGCCTCGGTCAACCTACTTGAGTGCTTTATTGACAAGTAATGAAGAAAAAACATACATCGAACTGCTGCAAAAGTTCAAGGATGTCTTTGCATGGTTATACAAAGAAATATCGGGTTTGGATCCAAAGGTCGCAATGCATCATTTCTCAATCAAAGAAGGAGTTCGCCCAGTTAAGCAAGCTCAACGCCGGTTTTGACCAGATTTAGTCCCATTGATTGAAGCAGAAGTTAACAAGCTCATTGAAGTTGGTTTCATCCGAGAAGTGAAATACCCCACATAGATTTCAAGCATTGATCTAGTGAGAAAGAAGAATGGCCAGATCCGCATTTATGTTGACTTTAGAGATCTAAATATCGCATGCCCCAAGGATCATTTTCCACTACCCATTGCCGAACTTATGATTGATGCAACAACGGGTCCTGAAGCTCTAACTTTCATGGATGGGTCATCAGGCTATAACCAGGTTCATATGTCGCCAAACGATGAGGAACTCACTGCATTTCGCACTTCAAAAGGAATTTATTGCTACAAAGTGATGCCCTTCGGACTAAAAATTGTCGGTGCTATATATCAAAGGGCTATGCAAAAGATTTTCGATGACATGCTCCATAAGAATGTAGAGTGCTACGTGGATGACTTAGTGGTGAAGTCAAAGAAGAGAGAGGATCATCTTCATGATCTAAGGAAAGTTTTCGAACGTCTAAGGTGTTATCAACTTAAGATGAACCTGTTAAAGTGTGCATTTGGAGTCAAGTCGGGAAAGTTTCTTGGATTCGTTGTTCGCCATCGAGGGATTAAAATTGAGCAAGCAAAGATTGATGCAATCTTGAAGATTTTGGAGCCTTGAAACATTCACGAGCTCAAAAGAATATAAGGAAAGTCAGCATATCTTAGAAGATTCATATCAAACTTGGCCAGGCGATGTCAGCCATTCAGCCACCTCATGAAGAAAGGGTTGCCATTTGTATGGGATGAATCATGTAGCAACGCCTTCAAAAGTATCAAGTCCTACTTAATGAAGCCACCCGTATTGATTGCTCCGGTACATGGGCGCCCGTTGATTCTCTACATCACTGCTCAAGAATGCTCGGTAGGGGCTCTACTCACACAAGTAAATGAAGAAGGAAAGGAAAACGTGTTGTACTACTTGAGTAGAAGAATGACTCCGAACGAGTTGAAATATTCTCCGATTTGATATTTGTAATTCAAAAGTAGAAGCATTACTTTCAAGCCCACACCATTCATCTTGTGTCAAAGGCCAATCCATTGAAGTACGTCATGATAAAGCCAGTTCTTTCAGACCGACTTGCGAGATGGTACCTCCAACTGCAACAGATTGTACCCCGAAAGGCCGTAAAGGGGCAAATCCTCGCCGATTTCCTCGCTGACTATCCAATACCTGTCGACTGGGAGCTATCAAACGATTTTCCAGATGAAGACGTCTTAGCTGTTGAAGTCTCCCCTCCTTGGAAGATGTACTTTGATTGGTCTACTCATAGAGAAGGCGCTGGTGCCAGGGTCATGTTCGTAACTTCCGATGGAAAAGTGCTACCATATTCATTCACCTTGACGAAAAGCTGCTCAAACAATGTTATCGAGTATCAAGCACTTATACTTGAATTGGAGATGGCGGTGGATGTCAAGCAACTACGCCTCAAGGTGTATGGAGATTCTAAGTTAATGGTGAACTAAGTGCTTGGATTGTACGAGGTCAAGAAGCCTGAGCTGCTCCCATATCACAAATACGCTCAATGACTCATGAATTATCTTGGAGGTGTAGAGATTGATCATATTCCGAGGAAGGATAACAAGCAAGCCGATACCTTGGCAAAACTTGCTTCTGCAATCGCCCTACCCGAAAAGGAAGTCCGCATACCGATATTCAAAAGTTGGGTCATACCGCCAATCTTTGAAGATGAATCCGATGAAAGAGAAGAAGAAAGTCATGCTGTCGAAGTATATGAAATCGAGAAGGAATATTGGCGTCAGCCGTTTGTTGATTACTTGAAGTACGAGAAGTTTCCAAGTGATGCGAAACAAAGAGTTGATATCAAATGTCAAGCCGCTCGATTTATATATTACAAAGGTGTACTTTACAGACGATCATTTGATGGGATCTTCTTGAGATGTCTAAGTGATGAAGAGACTAGTCAAGCAATGGAGGAAGCTCATTCGGGAATTTGCGGTGCTCATCAATCGGGACCTAAGTTACACTTCCGAATAAAGAGGATGGGTTATTACTGGCCTACCATGGTGAAAGATTGCATGGAGTATGCACGAAGATGCTAAGTATGTCAGTTTCACGTGAATCTAATCCACCAACCGTCGGAGCCGCTACATCCGACTGTCGTCTCTTGGCCGTTCGATGCTTGGGGTCTTGATGTGGTCGGACCACTGAAGAAGTCTTTCAGTGGGCATCAATACATTCTAGCTGCAACTGATTACTTTTGTAAGTGGGCTGAAGCTATGCCATTGAGATAAGTGAAAAAATAGATTGTCGTTGATTTTATTCGCATCAATATCATCTACAGATATGGGGTTCTGTGCTACATCATCATCGATAATGGGACGTCATTCAACAACAGTCACATCGACAAACTTTGTCAGAAGTTTGACTACAAGGAAAGAAAGTCTTCTATGTACAACGCAGTTGCAAACGGACTTGCCGAAGCCTTTAACAAAACCTTGTGCAACTTGTTGAAGAAAGTGGTGTCTAAATCGAAGAGGGATTGGCACGAGCGAATGAATAAAGCACTATGGGCATATCGAACCACTTTTAGAACACCCACGCAAGCTACTCCTTACTCCTTAGTATACGGTGTTGAAGCAGTCGTTTCCCTTGAGAAACAGATTCTGTCTTTGAGGATGGCAATACAAGAAGGTTTGATGTTGGAAGAAAATGCACGCTTACGCCTTGCAAAGTTGGAAGCTCTTGATGAGAAAAGACTTGAAGCTCAACAAAGACTTGAATGTTATCAAGCTTGCCTGTCTAGAACCTTCAACAAGAAAGTAAAGATGTGTTCTTTCCAAGTGGGTGATTTGGTGCTTGCCATAAGAAGACCCATCATAGTCCCTCATCGCGTTGGGAACAAATTCTTGCCTAAGTGGGACGGCCCGCACATGGTGAAGGAAGTCTACACGAATGGTGCATACAAATTGATCTCGGAAGATGGTGTGATCATTGATCCAATAAATGGGAAATTCCTCAAACGCTATTACGCGTAAATCGAAGTATGCTCCATGACGCACGAGCCTAAACTGCATGTTGCTCCTGGTCCGCATGAGGATAAACTGTGTACGACGACCACCAAAGATGATACATTTGGTTAAACTATTAACTTATCCCATTAAAGGTGTTTAAGTGGTTAAATAATTTATACCCTACTGCGACTATGGAAGTAAAAAGTATACGTCCCTCCTGGCCCGCATGAGGTTAAACTGTGTACGGTGCGGTGCCCCCCCCCTAAAAAAAATCAAATAAAGTTTCCTCTTTGAACTGCGTTTTGACTTGATCCTCTTTTTAAGAGGTACACAGGTAGCTTAGAAATCTTTCTAAGTTCAGTCATAACTCAAGATCATCTTATCAAGTTTGAAGCATACAAGATATGAACAAGCGTCGAAGATTCATAATTAAAGAAGGAAAGACTCGAAAGCATGAAAGAAAGAATAAGTGTTGAAGATAAATAAATAAATTGATAAAGAACTTCATAGTCTCAACATCCAAAAAAAAGAACAAGCGAACAAAATCAAAAGGAGAGTTCAACAAAAAAAAATGTAGCTAAGCTAAGCTAACTAAAAAGGCTAAGTTCCAACTCTTTCAAACGCATCTCCAAGTCGAACTTCGCGTCCTCCAAGTCCTTAGTCACAGTCTCCTCTACCAGAAAAGTGTTAGTGATAACGGAAACTTGATTCTGAGCATCCAAAAGTTCTGCTTCAACACTTTCAAGTGATGTTTGTTGTCGTTGTAGCATCTTGTCCAACCTTGCTTCTTTCTTCTTCAACTTGTCGATCTTGTCTCTAATGGTCTCCAAACTCGTCTTGGTGGTCTCAATTTCTAAACAACTCTCAATTTGCTTTGCCTCGATTCTTTGAAGTACGTCATTAGCTTCGGCTAGCTGTTTATCAAGAGCCTTTTTCGATGGTCCGCCGGTAGACTTCGATCTTGCTCCATCATAACAATCTACCGTCGTGAAAAGAAGTGCTAGAAATGTCTCTACAACAAAGGAGTCAAACTGAAAGAAGTCCATTATCTTGGTCAACACGTAGTACACTTCATCTTTCATGGAAGATAGCAAATCAACTGGAGTAGCTACAAGCTTTTTCCGAAGGTCCTTCCACGTGGCTAAGGCAAAATCCCATTGGCGATCACGAAAATACTTCTTCCCTTCAAACACTAAAACCGCAGGGGCATGAGGCTCTTCCAAAACATGAGGATCAATCACTTCCAAAGACTTTGCTGATGCTGAAGCTTCCCTTTCGCTATTGTCATCAACGAGATCACTACCAAACACATCCACGAGTGCCTAAGATAAGAAAATAAAGGCATATTTAATAAAGTGACAAAGGAAAGAATATGTAGGTTAATATCTAAGGAAAAAAAAGGAAACCTTTTCACGTGAAGAAGGGTCAACCGATCCTTTCACATGAACCGGAGACTTAACCATTTTTTTAGCCCTTTCTCCAATGGAGTTTGTTGTTTTCACTTTGACTTCCCTCCAGTTGATTAGAAGCACTCCTCTTGTGATCCGATTTAGCAGATGGCTCCGACATGTGGACTTGAGAAGAAACTTTTGGACTATGAGAAACCTCTTGATCTCCATCAATCCGAGGGTCATCCCGATGATCACGATCAACAACTATCATTTCCTTTGGCGGTGCATTAGCAGACTTTGATTTGATCAAGTCAGCAACATGGACCTTAAAATAAGAACCACTAACTCGACCCCACCATCTTTTATAATCCGATGTAGAGTGCAGCTTGAGATTTGCAACCATCATTGGAAAACACACCTTGGAAAGAGACTTGCTGGAAGTGAGTTACCTCCAATAGTGAACTGCTTTCTCAAAAGTAGCCTCGCGAAAGGTATCAACCAACACTCCGGGATGATCTTGATAAAAACTAAACTACCGACCAAACCGATGTGGACTATAAGGTTCAACGAAAGCACGAGCTCCTTGCTGTCAAGTGAGGTAGTGTGAACGAAGGCATATGAAGTAACACCAATGGAGTCGTTGAGCAGTTCCACTGTCCACATATGCAACGGGATCTTGACGAGGGAGAAGGTTACAAGCCCAAGAAACATGTTCACCCCGATGAATCCGCTTACGAGCATCTTCAGGATTGTAGTGCTTCGCACCATTCCCACCGGAAGAAAGCACCATCAATGGAACACGATGTTCATGAATGGCCGAAAAATGCATCTTGAAGTATTGAGCCAACCAAGTATAGACGAAGTAAATTGGAAATGCTAAGTGAGTCTTGGATGGTTCTGGTCGCTCCGAAAAACGATTCAAGCCTCGATAAATGCTCACTAACACCGGGACTGTAAGGCCAACGATCTTCCCTGAAGCCATTAAGCTCGTCTTGAAAGTGCTAGGCCTTATCAAATTCATCTCTCCCATAGGGAAAAAAATGTGCAAAAGCCAACGAGCAAGATGCGCAGCTAAGTATACCTTTTCTTGTTGAAGCAGCTCAATACCAAGTGTCTTGAATGATGTTGACTCCGCGGTCGACCAAGGCTTGTGAGGCTCCAATGTACCGAAAGGGTTGTGAGTTAATTTGAGGCGTGAATTTCTCATTTTCTCATTCTGAACCGGAGGTCGAGGATACTTGATAGCCTTGTCGGACCAAAACTCGATCTGTTGTTCAACCATCACCGAAGGCCCATCGCCATGAAAGACATGATAAGCATAAAGTAAACACTTGCAACTTGGTGGAGGGCATGAATCCCCAACTCCTTCGAATAACTCCGGTTCCTCGGGTACCACTTCATCATAGAAAATGCCAGTCAAGGGTAGTCTCATGAACTCATAAATATTCCACAGCGATATCGATAGCTCTCTAGAGTTTGTGAGTAAAGTGTTGGTAGATAGACACCATGCTTCGGAAAAAGCCTTGATGATTTCATAGTCACAATCATACGTGAAGAGAGACGCGAAGACAGAGTCGTATATGCGAGCTTCCTTGAGGGCGTAACGACATCGATCCAACACATCCTCCGTCCACTCACAATAACCTTTAATGAAGCGAAACTCGCCGGAAAACTCCATAGGTCCTCTCCAAGAAACTTGATCCGGGTTCGTGATGATGCGGCACCCCAAAGATGGTAAACGGGACACGTCCTCCATAAGCTTATGGTGAGCTGACCGTAGGGTCCATGCCTTTGTCGATCTAGTCAAGGGAATTTCTTGTAACCAACGATCTAAGTGCAACTCCTTGCTCAACGACGGCCACGACTTCATAAAGTTACTAATGATGGGCTCTTCGATCCGCAAATGGGTCCCCTTCTCTAAAGGATGGCACTTATCATTGAAAATCACTAAGTAACAAGCCCCGGAAGGTGTCGTAGTGGTTTTGAAATAAACCATTGAGTTGATCTGAAAAAAAAAATTGATAACGTGATAAAATTTAATTGGCTAAGTACTATTTTGAATTGGGCTATATCTCTAAATACATTCAATTTATTTAATTAGGCTTTAAAAAAATGAGATAATAATCAGGCCCAATAAGAAAAAAGAGAGGTCAAAATCCGCGGTTTTCATCCCCTTCATATGCAATCAAGACCTGCGACCAAATCATTTCTCCTCTCGCAGCCGCTTCTCTCTCAGCCATCTTCCCTCCAGTTTGACGCACGCCTCGGGAACTCAGGCACCACATTCTCCATCGTTGAAGAGCCCTGCCACCACAATGCCTCCCTCTTCACAGCCAGAGGCCGAGGTCGGCCGATGTCTCACGCGCAGAAAAAAAAGCCATTGAGAATCACTAAGTAACAAGCCCCGGAAGGTGTCGTAGTGTTTTTGAAAGAAACCATTGAGTGGATCTGAAAAAATTTAATTTGGTAACGTGACAAAATGTAATTGGCTAAGTACTATTTTGAATTGGGCTATATCTCTAAATACATTCAGGGTGTGTTTACTTTTATTGATAATGTTGGATAAGAATTAAATATCTAACATTATTTATTGTTTACTTTAAGTGAATTTTTTTTAATTTAAATCTCTTGACCTGGGGATAACCCGCATATTTTCATAACCACTGAGATATTAAATCACACCAATATAGGTGTGATAAAATATTTAAATAGGGGATAAGACATGTAATTACAAAACTACCCCTTCTATAACAAATTTTCTTCATCTGATTAAGCCCTTTCACATCCTTTCACATTAAACCCTTCTTCATTCACACCCTTGTTCAGAAGAACACACGCACACGACTAACAATCCACTCATCAAGGAATAGGTAATTATTAATGAAAATGTGTTTTATGTCGATTAATTTTCTTTGCGATATCTCATCCACTCGTTTCTTTACGATAATCCCAACCCTAAAAACCCATTTGGAGCTCGATTATCTACTTTTTTTGTTCGATTTTTAGTGCATTTTGGTATGGGGTGATAAAATCGGAAGTTCGTGGATTTTAGTGGATTTTGCTGTCAAATTGATTGGCGAAAATTTTTATTTAGCTCTTTGAGTTGGAGGTAAATTTTATTAAGTTGGATGTGTAGATGGAGGTAGGAAGATGATGAATGATGGATGACATGCACTGATGATGGACTCAAGAACTGTGTCTTAGTTGCTATTCCTGGTACTGCCAATTTTAGTTGTGTGTGTGCCGAACAACTGAGATATCTCTTGAGTCTTAGTTGCTATTCCAGGTACTGCCAATTTTATTTGTGTATGTGCCGAACAACTAAGATATGCATAGTCCGCCTGATTGCATTGATATGTCATATCTGATTCCTCTCTATCTTGACGTTTAGATTGTTCTTGTTCCTATTTTTAATTTACATGGTGGAATTCTATGACAACTTTTATTGCAAAAGAAAGTAAAGCAAGGTTTTAATGCTTTTGGCAATATGTTATTCCTGGAATTTGGAGGATACTTCGATTCATGTTAGTTCTTTATTAACGAATAACAAAACTAAAACCAATCTAATCTCTTTTACATTTTACTGATCTGCCTCGTAATTGATGACGGCCTTATTTGCAAACCTGTTTGGATTTGTGAGCAGTTGAAACAAGATAATTGCTTTCACAGACAAATTGTTTCCATGCAGGCTTCTTAAGAAGTATTAGTGTTGGCATTCCTGCTTCTTTTCCTAAAGGTCAGAGTAATGGTTTCCAAATTCATCATAGAAATCTTGCTTCCCTCGCCCCAATTCCAAATAGAAACCAGACTTTTGCTACGATTAATTATGATGATAAGAAGATATTGGGTGAGAGAGGTGTGATTCAAGATGAGGAGAAGCTGAATGATGCAAACATAGATTGGATGCGGAAGCACAAAGGCTCAAGTAAGCTAATGTTACAACCTAAAAACACAAAGAGGTTGGTGTCTTCTTCACCACTAAGCTTGTTGGTCTTCATTTTTATGTGATTTTTATATAAATATGCCTATTTTTATAAGTGCTTATTATCTCTCTATTTTACCATAATGTCAACAATTGCCAAATTTCTTGTCTAAACTGTGCCACATATCAATGTTTGCAGGGAGTGACATATTAAATATTCAAAGCCTAGATTATCGAGGGTTCAAACCAATCTCCGCACCTATCTTCTCTTCGGCAGCGATAGCAGCAAGGAGGTTTAAATCTTCTTTTTTTCCTTCTACTCTTTTTCTTTTCTTTTCACAATCTGTAGGTAATTCTCCCTTTTCCTTTTTTCGTAGCAAACACACTACCAGAGACGAGAGGGATTCGGACTTACAGTGGTAAATCATCAATTCTTTTAATAGTTCTGTCTTCCTTTTCTTCTCTTTCTTTTTGACGATTTAGGGGACAGTGGTGAGGATCCAGCAGTATGAATCTTATTCGAAAGTCGAGCGAGAGGGGTCTTGTTTGTTGGCGCGATTCAAAATTGACAAGGGCGTGGCTGTTCCGCTTGTGAGAGAAGACGAATGAGGCAGAGGCTTTCAGAGGGGCTAGATGACTTTTTTATGGCTATTCCAGATCTGTGCGGCGTGAATGCAAGATCAGCGATGGAGCGCGACACCCTTGAGGCGGCGATGTTTCGATCTATTTCTAGTTTCTGCTGTGGTAAACAGGGCAATGAAAATCGACATTGGTTGAGAGGAAGTTACGCGATAGGTTCCTATTTGAGAGATGATGGCATCGTGTGGCTTCAATCGGAGGGGCAACAGATGGTCGAGGTAATGGCTGTGGATTCGTGCATCGACAGAGGTGGCTTCTGTGATTTCTGTCAGCATCGGAATGTCAAAGTGTGATGAATTCAAACAGAGATGGTGCGAGTGATTGCGGCTTGAATCGCGAGTGGTGAGGGAGCAAGCAATCGATTTCAGGGCACAGACGGATGAAGAAAGAGCAAACTCCGGCACGACAGAGTGACTTGGAGTCAAGGGCGATTCTGGAATGATCGCAGCAAAGAAGTTGTTGCGGTCCGTGGGTGCAATGATGGGGCGCCATTCATCGGTGGGTGAGTTTTGATCTGTTTCAGCGATGGAGGCAGCCTTTTTTCTGCGCGTGAGATGTCGGCCGACCTTGGCCTCTGGTTTTGAAGAGGGAGGCATTGTGGTGGCAGGGCTCTTCGACGATAGAGAATGGTGGCACCTGAGTTCCCGAGGCGCGCATCAGATTGGAGGGAAGACGGCAGAGAAAGAAGCGGTTGCGAGAGGAGAAATGATTTGGTCGCAGGTCTTGATTGCACACGAAGGGGTGAAGACCACAGATTTTGGCCTCCCTTTTTCCTTATTGGGCTAGATTATTATCTCCTTTTTTTAAATCCTAATTAAATAAATTGAGGGTGTGTTTACTTTGGAAATAAGGATTATATGTGATAATATTAGATGGGATGAATAAGAGGTTAATAGTAGTTTTGTAATCCTTATTTTTTGTTTACTTTGATTTATGTAATATTATTAAATCTTTTGAATTAATGTTAAATAAATATATAAAAGAAGGTTATTGACTAAAATATCCTTTCCTCACCACCTCATGGCATCACTCGAACATGCTAAACACGGCATATCCCTTCCACCGCCGTTGCTAAATAATTGAAATTAAATTATTATTATTGTTGGAATTCACAGGTTTTTTCCATCGAGTTTCTTCTGGGCTTTTTGTTTCTTGTCTGTTGGATCTCTTTTCTTGGATTTTACTCCCCTGTTTCCGCGTGAAGTGTGGATTTGATCTGGGGTTGTAACAAAAATCATGGAGGAGACTAGATTGGTGTGATTGGAGTGTTATTCGATCCATACGATTATCACAATGTCACTCCCTGCAAACATTGATATGTGGCACAGTTTAGACAAAAAAGAGTAGAAGGAAAAAAGAAATTGATGATTTACCACTGTAAGTCCGAATCCCTCTCGTCTCTGGTAGTGTGTTTGCTACGAAAAAAGGAAAAGGGAGAATTACCTACAGATTGTGAAAAGAAAAGAAAAAGAGTAGAAGGAAAAAAAGAAGAAGATTTAAACCTCCTTGCTGCTATCGCTGCCGAAGAGAAGATAGGTGCGGAGATTGGTTTGAACCCTCGATAATCTAGGCTTTGAATATTTAATATGTTCAAGATTTTGCAATATTCGTAGATATGGTATATTGATGTGAAGATTTTGAGCAAGATTTCATGATATACCATGCAAATTACGGGGGAGTGATTTTTCATATCAATGATATTTGGGCATATTAGTATAATTGGAATTATACTTGAGCTTTTTTATTTTGGCTTCAAATTTAAGTTCAAAATCAATTAAAATGAAATTAGGTCTATAAGGCATATGGATTTCATTATTTGGGCTTTACATATTTAAGCTCAAGAGCCAATACAAGAATAAAATCAACACAAATTAAAGAAAGCCCAAATTTTCAAGTCAAGTGCAAGAGTCAAGTTAAAGATTCACGCACAAGAATCGAGTTGAAGTTTCGCAATTCGTCCTAAAAAAAAATTGTCCGCGAACGAAGTGCGAGGGGGCAATTTGTAAGCAATTAAAATTAATTGCCGAAATAAAAAATAATAACATGTAGAAATTACGTGTTAAATAATTTATTATAGGAAATTTGGATAAATATATTCCTAAATAATAAATTCAATTGGGCCTCAAAAGCCTAATAAATCAAATTGGATCTTAAAAGCCTAATAAATTGAATCGGGCCTTAAAAGTCTAATAAATTCAATTGAGCCTCTAAAATCCAATTAAATATTTTGGGCCTCTAAAGTCCAATAAATTCTTCTGGATTTTTAAAGTCATCAAGACCGATCCTTAAAAAGCCTAAGAAATCAAATCTTCATAAATATGATTATCATATCTGGCATCTTTTGGGAATATTCCCCAAATCATATCTTCCGGCATAATAACTCGTGCAACAAAGTACTGTTCCAAAAAATAACAAAAAAATTAAATTCATACATAATAATATGTTTTAAAAAAAATACACCAATGACAATTTACTAATACGCAAAACATACAATATAAATACCCAAACAAAAAAGAAAAATACCCTAAGAAGAATTGAGAAATACCCAAAGAAAAATACCCTAAGAAGAATTGAAAAATACCCAAAGAAAAAAGAAAATTTGAGAAATATCCAAAGAAAAACGAAAAATACATAAACAACAATTACTAATACCCAAAAAGAATTCATCAACACCCAAAAGCAAAATAAAGAGGAATCTTACACTGTGATTAAGATTAAATCCAAATTTGCTCCTCCTACAATCAGAATTAATCTCTCCATTAACTTCCAAACACCATGCAGTAATTACAGAACTTTCGATTTCTTCATTAGGCATCAAACGCATTATCCCATCTTTATATATACAGACACAATCTTTGTGCAAGTAATAATTATCCCTGCAACAAATACAATAAATCATTATATATATATGCATATATACATAGATACTAATGTTACAAAATTTAAAATAATACTTACACAGTAACAGTCCCCTGTCTATCATAAAAACCGAAATCCACAACCTCCAAATGAGTTTTAAAAAAATTTCTATAAAACTTCTTATTAGCTCTCAACAATTTAGATAAATAACCAATTTCATCACTTATCAACCAAAATAAACTTCGTATATCATCATCACAATTCACTCTCTTCATGCTGACAGATAATATTGCATCTTCAAGTTCTCCATCAATACCACCCAACTTACTCTTCAAAATCACTGCATCCTTCGGAGTCTTCTCAACCTCTGCACTTTCAACTACAGCAGGTTTCTCAAACTTTTTCATTACATTCACAACCTCAACACTTTTTTCAGAAACATTAACTTTCCCACAAACTTCCTCTATTTTCTTATCACATTGCCTCTTATCAACAGCTTTCTCACCCATCTCAATAACTTCAGTGTTATCAGGAAACTGAACATCCTTATCAGTCTGACAAACATCCTTCCCATCCTTCACTTTCACAGGCATTTCACTCTCCTCCCCCTTCCCAGAATCATCTGCAGCATTAACCTTCCCAGAATCCTTTCCTAAATCTCTTTTATCCTTCTTCAACTTAACACTGTCTCCAACAATATCTGCATAATAAGCATCATCAAACCAATTTTCATCACTAGTAAGATTGGTTTCATAGACAACCGGATCAGGAGTAAGCAAGTCAAAATTATGAGCTGAAGCAGCAAATTCCTTCATCAATGTCACATACTTAACAAGCTTATCAACATACTTATGAAGCTTGGGATTCATAAAGAATTTCTGAGTCTCCGAGATATCAAATTCACCAGTAGATTCCATCTGAGAACTGTTTGAATTTACATTTTTTATATGGTCCATCAGCTTCTGAACCTTAGTCATAAAGGTTTCAGAAAACGATCTCGCTTCTCCTTGAATTGACAACAACAATTCTTTAATCTCATATGAATAAAATATAAAACATAAAAAAAATCACTTAAAAAAAGAAATTAATAATTGACTATAAAAAAAATAATCAATGAGAAAAAAATACTAATACCGAATGAGAAACTACTAATACCCAATGAGAAGGAAAAAATATCCAAAGAACATGATAGTAATACCCACATGATAAATGATAAATACAAAAAAAATTACAAACTGCATAAAAATCACAAAATACTCCAACAGTACAATAGTGGTACCTTAACAATAACTGAACAATAACAGAATGTAAATTAAGTTAATATGCAAAAATAAATAAAATTTCATGTACCTGGAATGGATCATTATCAACTTTTTCACCCACTTCCTCATCCTCTTCATCCTTCTCATTCTTCGAGTCAGATTCTGAACTAATTGGAATAATATTCAAAAATCCATTACTAGTCAATGGATACATATCCTCAACTAACTCCCCTGACCCAAATCGTCCAGCCTCAAATTCTTGAACACACCTTCTCCTCAAATTCTCATCTGTCAAATGCTTAATCAACGGTATAGAATATGGTTCACAAATACCTCTCCACTTCAAACGATGGAAGTATATTATTTGTAAAAGAATAACACAATCACTAATATTTTTACATCACCCTTCTTGTACAACATAACAGATTCAAACAACCTCCACAATACAAGTGTACACCAATCAAATTTTGGAATAGAGCTTACATCCTCTATTGCTTTGAAAAAGATAGGGTTTACACTTTTATTTGCAGAAGGGCAAAGAAAAGAACACAAACTATACAAAACAAACAACCGCTTAAAATCATCACCAACATCAGCACAACTATCCATAATAATCAGACGAAGTTTCCATATGTGACTCTTTGAAGCAATTTCATACTTCTTACTAAAAAAAAAGAAGAAGAACAATCATCAGACCTAATATAAAGAGGAGCCTCTTTTCCTTCATTCCTTGGAATCATAAAAACATCATACACATCATCAGCAGTAACTGAAAACTGCCGAAAATCATCAATCATTAACATGTGGCTGCTTTCATTGAAGTTTACAACCAACCAGTCAATCATTCCATTGTTTAAAAGCTTAGTAAGCTTTAAATGCAGCAAACCTTCAAAACTGATACTTTCTAGAGCATCCATTTGTCTATCATATAACCTCTTTACTAAATTAGACAAACCATGGGGACGACACTGAGATATGATTTTACTGCAATAAAATACTGTAATTAATATACCAAAAAAATTATCAACAAGAAAAATGAATGAATAACTCAAAAACAAAACACCACATAAACAATACCCAAAGGCAAGATACAAATACCTAAAGACCAGATCACAAATACCTAAAGACTAAATCACAAATACCTCAAAAGAAAATGACAATACATCAAGAAAAGACAAAAAATACCCAAGGACTAATAAATAAATACTTCAATACAAAAATAATAGTACCCATTAATCAACAACATTAATTAATTCACAAAACATACACTAAATCATTATAGTTATAACTCGCAAAATATTCACATTGATATTAAACCAAAAACATCAGTAAAATATAAATAATAAACAAATAAAAACTAAAAAATACACAAACAACAAATACATAATAAAAAATATTTAAGTTAATAATATAAGATACACAGAGATCAAATAAGAAATACCCGAAGTTCAAACGAGTAATATTCAAAGAGTAAAATATTAATACCTATATAATAGAAAATAATACCCATAGAAGAAAACAAAGTATCCAGCTATAAAATAAGAAATACACAATGATAATTAACAAATACACAAAGTGAAATTAATTAGTACCCAAATAACAATAAATAATACCTATGAATGAGTTTTTCACATGGAATTTTGACTTTGGTTGAAAGAGTCATTGTAGATTTCTCTTTTCCCTAACTAAAAACAACAAGCCGATCATCTTGTTTCTTTTCTGCATGTTTCACACGATTAGAAACAAAAGGAACTATGTCTTCACACTTGTTATCAGATTGACTTATACATTTTCTCCTCTGATAAACAACCGCCTTTAGGAACAGTATCTTAACGTTTCTTCGTCATTATACAAAAATAAACCCTAAAAAACAAAAAAAATACTCAGAAATCACTAGTACATATTTTCTCATAGATAACGGATAATATCCGTTATCTATGCAGAAAATCTCCGTTATCTAGGTTGATGTTATCTATGCTCCTAGATAACAGATATAAATATCTGTTATCTATCTTTTGCTCGTAGATAACTAAATAAATATGTTATCTATATTATATTTATATGTTATCTATGTGTGATTTGTTTTATATTTTTTGCTCATAGATAACTGAATAAATATGTTACCTATTAATATATATATATATATATATATCAAATATCAAGCCTATTTTTATTTTGTGAATTAAAAACAAATATTAAATATACTAAAAAAAAGAAAATTAAATAATTTAATCATTAATTCACAAATCATTCATTAAATTACCAAACATCTAAATATTCAAAGACATTTGTCCAAAACATTTAAATATGACAAACAGTACTAATTAAGTTACATTAAACGCAACCTTCTAAAATGAACAATTTGAAAGTCAAAACACTTCAATTCAATCACCAACACCAACAATGGAACCATCTGAATAGCTCGTTCCTCCACCAGTCAACAAGACTAACGAATGATGGACCAAAGAAACAAGTTCATGAAGAGATCTAAATGTGTGCACTTCCAATTCATGCAATGGAAACTCTTGCTCTAGTTTTTCTTTCCTACATGCCTTTTGATGATTCCCAAATGTACAGTGTTCAGTGGTAGCCTCCTATTAAAACCATTATGTTTATTAATTGGAAGAACATTTAAGGTGGATAATCCCCTTGTTCGTTGAAGACAAACATCAGATCTTTCTTGACCTCATAATAACCTATGAATAAATAATCATCTAGATTTATGAATTAAAAATTCAGCCAAAGAGACTGCCTGGGGAAGAAAAAAGAAAGTCACTCTATCTAGTTTGCATGTATTAAGCATATATACAGTCCTAACTATCTTGATGCTACGAAGATTAACTAAATACTCTACATGATTATACAATGTGCAGTTCCTTATTCCACAATTTACAGAGATAATTTTGATGCAACTTAATCACTATTCATAAAAAACCATAAAAAGAACATTCTGACTCAAGCTATCACAGTTCCATCAGATACATCATATAATATGACTTTTCATTTCGAAGAATAATCCAGATATGTAGCTATTATGTTACTTTCTCTGTTTTACCCCAAAATCAAGATTACAATAAACCATCCAAGTACATCTACAACCTACTAAACATGCAACAGATCAAAGGGCAACAAATATGCAGCAGAGTTTCAAACTAGTAGCTAAACACATCGCACAAGAATGATTAAAGCACATGAACCCGATTTAGCCTTGTCAAAAAATTAATCTCACTCATGCTTTTCGTAATTAAACACAGTAAAGAAGTTCAAGGTCAGATAGTTTTTCGTTTTATATTATTATTACTTTCCTAACTCCCAATGCCTCCACCCAAGTGACTCGAATCAATGACCACAATGGCCTTAACAGAAATCCTCTTACTACTAGAATTATGGCACTTCTGAGATAGTCCAAAGAATGTCCTTAATAAGAATTTTAGTTAAACACAAAACGATAAAATTATAATAGCTCCCAGTTTACTATACTGTAACAGTTTCCTACACCTCTCAATGATCAAGATCAAATGCGGACATGTACCACAGCAAAACAGGAAATACAATGTAGATTCACATATAGCTTAACTCCCTTACTTGCCTCATTATAGATGTAAAGGCCATTAGTATCCTCTACAGACCACTCAGAATTACAATATTTCATTATTTCTTTCGAAATGAGCAGAAGGTGCTAATAAGGCCATTAGTATCCTCAACATACCACTCAGATTTACTTTCCTTTGGGATTTCGTAGGATTTTAAAGGATTTTTTTTCTTATAAAAAAGTCTGTTGATATTCAATCAGGATTTTAAAAGATTTAAAAACAATCCACTGGTATTCAATCAGGATTTTAAAAGACTTAAAAACAATCCACTGGTATTCAATCAGGATTTTAAAAGACTTAAAAACAATCCACTGGTATTAAAAAATATAAGGATTTAAAGGATTGTTGGGTTTGATTGATTTTGATGGACTTTTGAGTGTATTTTATAAATACCAACAATCCCATCAAAACCCCTAGGATTTCGGTAGACTTTTTTAATTAGTGACTTTATTTATCCCCAAATTAATTTATATATGATTTTTTATTTTTAAGACCTAAAATATTGTTAACATTATAATTTTATCCCTGCGTTTATATTTAATTATATGGTTACTTTTATTAGTCATGACTCATAATACTAACATCAACGATAAAATAATTACAGTGACGATGACTAATAAAATATTTTTTATATACACATATATATTAGAATAAATAAAAATAATTATTATAATTAATTCATTAAATATATATATATATATAATATTCATATTGGTTCATTTAAAAAATTTAATATCAGCAAAACGATATTGTTCATCCTAATTTATACACAAGATAAATATTTATTTTTTATATTGTATTACTATAATACTAATATTATATATTGCATATGTCATTAGGTAATATTTTTTCATTGACAGTATTTTTCGCGGAAGTTGAGTTTCGTTATCTTTTACTTTGGTTGTTTTGATTATTAAATTTTGATACTTTTTAACATACACATTGATATGGACCAAATAGTCCACATCCCAGAGATGACAGCTGAGATCCCCTCGGACCCAAACCCGTTCAATGGGTCCAATAACCTGTGACATGTGTCCCCTTCGACAAGTAGGAATAGGGTATATGACAGGAGTGTCCCCCTAGCCTCAGAGGAAGAAAACCTCCGGAGACCTCAGATGTTAGAGGAGGACTTAAATCCCCATTTCCAGGGAAAAATATAACATGAACTCGACAAACATTTGTTACGTCACTTTTGACTAGTGACCTCTAGTCAGAGCTGAGAGGCTGGTCGTATTATTAGTATCAAATCGTCATATATTCAATGTGGCTATCGATTCATAGTCCACTGGCCCGATCTTAGAGGATAAACGTCGTTATTCCAGGAAGTACATCACACTTGGTGCATGTAGCCGCCTAAATCCCATGGAGGAATCAGAGTAGTACATGGCTGCCACTGAATTGGCGCCATGTGTCCACTCTAGGAGTACTATTTCAGTATAGACATGCTCCACTACCTTTCTGGTCCCTGAATTGGGAAAAGACTCTCTTACCCTCTCTTGATGAAGAGGAAGGTATAAATAACACACTTCCTCATTCTTGGAGGGCAATGCACCCATAATCAAATATTTTCTCTACATTATTATTACTATTGAGTCCATGGTGGTTTGAAATACTGACTTGAGCGTCGGAGGGACGCCGGAATCCCTTCCGGCCCAACTTTGTTGCAGATTAACAGAAAAGAACGTTAGAAGGTAGAGTGCAGTGGACGAAACGATCCAGAGCTGGGAACAGAAAGGTTTTCGTCTCATTGGGAGGAGATTCTCAGGTATTTGCCTTCCTCCTTCGTGATTTAATGATGTTTAATATGACTTGCTCATATTGAACTTATCACACATCTATATACGTGTATATCATATATATATATATGATAAGTAGAAAATTAATATATGATAATACAATTCTAATAAAATTACACATTAATTAAGGTAGATTTTTTTATTACAATGGTTTGTGCCAAAAATTTGACTATATACTGTGCTAAAAAGCCATGTAATAAAACAAAAAAGTTCATGCTATCATTGGTAAAAGGAAAATATAATATGAAAAAAAGAGGAAAAAATTAAAGAGTAATTTTCATGTATGCAATATTGCAAACTCTACTCTTTAAATTTTGATTTGGAGTTCATGTACGTTCTAAGTGGGTTAGAGGGTTCGGCTCATGATTCCAAACTATTAAATGATGCTATAACAAGAGCAAGAATGACATGACGATAATGCTTAGAGGACTAATGTTGCTATAGATATGTGGAGGAATGATATTATGACTCTTTTTTTTTTGTCTTTGATTTTTTTTAAATTCGAAGGTATGAAAAAATCTTGAATTCATATCATATGGAACAAATCCATGAAATTCTGCAAAGTCTACAAAGTTCTACAGAATCAATTAAAATCCTGATTTTAAAAGTCTTACAAAATCCTGCAAAATCTTAAAAGTCATCAAAATCCTACAAAATCTTTAAAATCTGCAGAACTTTTTTCAGCTAAAAAAGTCTTTTAAAATCCTAATCCAATACACCCTCTAAAAGAGCGTCAACCGTCTTACATTTCAATAAAGTTCTTCAATTCCCTCCTACCCAATTCAAAACACAATTTCTAGAAGATAAGACTTATACATTGAAAATAGAGAAGCACAAACATGCTGGACAACAAATCTAAAACAAAAATTAATCAATCAATTCAGAAATTATGCAAACCAAAAACTAAAATCCACAGTATCAAGCAGATTCATTCAACAAATTCACATTTGAAAATGAGCCCAAAGATGGACTAGCCACGAGTTGAATTGACCAAGCACTAGAGCATCTTCAACCGACAGTTGAGTAATCAGATCGAGTTAGGCAATAAATGCTAAAAAAAAGTCCACAAACTCACCACAAACAACAGACGGAGACGTTAGCAGAGGCGGATGTCGCTGTGGCAGAGGTAGAGGCGGACGACGCTGTGGCTGGAGGCGAATGGAGACATACGACGCTCGCACTGGAGAACGGTGCTCACGCTTGGGGCCGACGGCGATGGCGCTGGGGGCAACGATAATGGCGTCGCACTGGGAGCCGACGACGACGGTGTGACGGACAGAGATGGTGGCGACGCGACGACGCTCGCATCCGAGGAGAAGGTTTCAATATTAGGGCACATCGATGCGTACTTAATTAGATCAGGGGCAATTTTGTTTTTTCTTTTATATACTATTTCTACCGGGGGGAAATTGATTAGAGTGTTTATTTTGTTCGAAAATTTTTTTTAAGTATAAAAAATGTAATATATGTATTAATGTTATTTTAAAATTAGGTAACTAAAAATTAGATAACATATATATACAAGTTATCTAAAATATATTATTTTATTAAAAATTATACATAGATAACTTTATATAGATAACTAAGAGTAAAATAAGTTATCTAGGTACAAAGTGATCTCTAACTAGATAACTAAAACGTGAACCATAGATAACAGATTTAGAGATATCAGTTATATATTCTCTGTTATCTATGAGAAAAAATGTAATTATGAAAAATTATACTAAAAAGATCAACAAAAAACATATCATTAAACTTTTATAATGATAATCACAACAATACTTACCAGAAAATATAGGTGTAACTGGAAAACTGAAATCCGTAAAATGAAAACGGTGACTTGAAATAGAGAAGAAAACTGAAAGAAAAACTTTGAAATGCGTAAAAAATTAACGTATAACTTCAAAAGAAATGATGAACTGAAAGGTGGAGAGAAAGGGCGGTTAGACGTGACTCGAATAATTTAACCCGAATCCGTGCATTTTTAATTTAACTCGGACCCGCGAAAATTTTGATTGGGCCAAAAAATATAATGGGTTTTGTTGATAGAATTTACTAATCGGATGTTTATGTGACTGTTTATGACATGTTAATTCTACCAAACAATAATCTAAGATTTTGTGTTCTTAGTGTTCTTGAGGGAGTAATATAGAGAGAGAGAATGGAGAGTTTAGAGAGAGAAAGTAAGGTGTATTATGATTAAGTTATTAGAGAGAGAATTACAAAAGAGACCTATTTATAGGTGTGTAAGTGTGGCTTCCGGTGTTGACGAGGGTTCCCGACCCTCGCCTTGGTCCCTCACAATACACCCTTTATCATGTTTGTCCTACTACACATGTGTATATTCTCTCTAAACACAGGTGACCTGATCCCACACGTTGGGCGAGCTCCCTAGGTCTTGGGCGAGCTCCACTTCGATCTCGGGCGAGCTCTCAGGTGTTAATCCCAGGTGTGCAGAGGTAGACTATGGTTTGGCCTCTCCGGTTCTACGCTAGCTACCCTCTATGGGGCGAGCTCCTTTGTGATCCTCTCTCCTTGCTTGGCTGATCGGCTGGCCTCAGACTCTTGAGGCTTGGGCGAGGTCCTTTCTCACCTTCGCCGAGCTCCCTTATGTTGGGTCTGGTCCCAACTGGCGGCGTGGCCCCCCTGCGAGCTGGCGACCTACTGAACCTTAATCGTAGGTTAGTTCACCTCATCAACATTTGCCCCCCAGCTTGCTCACATCATGATACTTATAATGTGTGGGTGAGCTGACTTGTCTCTGTGGCCGAAGGCCAGAGTGTTGGCGAACTAACCATCGACAAGTGTCGAGCTTGCAGGCGAGCTCCGTTATGGCGGTTCGTGTGCCGATGTGGGGCGGGATTCGAGGCGTCGTGCATGTCTTTTAAGGCCCCGATTCCCACGCCCCCATCATGGATATTTTCAAATTTTTGCAAGTTGGTCCTCACATTCATCGGATATTACACCTTGCCCCGACGCCTATAAATAGGGGGAGGCGAGTTCATTTCTCACTTTCGCATTTTTGATTATCCCGAGCTTTCTTCCGGCGATCATTTTATTGCATCCGACGGGTTTTCGAAGGCTCCTCAAGGTAGAATCCGAGTTTCTTTCATCTTTTCTCTCTTTTGTAGACTTTTTCTTGTTTCTTTTCCACGGTCTCTCAAGTTCCCAGAAATTTCGAACATTCCCGGTGACATTTTACCATACCCAACCGTCTTCGTACCGTAACTCCGACAGCCGAAATCTTTGAACTGATTTAGAACCATCCGGACCTCGCCTGAACCATGTTAAATCAATCCTCAAGTCGGACCATGTCGAACCGTAACCCTGAAAAGTGCCGTATTACTGAAAATGAACTGTTACCCCTCATTACTCCAATAACAATCGGCTCTAGCCCTGAGGCGACCTCCGTAGCTCGCCCGGGCTCCGGCGAGCTCCCTGGGAGAGTCCGATTTGATTATGGGGAGAAGGCCACCTCCTCGAGCAAAGTGAGGAATCTTACCTCTGCGAGCTCTGGCAAAGTCATGAGCCGACCTCGAACGAGGCCCTGACGGAAGACGAAGGGGTCGCTGAGACCTCGACGGGAGTTTTCGAGATCGATGAAGAGGTCGCCGAGTTGGACTAATCAGGCGATGACCTCGGCGACGTAACAATTGAGTACCTTCGCTCTATCGGTTTCCCAGAACCTCAACTGCTTGAGTATTAAGTCCCTGACGAGGTCATCCACCCCTTCGACTGGGAGGAGTATGTCGCTGAGCACGTGGCGAGCTTTCCCTGTCCGGACCGAGTACTCCCTCTCAATTTAGAGGAGGTCACCGCATCCGATTACAAAGCCGACGAGGTCGTGAGTATCATCAATGAGTACTCCCTCTCCAACATACGCAGGAAGTTTTGCATCCCGCTCGATATTTTCATGTATGCCCCTGAAAAGAATGAGCGGGCCGATTCGCCCCCCTGGGCTAACTGCCATGAACATACATACCCTCGAGGCCGGGCTCACATTGCCCTTGCACCCAATCATTGGTCAGTTCCTCCTTGACAATAATTTGGCCATCACCCAGCTCACCCCGAACGCGTGGAGCAACCTCCTCGCCGCCCTGTCTGTTTTTGGGCTGGAAGGCTATGAGAACCGGGTGACCTCGGTGGACCTGGGCGAGCTCTTCGTCGTGACCCGGCAAGTGAAAGACAGTAAAGGGTACTATTACTTGAAAGCTCGCCCGGGGGAGAAATTTATTGGGATATTGCCGAACAAAGTCCGTGATTGGAAGGAGCAATTTTTCTTCATAGGCGGAGACTGGCGAGCTTCGGACACTTATTCCGGGTGAGGTGGCCGCATTCCCACCCCCGAGGGATATGGGAAAGCCAGCAGTAGGTCGCTCATTTCGGTGTGCGTGCGTTAGATTAGATTTACTAATCTAATTCTTTTTCTTTTTGCAGCTCTGAAATGCCACAAGTCCAGCCGAGGCAAACCCGAGGTGTCGGTCGAGTTTGACCTGGTGCGGACCATTTGTTGTCTGAGGAGCGAGAAGGATAGGGACGTCGCCCACCTATGCAAACACCATTGTCTCAGACTTACCGGGCTCCACACCTTACCGCATCACCTCGCTCTTCAAGGTCCAGAACTTCCAAGTCCTCAATCTTATAGGAGCTCGCCCTCTATGGCGCGTAGCCCACTCAGGTGCTAACTTCGTTGCTCTGATTTTCGCAGGTGGTAGCTGGGTCACTTTCCCTATCGCCGAGATCCCCGAGGTCTATCACATACTGACTTGCCGGCTCACGATGGCTCCTCCTCGTCTGAATCGGTTGGCCCTACCCTCAACACTCGCCCTCGAGGCTAGCAAAAAGGCTGAGCTCACCGCGAAGAAAGGCGATGATGGGGGTTCTGGGACCTAGGGAGGAGCGACCAAAGCTCCGGCGAAAACTCCTGCTCCAACCAAGGCAACGCAGGTCGCTAAGACCCATCGGGGCGGTGGTGGGCGAGGTTCCACTCCTGAGCGAGCTTCTCACCCTAATAAGAGGGTTTCCAACGGCGACGATGAAGGTCAAGCTCGTAAGAGAGTTCGCTCTCTTCCCTATGACGAGCAAGAATCCGAGCTGGTTGAGCGGGCTGATACTAGGTCGGCCCAAGGTGGCTCGGCCCAATCGACTGCCCCTCTGGCGATTGAGCCAGTCTGTAGGTCGCCACCTACTTCGTCGCCCTTCGGGGTCCAAGTGGTGGATGACACCCTCCTCAGTTGGGATCCCGAGTGAGTCCAGTGAGTAGCTCGCCCCTTTGGTTTCATGTTTTAACATTTTTTCGAACGTTTTAATAATCTCAAGTTTCATGACCTCGCAGCTACGCCTCCATCGCTTATCCTCGCAGGCACGAGGCCCTTCATTCTTACGAGCGATCTCACTCGCTTACCTCGATGCACAATCTTCCTCCTGGCCTAACTCACAACACGGTGAGCGAGATCCCATGTTATTGGTCGAACCCCCATTTGGCGACCGGCGAGGGACAGAGCTTGATCGAGAATGCGAGGCTCTCGATGCACTACGCCAGTAGGCTCCTCCTCTCCAACCAGAAGGTGATAGACCTGGCAGCCGAGCAAGAGGCAGTTCGCCAAGAAAAGAATGTGAGCCTCCTGAACCAGGCCAAGAAATCGGCAGAGCTCGCGGAGGAGAAAGTTGCGGCCTCCTTGGCTGCCGAACGAAGTGCCCTCGCGCAACTGGGCGAGCTCCAGAAGAAATATCCCGCTGTCCAGTGTAACGCCGAGGCCCAAATAAAAGCTAAGGAAGAGGAGCTCGTGGAGAAACTCACCAGGGAGGTCGGCCAACATACGGTGACCAAGAAGGACCTGGAGCTCCAGCAGGGGTTGGCCAAGAGCGCTGATGAGGAGTGCTCGAAGCTCCGGGAGGAGCTTTCGGTGAAGATAAATGAAGTCACTGAGCTCCGTAACAACGTTTCCTCCACCTCGGCGGATCTAACTACTGTAAGGGCCGAGGCCTCTGACAAAGGATTCGTCCAATGTTATGCCGAGGTCCTGAGGGCCATTTGGTGAGCTCGGGCCCACAAGAGTGATGAGGTCGCCGCCGTGGTGGGCGACTTCAAAGACTGCTTGGATAGGGTCCACTTCCCCGACGATACTGAGCTGGATATTGGCGACCACCAAGAACTTGGAATTTCTCTTGACTTTGTTCCGGTACGGTTCAAGATCATCAATACGATCCCCGTGTCGGAACTGAATGTCGCTGAAGAGTAGGTCGCCGACGAGAAAGGGCGAACTCCACCCACCATCGCACAGCTCCAAGAAGCTTGCGGGGACGCTATGCTTAACCTTGGCGAGTTCGATACCAGTGGTTGCACCGGCAACATCACTATCCTGCCGAGGTTATCCCCGCAAGGTCCCCAACTCGCCAGTGAGGAGGTCGTTCCCGAGGTTGCCAACCTCGAAATGTCTGCCGAGGTCCCCGCTGACGCCTCAGCCACTCCTGCTCCGACTACTCCAGCAACTTATTCTTTTTCATTGTTTTCTTAGTTTAGCTTTTTGCAATTTCTAATTTTTGCAGCTCGCCGGGCTGCCTAGCTCGCCTAGAAGGAGCTTCTTTTTGTAACTTTTGATTCAAGTAGTTGTAGCTCGTCGGGCATGTGTAGCTCGCCCAGAAGGAGTTTTTTGCACTTCAAAGATGGTTAGCTAGTCGACCTTTGTGGCTAGCACCACTGCTTGTACTTAGGAATTTTTCAGGCATCTTTTTGGCTTGAAAGTTTCTTAAGTATCTTTTGAATGAAATTCGATTTTTATTCCAACTTTGTTTACTTACGTTCTTTGCACACGTTATATTTTTCATTAGTTCGTTCATATATTTTTTGGGTACTTAACTGTTCGTCTTACTCTACTTTTGAGAAGCGAATCGTTCATTTTATGTCACTTAGGACTACGAATTGAACCTCCATTTGTATAGTACGTATTCTTCGTCTCACACCACTTAGGGCCGAGAATCGCTCGTCTTAAACCACTTAGGGTAGTGAGTTGTACTTTGTTTAATTCACGTTGGGCAATTGGGTTCTTGAACCTTGCCTTAGACGTTTTCCATCTTTTTTGCGAATTTTTCTAACTTTCGGCAGTAGACGCTTAATGATCCTTTAAGAAGGATACCTTCGCTAACCTGGGGCACTTTGGCCTTTGCCGTTTGAGCTTTTAGATTATAACATTTGGGACCTTTCTTTGATGTCCTGTAGGACCACAGAACCTCCGGGAGTTCGTCTGCCCAGCTTTCTTTCTTGTCTTCGAGGCGGAGCTTCAGTGTGTGTTTCAAATTTTTGTTCACCGCCTCGACCTGGCCGTTCGACTGTGGATGGTATGGGGTTGAGTAGTGTTTCTTGATGTTCCATGAACTACAGAAATCTCTCAACTTTTGGCCGTCGAACTGCCTTCCATTGTCCGTGATGATCGATTGCGGAAGTCTGAACCGGCAGACCAGGTTCTTCCATATGAAGCCTATCATTCTTTCTTGAGTTATTGTTGTAAGTGCTTCAGCTTCAGCCCACTTGGTGTAGTAGTCTACTGCTACAACAACGAACTTTACACCGCCTCTGCCAGGTGGAAATGGGCCGATCAAGTCGATACCCCATTTTGCAAAAAACCATGGGCTGAAAACCGACTTCAGTTGGTTGGCTGGTGAGTGGATATTATGTGCAAAAAGTTGACACTTTCGGCACTTCCGTGCGAAGCTGATGGCATCTTTGCAAAGAGTGGGCCAATAGTACCCTTGTCTGATCGTCTTGTATGCCAAGGCTTGCCCCGCAGCGTGACTTCCGCAAATCCCTTCGTGAATTTCTTCTAACACCTCGAACCCTTGCTTCTTAGATAAGCATTTGAGTAGGGGTAGAGAGAACCCACGTTTGTAGAGTTGGCCGTTCACCAACGTATATCTGGCAGCTTGCTTCACAACCCGACTGGCTTCCCAAGTATCTTCGGGGGTTGCTCCGTTCTCCAAGTATTTTTGGATCGGGGTGCGCCAATCTTCGCTATCTTCCTGCCCCCCACTCGAGGTCTGATTTACTTTGTAATCGGACGTCGAGGGGTTTTTCAGCTTGGTGACTACAACCTCCGTGACCTCGGCTTCACCGTTACTGGTAGCTAGTCAAGCTAGGGCATCTGCTTGTGTGTTTTCTAGTCGCAGTATCTGATTGATGTAAACCTGCATAAACATCGAGATCAGATGCGCGACTATCTTCTGGTAGGTCATCATCTGTTGGTCTTTTGCCTCGTACTCCCCCCGGACTTGGGATATTATTAGCTGGGAATCTCCGAAAACTTGAAGATTGGTTGCCCCCACAGCTAATGATAACCTAAGTCCGGCTATCAAAGCTTCGTACTCCGCCTCGTTGTTGGTTGCTCGAAAGTCAAACCGGATGGTGGAGGTGAAGACTTGTCTATCTGGGCTGATCAACACTACTCAGGCTCCTGCTGCTGTGCTAGTTGATGATCCGTCTATGTAGAGGTGCCACGGAGCTATACGCCCCCTCGTAGGATCTTGTGGGAAGGTTAGCTCGATAATGAAGTCGGTGAGCGCCTGTCCCTTGATCGTTGTTCGGGGTGCGTAGGTTATATCGTATTGGCTAACTTCTAGTGACCATTTCAACAAGCGTCCTGCAGTGTCCGGCCGTTGTAGTATTTCTCATAGTGGGAATGTCGTTAGTACCTCTACCGGGTGGTCGAAGAAGTAGGGCCTCAATTTTCTAACACTAATCACCAGTGCATAAGCTAGCTTCTCCGTTGGGGTGTATAGCAACTCAGCTTCGTGTAAGACTTGGCTTACATAGTACACTGGTAGGTGTGTTTTAGCCTCTTCCCGAACCAGGACGGAGCTAATGGCAACCTCCGATACAGCGAGGTAGAGGTATAGCTTCTCACCGGGTACTGGCTTTGACAGGACCTGCGTATCTGCCAGGTATGCTTTAATGTCTTCAAAGGCCCGCTGGCATTCGCTCGTCCACACGAAGTGGTTTTTAAGATGCAGCTTGTTGGCTTTGGCCGCCTCCTTGTACCTTCACGTGTTTGCTTTGATTGCTTCAAAGAACGGGAGGTTCCGGTTGCCAGACCTGGAGATGAACCTGTTCAAGGCTGCCATGCACCCGATCAACCTTTGGATTTTTTGTACGGAATCGGGCACACCCATCTCGATTATGCACTAGACCTGCGTTGGGTTGACCTCTATTCCTCGTTGGCTAACCAGGTGACCTAGGAACTTTCCTGAGTGTACGCCGAAACTGGTCTTTTTGGGGTTCAGTTTCATGTTGTAGTGGCGCAGTATGTCGAAGGTTTGCTTGAGGTGGTCGAGGTGATCCTCCTTCCTCAAACTCTTGACAACTATGTCGTCCACGTACACCTCCATAGACTCACCAATGTGTTGGTCGAACATTTTATTCACCAACCTTTGGTAGGTCACTCCGGCGTTAGTAAGTCCGAACGGCATCCTTTCCCAGCAATACATGTTTTTTTTGGTGTAGAACGTCATATGTTCTTGGTCATCTGGGTGCAATGCTATCTGGTGATAGCCTGCGAATGCATCCATGAATGTCATCATTTCATGGCCAGCGGTTCTATCTACAAGCTGGTCAATGTGGGGTAGTGGGAAGTTGTCCTTCGGGCATGCCTTGTTCAGGTCCCTGAAGTCGATGCATAGCCTCCACGTCCCATTGTGTTTTTTTACTAGGACTGGGTTCGCGACCCACTGTGGGCACAAGGCTTCCTTGATCAGCTTGTTGTCTAACAGCTTTCCCACTTCGGTTGTTAAAGTTGCATACTTGTCCGGTCCATACTTCCTCCGTTTTTGGCGCACGGGTCTCCTCGTCGGATCTATGTTGAGTCGGTGACATGCATGTTCCAATGGGATTCCCGTCATGTCTTCATGGGACCAGGCAAACACGTCCAAGTTGGACATCCTCGATCGGTACGGTTCAGGTAACTCAGAACCTATGAAGAGTTCTAAGTCCCTTTTCGGGTCCACTGGGAGTGCCGTCAATTCTTCCATGGGGGTGGCCTTCCTCTTTTAGTTTTTCCACCTAGGGTCGCTGATGAACTCATCCCACTTCTCTTGTGACATCTGCGCAGGTTCGTGACCTAGGCGTGGTTCGAGATCATCAGCTTGGCTTTCAACTTGGACGGGTTCATCGACTGTCAATACCTCCGGGGGTTCATCGATTTGGAGAGGTCCTGTAACTTGGGGAGTTGGATCAACGTCCATTGGCACTGGTCCTTGACCTCCCGCAGGTCCCCCCTCTCGGACTCCACCAACCACTTCCATGGGCGCAGGTGGTGAACTTTGCGCAGGTCCCTGCACTTGGGCTTCCACCACCTCCGTTGGTGCCGACTGTGCCTCTTGCGCAGGTCCCGACACTTGGTCAGATTCCGGCGGATCGTCTACCTCCATCATCTCAGTCTCTGTTGAGATGACGTCTAGGATGTTTGGCTCATCCGCTGGGATTTGGGTTTCTTCCTCAAGGACCTGGACCTGCTTCACGACTTTCCTAGCTCGGCCATCTTTAATTTGAAGTAAGCACTCTCGGGCCTTTTTCTGGTCACCTTTTATCATTCCGGCACCTTTCAGAGTTGGGAATTTTAGACAGTAGTAGTAGGTCGAACACGCCACTTTGAATTCATTGATAAAGGGGCGGCCAAGGAACCCATTGTAGGAGGACTGCTGATCGACAACTAGGAAATCTACTAACCTAGTCAGCCTCATCTCCGGGTCCTCAGCCGATACAAGCTAGACGCTCAACCTGATACTACCTAGGGGGAAGGTTACAGCTTCTCCGAACCCCACTATCCTAGCATTTCTAGGCTCTAAATACGACTCAAAATCCCCTAAGGCATCTAAGGTGGATTTGAAGAGAATGTTGGTGAAAGCACCGGTGTCCACAAGTAGCCTGTGAACTTGGACATTCATGATGTTGGCGGTTATCACCAACGAGTCGTTGTGGGGCGTCAGTACCCCCTCCAAGTCCACCGAGGAGAATGTTAGCTCATCAGTGAGTTGTGCGACGGTCCTGGGGCTGGAGCTGCCTTCCTGGACTTGGTTTATGGCCCGGATTTCAGCCTTCCTTTTTCTCCTGGAAATGGAGGATCCCCCATCCTGGAGACCTCCGGCAGCTCCAATTTCTTCTTCGAGAACCAAGAGTTCTCGAGTTGGCTCCAGGTTTTGTGGAGGTTGGGGAGGTGCCCTTCGCCTGTTTTGAGGACCGCATTGGCCCGCGTCCTTCTCTTCGACATCAGAGGCTTCCCTCCTCTCGAACATGGGCCTCTTCGCAGGTGCCTCTTTCACGAAGTGTGCCAGCTTCCCATCCTCATAGAATTTCGAGAGTTGTTTGAGGAGGTCTCGACATTCACTGGTGAAGTGGCCGATCGACTGGTGATAGGCACAGTACTTGTTGGGGTTGAGCTTCGTGCGGTCCTGATGGATTCTTCTTGGCTCTTCCAACAAGGCTTTGTCTTTGACCGCGGTAAAGACATGGTCGACGGAGATGGAGAGGACCTGGTTGAGCTTCTCTTTGAACTCGTCCCCATCGCCGAAACCTTTCAAGTTCCAAGGGGCCTTGTATGTGCCCCCGGACTTCTTCCCGTAGGGCTTCCTCTCCTCGGAGGCATCGACCTCTTTCTGGAGGGCATCCTGCAGGGCCACGAACACCCCCGCCTTGTGGCGGAATTCGGTGTAAGTGTTCGGACATGCGAGGGGCATTTTCTTCCAGAGATCGATGCCTTTTCGAAGCCCGGCCATCACTGCGAAGACCTTGGTGTCCTCGCTCACCGGCTCACCCTCTAGCAGTATCTTATTGAACCTCTCCAGATACTGCTGGTCGGTCTCATTCTCACCTTGGTGGATGTTGGCGAGACGGTGCTTCTAGGTAAGGTAGGACCCAAACCCAGAGAAGTGGGCCAAGAACTCCCGCGAGAGTTGGCCGAATGAGTGGATCGACCCTGGGGCGAGTGATGAGAACCAGCAGTGGGTTCGGTCCCCAAGGGTCAGCTGGAAATTCCAGCACTGAGTAGAGTCGATGGCGCCCACCGAGATCATGTAGTCTGCATACTTGGCCAGGTGGTCCTTCGGGTGGGATTCGCCCTCGTATGCAGACATCACCGGGAAGTGGATCTTCTTTTGGACCGGTGCTCAGAGGATGGTAGGCGCCAATGAAGACGCGGGGAGAGTGGTGGCATCGAGCCTGCTGGACTTGGCTGCTACTTGCTATTGTAGCATTTCGACGGTCTTTTTCAGTGTGGCCAGCTCATCGTCTTGGGCCACCTCCTGTGGAGGTTGCTCGAAGGTCGTGCGTCTCGTGGACGCACGCCCCCGAGGTGCCTCACTCTGGGGTGACCCCTCCGTGGTGGGTCGGAACTAGCGCCTGCCATGTGGGCCCAATCTATCGGTTACGGGCCTCCGTAGTCGGTCGTGGGAGGACCTACGAGGCTGTAGGTCCGACTCTCCCCTCTGGGATGTAGCCGGGGCTGCCGTTCGTTCGTTCTCCTCACCTCTCGGCCCCAACCTGCCCTGGAGGACCTCCCTCCTCAGCGAGTGGTGAGTGGCGGATGCCTCGGTGTAGGCCGAAGCTCGCCCAGCCTGCGTAGCTGGCTCCTCCAGCACCTTGGTCTTCCCAGCTCGCTCCTTGTGTTGGCGAGCTTGGGCGGAGCTTGCCTCCTGCTTAGAAGGGAGGTCGATGTACTGGCCTCGAGTCTGGGTGCCCTGAGTGGGCCTCGTCCGTTCCCTGGCCTCGGTGGCTGGAGCTCGCCGGGGTACCAGGGCGAGCTCATCGAGTTACCTCTGTTGCAACCTTTGCAGGGTTGCAATGGTGCGTTGGAGCTCGTCAGGGTTGTTGGCGAGATCCCTCAGGGCGGGGCTTAAATCCTCCTGAGTCACTACAACTCGCGGAGGTCGCAGAGCGGTGTTCTTCTGAGGAGCTCGGCGCGAGGTCTCCCCTTCAACCTGGTCCTGATTCCCCTCCTTCCACCTCCGAGTGTTCGCCGAGGTCGGTTCCTTAGCCATTTTAGGGTTTTGAATGGGGTAGTTCACCGAAGGTCGCCGAGATTACCGAGGTAGGTCGCTGAGGTTATGATCTTCCAGCTTGGGCGTGTTAGCACAGGTTTTTGTCTAGCTTTACGTGTAACGAATTGTCCAAAATCTGGTTTATTTGTGTACACGTGTGCGCTTGAAAACCTTTTGGGAAGAAATTACGAATCCGGAAATCTGGGTTTTTGCCAGGAAATCTGGGTTTTTTGTTTTAAGGAGTGAAAATATGTGTGTATCTTCAAGTGTTCTTTGAGTCTTGGTCAAGAACACCTTCAAATCTTCAAATCTTCAAACAAACCCTAATCTCTCACTCTCAATTTTTTTTGGTTCATGCCCTCCTTCTAGCACCAAATTATTGATAGAATTTACTAATCGGATGTTTATGTGACTGTTTATGACATGTTAATTCTACCAAACAATAATCTAAGATTTTGTGTTCTTAGTGTTCTTGAGGGAGTAATATATAGAGAGAGAGAGAATGAAGAGTTTAGAGAGAGAAAGTAAGGTGTATTATGATTAAGTTATTAGAGAGAGAATTACAAGAGAGACCTATTTATAGGTGTGTAAGTGTGGGATGACACCTTACGAGCCTATCTGGCTTCTGGTGTTGACGAGGGTTCCCGACCCTCGCCTTGGTCCCTCACAATACACCCTTTTATCATGTTTGTCCTACTACACATGTGTATATTCTATCTAAACACCGGTGACCTTGATCCCACACGTTGGGCGAGCTCCCTAGGTCTTGGGCGAGCTCCACTTCGATCTCGGGCGAGCTCTCAGGTGTTAATCCCAGGTGTGTAGAGGTTGACTATGGTTTGGCCTCTCCGGTTCTAGGCGAGCTCCCCTCTATGGGGCGAGCTCCCTTGTGATCCTCTCTCCTTGCTTGGCTGATAGGCTGGCCTCAGGCTCTTGAGGCTTGGGCGAGGTCCTTTCTCACCTTCGTCGAGCTCCCTTATGTTGGGTCTGGTCCCAACTGGCGGTGTGGCCCCCCTGCGAGCTGGCGACCTACTGAACCTTAATCGTAGGTTAGTTCGCCTCATCAACAGATTTAGTCAAAATTGAGCCCAAAACTCCAAGTGAATGGTACGTACTTGGGTGCATGCTAGAATTTGTGTAAATTTAAATGTATGTGGTCCTTTAAAAAAATTGTATCTGGTGAATTAGGTGATGGATGCAGAAAAATTGGGTAGTTTAGCATTCAAATCTCCAACTATCAATTTGTTTTTAAATTGAGAATTAGAAATCTAGAATGAAATTTTAAGAGGTTATTATAAGGTTTCTTGATGGATTGCAGTAAAATGAAAAAAAAATGTGTGAGTCTATTGTGCGATGTGCAATTTAAGTGTATTTATAAAAAAATATTGATTATTATAAAATAGTTACTCTCATCACACTTGTAACAATTTGAGAAAAACGCACGACTCGAAGATGAAGAAGAATAGATTGTATCTTTAAAAAAAAGAAAAGAAAAACGAAAAAAAAGTGAAAGAGAATAAATGTTCAGAAGAATTCCAAAAAAATCCAATGAAAGACGGTAGCGATGTTTTCACCAAAAATGAATTCTCAAAATTTGAAAAAAAAGTGTAAGAAAAATAAAAAAGAAATTAGTAAATGGAACAGAATGATAAACCTAGAGGAAGAGTCTCAATTTATGCCATAGGTAAGATTGAAATGCACCAAAAAATACCTTCACCAGTGGAAAAAGTTCGCTGCAAAATTTGAGGGAAGGAAGAATTCAAAAAAGTGAAAAGAATGAAATAGTAAAGTGAGAATCATATTTATATGTTAGGGAATGGTTTGAAAATGAATAGGAAAGAGTTGGAGGATTTTGCTGCAATTTTTTTGAAAACATAACATGATTGGCACACATTTCTATGGGTGGTTGACACACCCAACAAGAAAGATGCCTCGGTTTCTGCATCACGCTTGCACTAATCGCCTAGTGAAGTTACTCGCTGCCCTAACTGCTCGTCATCACCGAAAGAAGATCTCCAATCGAAAGTTGCTCGCCTATTTTAATCCAACCTTACTAATGATGTAAGAAGCCTAATCATAATTAATATTATAAGCAATTAGATATCAGACTGGGGGCAATTGATGATAGGCGATCAAAGTTACATAATGCGCAACCAGAACCCCATGTCGACGAACAAGATTACCACAGGTGTTAGAGATAATTATATCGCTAGTACAAACTGTTAAGTAGGAAGAAAGGGGGAACGAGTAGCTCAGGTATGACAACCCTAAAAATTTCTAGCCTCCTCCATTGTATGAGTTAACAACCCTTCAAAGTTGCTCGCCACCCACCAACATGTGTAATCAGCAAATGGGGCCTAAGGAAAGTTGATCACCCATCTGTTGGTCCCAAAGGCAGGTTTTAGGGAAGAATACCTTTGAACAAGTCTAGAAGGGGGGGTTGAATAGACTTGTAAGGATTCAAAAACCTTTTTGAATTATTTTGCTTATTCAGAAAACCAGCAGACTACTGAGGTAATCTAAATTTGAAAGATGTGCGCTGTGAATTGTGCGGAAACGTTTTTAATGAAAATCAGTTTTAGGTGATGTGCACAAGTTAAGAACAGAAAGAAATAAGACGAGACGCAAGGGATTTATAGTGGTTCGGACCAACTGTCCTACATCCACTCTCCTCAATCCAACTTGGAGTTGAGGGGCTCTCCACTAACTCACTCACTTACTCACTTACACACTTCAAATTGTCAATGCTTCAATCGCAATTGACTTCTCACAGCTTCTACAAAGCTTTTACAAAGGATAAGTATGAATGGGGTTTTTTAGTGCAAGTGATAATTCTGACAGAGTTTCGGCTAGCTTAATATGCGTGTAAATTCGATACTGAAATCATCACTGTTACTCTAATTTATAGAGTCAAATATCTAGCTGTTGGGATAGACTAGAAATCTGAGATCTATAATTCCTTATTCAATCAATCAATGTGATTGATTGAATTTCCTTCTTGATTCCTGTTAATCTTCGCGATCTTCAATCAATCAAGTTTGTCCCCTTGATTGATTGATCTTCTATTCTGGGAATCCCTTTTATGTCGCAAGTCAACCCTTGAAATGATTCTGAAGAATCTGGGCCGAGCACAAGACCTCAGCTGATCTGTCTCCTCAGCTGGTGTACTGTTTGCTGGTACAGGGACCTCAGCTGATGTGCAAGTCTGCTGATGTGCACCTCAGCTGGTCTTCTTGACTTCCTCTGAATATGACTTTTATCCATGGTCCTTGTCTTGTCTGCGACGTGCTCTCAGCTGATAAGCTGATCTTCTGATATCAGCTGATCTGTCTCTTCTGATATCAAATTATGTTAACTCCTCTGATAATCTGCTCTCGATACTCCAGTGTCAGCTGCTTAAATCTTCTGTCCTCTGAAATCGGCTAAGTCCTCAAGGTCTCAGCTGGTCTTCTTCTCTATGATAGCTTTGGATCTTCTAGGCAGTAAGGTAGATTCCCCCTCACTCGAACCTATCTAATCCTAACTACTCATCAGCTGACTAACATGTTCAGCTGGTCCTATTACAAACTGATTGATTTATTATATCATCAAAACATCTAACACAGATATCCTAACACCATCACTCAAAGTATTCCGAGGCGCGAACATCTTGCGTTATCAGCTTGCATCACACCCCCATTGTATTAATAGATCTCGTTAATTTTCTCAACTTATTTCTAAATTTACATGTCATAACAATACCATTGCAGTTTGCAGTAATCTTTTTCACCACTTATCCAAATAAATCAATTCATCCCGCGTAAAAAAAAAATTCACTTATTTACAACATTTATACACCTAATCATTTTAAAATCACAAACTGTTCGCATATATGCATCTGCAAATATAATGTATACACATGCATACATATATTAACCAGGTGGGCTAGCTCACTTAACCATCGAACTCCTCACTTGAGTGAATGATTTGAGTTCGATTCCCTTTGTGAACGAAATAAGGGAGTTATAAGGTTGACTTGGAGATATTGGGTGAAATATAAGGTTGGCTTGGAGTGTTTATGAGATTTGACCAACTAACTTGTAACTACTAACATTTACCCATAAAAAAATGCGTACATATATTAAACTAATAAGATTTTGGATTTGAGAATTTCGGTTCGATTTCGGTTTCTGAATTATAAAATTCGGTTATTTCGGTTCGGTTAAAAAATAGTCCAAAGCCGACCGAACCGACCGAACGCCCACGATTCTTAGTGGGTAAGCTGTCGCTAAATCTCCAAAAATATAATTTTTGTATTTTAAATAAATATTTGGAATTGGGAAAAAACCCTTTTAACTCGGCCGCCACCAGTCCACTTAACTCTTTTTTCATTTCCCCAACTCGACAACTTCCGGTAAACTACCAGTGATAAAATGTCGTCGGAAGAATCCTCCCATATTCCCGTGGCCGGCGAGAACGCCGAGAAAAAGCCGTCTAAGAAAGATCTCGCCAAAGCTGAGCGCATTCGCAAACGCAAAGAAGCCGCCGAGGCCGCCGCCGTTGCAGCTGCAGTTTCAGCCGTTACCATGGAAGGCCCCGACAAATTGGTGGCTAATTACGGAGAGATCCCTTTGAACGACCTCCAATCGAAGGAGATATCCGGGAAAAGGTGGACTGAAGTTAAGAATTTGACCGACGAGCTGCAGGACACCACAGTGTTAATACGCGGTCACGCGCAGACGATTCGCGCCGTGGGGAAGAAGATGACCTTCGTGGTGGTTAGGGAACGTGGGTTTACGGTGCAGTGCGTATTGAATGTGGTGGCTGATGTGGTGAGCCCGCAGATGGTGAAGTTCGCCTCTAGTTTGAGCCGGGAGAGCATTGTTGATATCGAAGGTGTTGTTTCGGTGCCGTCTCAGCCCATCAAGGGCGCTACTCAACAGGTTCTGTGTGTGCGTGTGTGAATTAGAATTTGGGACACCAGAACTGTGTTGTTCATATGATCCACATTTAATCGATTTCGTATGTTACCAATGTTATTATGGAAATTATCTCATTGTCAATACCGGTTAGCGGACTTGTCAGCTTATTTGTGTTATATTTTATTAGGGCTTCAGTACACGAGTTTGCTTGTTGACAAAGAAAAAGAAGCATAGTTGAATTTCAATTGTTGGATAATACTCCTGTATCATTTATCCTGTTTTGGGTCTCATATCCTTGGTTGTGTATGTATAATAGATTTGTGTTTTTCTGTTTATAATCAATTGGTAGTCTTAATCATTGTAGGTGGAAATACAAGTGAGGAAACTTTATTGTGTTAACAAGGCTATTCCCACACTGCCTATCAATATTGAAGATGCAGCTAGAAGTGAGATTGACATAGAAAAGGCTTTGCAGGTATCTAGCTATGTTTATATGGAGTTTAGTCTGACATACATAAAGGCTTATTCCTTCTTTTTTTTTTAAAGGAAACTTTGTCCTGATAATTACATTCTGGAATGCAGGCGGGCGAGCAACTTGTTCGTGTAAATCAGGATACTCGCTTGAACAATAGAGTCCTTGATATGCGTACTCCTGCTGTTCAATCAACATTTCGCATTCAATCTCAAGTTGAGAATGTAAGTGCGAATTGGTTTTATTCCTTATGGGATTCTCTATTTTCTCTGCATCGTCTCCACACAATGCTGTATTTGTGCCTCTTGTTCCTTTATATGTGATATTGTTTTGAAATATTAGAATTGATAAGCATCTTTTATGTGGTGAAGTACATTTTTCAACCTATAAAGCTCTATTCAAAATTTTATTTCTGGTGGCATTTTCAGCAAAAATTATGAGTAGTTGCTGAATTGTGCTTTTTTGCCAGGTAATGCCAATATGGTTGTTTGAATTGAGTTTTGGTTCTGTTTTAGTTGACACCAGTCCAGTACTCCAGTTGCATTATGATCCTTGAGTGGGCGTGTCATTGTCGGATTTTGCTAGGGATTGGTTCTTTGCTTGATGTTTTAAGTTAATTACTCTTTCTGCTGCTGTTGTAACTTTGTGGGATTCCTCATCCCTTGTTTTTAGAAGTTATGAAATCTCGTTTACTGTAAATAACCATTGCTACATCACTGATGCTGAGCATTGATTTCTTGATGTTATAACATCTTTGTGCAGTTCTTTAGGCAATTTTTGGTGTCTGAAGGTTTTGTTGGGATCCACACACCAAAATTAATTGCGGGTTCTAGTGAAGGTGGTGCAGCAGTCTTTAGATTGGATTATAAGGGAACACCTGCGTGCCTGGCACAGTCACCTCAGCTTCATAAGCAAATGGCCATTTGTGGTGATTTTGGACGTGTATTTGTGGTTGGTCCAGTCTTCAGGGCAGAAGACTCTTTTACGCACAGACATTTGTGTGAATTTGTTGGTCTTGATGTTGAAATGGAGATTAAGGAGCATTATTCAGAGGTATATATTACTTTTCAATGCTTAATATACATCTGGATTGGTTTTTATAAGGCATTGACTGAATTCCTACTTGCAGGTGATGGACATTGTTGATCACTTATTCGTGCAAATGTTTGACACTTTGAATGAGAAATGTGCAGATGATCTTGAAGCCATCAATAAGCAGTATCCTTTTGAGAAGTTGAAGGTGAGTTCATTATCAATATCATATTGTTTTATTTACTGATATATAGTTTTTGTTAATAATGATACTGGTTTTGTCTATGAAAATGTCGTATCAATTACTTTATATATACTCATTACTTAATTTGGATTTGCAGTACTTGCGGAAGACCTTACGACTTACTTTTGAACAAGGGGTTGAAATGCTGAGGGTAAGAAAATCTGTATGCGAAGACACATCTGTAAAAAAATGTCCAGCGTCATTTCCCTTGAGATATATGTGAAGATAAAAAGATCACGCAGAACTGAAATTTTTAATGGATTTGTTCTCCTAAAATTGATCATTCATATTACTTGGTTATGCTATGAGATATTCTAAAATTTCAGTGGTCATAGTGGAAATCTTATATATGCTTGAGTGGATTCCTGGTACACAATTAATTTGGTTAGCATTCAGGCCTCTTTTTTTACAGAGAAAAATAGTAAATTGTGTAGCTAGAAAATTAGTAAATTGAGCGTACAGAGAAAAGGCTGGTATAACATTGCTTTCTGGTCTTAATGAAACTTGAAATGACAAACTAGACCAAACAGGAACTGTGGCATGATACATTAATACATTCAAGCACCATCACTTTTCAGCATCGTAAACTTATTGCCTATTGGATATATGTGCCTAGAATATGAGAAAATTGACTGATATATACTCCCTCCGTCCACGATAAGTGGTCCACGTTGCCTTAAACGACCGTCCACAATAAATAGTCCACTTACCTAAAATGGAAAAATTGCAATCATTATTTTCATTTTTTATACATATACACTCACTTTTACACATCACATCAAATGCTTTTTTGTAATAATCAAATTCTTTTTTTATACTAATACACTCGCTTTTACACATCACATCTACTTTTCTTAATAATCGTGCACAACCAAGGTAGTCCAATTATCATGGACGGAGGGAGTATTATTCTCTATGGTATTAGTTCCCAAATACTGCTGTCATGCTTATGGTGCATTCATTATATTGTCCATAGAATTACCTAATTAAGGGTACTCTGTGCACGAAATTTGTGTAGTATAGTTATTGGATGTGGATTCCAATTTATGACCTGTTTCATTTATTTGTTGTTGATAGTATTGACTTTGCTTTTTGTCACTCATCTTTCTGTAGGAAGCTGGCACTGAAATTGATCCCTTTGGAGATCTTAACACAGAATCAGAGAGGAAACTTGGCCAGCTTGTTCTAGAGAAGTACTGCTTGTTTTGCTTCTTTCAATCTGCTATATCTAGTATTATGTTTGTGAAATTCACCCATATGTTAATTCATTGAATCTCATCACAATGATATGAAATTAAATGGGTGAAGGGTTAGCTTATGTAGTATATTATCTCTATATTACACTCCATTTTTGCCCCTGCTCCTTTTATTTACTTAAAATTTATTGACATTTGTAATGTTAGATATGGCACTGAGTTCTTCATACTTCATCGCTATCCTCTGGCTGTTCGACCATTCTATACCATGCCGTGCTATGATGATCCGAGATACAGCAATTCGTTTGATGTTTTCATTCGTGGTGAGTGTCATGTGCATGAGTTTAGATTGATAAAATATGTGTGCTGCATTTTCTTCCCCTAGATAATAAATAGGATGATGCAGAATACATGCAACTTATTCCTTTAAAGTTTTTGTCCTTAGAAAATTACATACTAGTAGCATTAAAGTATTAAGTTTTTCATTGATCGAATTATATCCAACTACTGAACATTTTCCTTTTCTCGTTTTGATCGGGCAAAATGTGACTCGAACTCATGACCTCTTGGTCATAAGTAGTGGAGCTCAAACCACTTGAGGTATTCTACTTTGTCCAATTACTGAACCTTTTCCTTGGTTTGTTTTGTTAGGTGAGGAAATAATATCAGGTGCTCAGCGTATTCACGTGCCTGAGTTCCTGAGAGAGCGTGCTCAAGCATGTGGAATAGATGTCGAGACGATATCAACCTATGTTGATTCTTTCAGGTTCACTGCCATTAACTACACCCTTTTCCTTATGTGATATGCCTGTTCTTGCTCCCTGACTCATAAGTCTTCACATTCTTTTCTGTGTAACTCATTCTCCATGAGTACGCTGAGAGCCAAATTCTGGGTACAAAAGTCTGCATATCCTACTTTTTTTCACAGCTCTAACTTGAAAGTAGAATAATTTTTTTCTGAAGAATGAATGCAGAGTTCTGTGGAATAGGGCCACCGGCCATGAAACATTGAAACCCTCTAAGAGAATTGACATTTTCGTCAGAATTGCTTTAGCTTGTGTGCTTCACAATCAGTTCATAAAAACACGAGTATTATAGTTGAATGTTATTCTTCAGACTTGACAATTACTATGCTTATTGATCTGATGTGGGTGCCTTCTTGTTAAGGTACGGGACACCACCGCACGGTGGATTTGGAGTGGGATTGGAGCGCGTTGTGATGCTTTTCTGCGCGCTTAACAACATCCGCAAAGCATCACTCTTCCCTCGCGATCCACAGAGAATAGCTCCATGATTGTTTTCCTAGTTGGTGTCTGAATTTTTGGAGAAAGATTTTGCATTTGTTATCACTGGGAAAAGAGAACTAACTCAATTATGCTTATGAGCATGCCATTACATATACTGAAATGTATTGCACCGTCCCCCCCCTCTCTCTCATTATGGGGTGTTACTGTTTTCAAGAGATTAATTATAGGGTCTCTGCAATTTCTACGTCACTCATTTTTTTTTATAGGTATAGGGATTTTGAGACCTTGTTACAATCTCTCTTATGCTCATGCACATGACATGCCTTTGACTTTATGTGATAAAAAAATTGTTTCTGATAAAATTAACGTGCAAGGGTATAAATGAACATTGGGTAAAATAAGTGAATTAAAAGATTCTTTTGAAATTAATAGCTTGTCCACAATTTTATCATAGTATTTTCTCCTAATAAATGTAATCAGACACAGGTTTCCAGTACCACTCCAAACTATATAAAATAGTACTACCTCCATCCCGGAACTACTTTCATAGTAGTCCCAGGCACGTGAAATAAGGAAAAGTAAGTATGTGAGTGTAAAGTTAAATAATAAAATAAGAAAAAGTGTGTTTTGTTGACTTTTGTGAGTGAAAAAGGTTTTTTTTTTAGGTGTGTGAAAGAAGAGTTGCGACGTCCAAATAAGGAAAGTGTGAAAGTAGTTTTGGGACGGAGGGAGTAGTAGCCTAATAAAAGAATACTTTAAATGAAAATTCTAATCTAATTTAGTAGTAAATCATACAATAGTAGTAGCACATCACAATTTCAGAGTTTATTAAATTAAAAAAACCTAATTTATTTAATATCTGAATAAAATATTTATTCAATAAAAAATACCAGTAGTATAATAATGTGGGATTCTGATGCGAAAGGAAAATTTAGATTACGGATTGAGCCAATATCTTTAGTATATTAGATTAATATCCTTAGAATATTAGATTTATCTTTAGATTTGCTTTCATATCTTAATTCGTATCTAAGACTTCTATTATATTTTCCTATATTGTTGCAAGAAGTTAGGATGATAGTATCTTATGAATTCTATAAATACTATCAGATGTACTCGTGAATTAATATGGAGAAATAAATTAATTCTTATTAGCAATTATTTGCGATCTTCGAACGCTTGCTGGCCTGAGCCAGAACTTCGATTTTATTGTGTAAATTTTGTGATTCTCATCATTGGTGCTTTCATTGAGAGAGGAGAACAACTGATAATCACAATTATGGCCAGATCACATCGGGATCGTATCATGCTATTGGAGGCGAGAGTGGACTCGATTGAGAATGGTTTCGTGAGCATGGAGAACAAGATCGATGATCTGGTGCGGGTTATGGAGAAATTGGGTCAACAGATGGAACAACTCGTGAAGAATAGTTCACAAAAGAAGCAGAGGATAAAGCATCGTGGTTCCCCGGAGTATTTACCGCCTCAATCGGGCGCACACCTTACCAGACTGATTTCCGCCAACGATGATGCTGACTGCGTGGATGTGGAAGAGGAACATGTTAATGAGCCTGTTGCCCTAATGCCTTCTACATTGGTTCTTTATTTGAGCTCTGTTGCAAATAATTTCCATGACCCAAATACAAATTATGAAAATGAGTCATACGTTTCTGAGAAATTATTATTTGATTTGGAGAAATTAAGTGGGTTTGAATTTAATAATTATCATTATTATATAAATAATGATAATTATTTTAATCATTTTTTAAAAACTCCAAGTGGTGTTTACCGTCTTAAGATTTTGGGAAAAATACGGACGGCAGATGTTTTTGAAATTCATGGGTTAGAGATTTTTATTCTTCTTCCAGATGTTGAACGCGCTGTCGTCTCTCTTCTACAGTTCAAGACAAAGATTCTTCTAAATTCGAGGACGAATTTTTTCGAAGGGGGCGGGAATGATGCGAAATGAAAATTTAGATTACGGATTGAGCTAATATCTTTAGTATATTAGATTAATATCCTCATTTGGTTCGTAAGATAAAAATATATATCCGTAAAAAACATGCATGTTTTTTACGGATAGATACTTTTATCTTACGAACCAAATGAGCCCTTAGAATATTAGATTTATCTTTAGATTTGCTTTCATATCTTAATTCGTATCTAAGACTTCTATTATATTTTCCTATATTGTTGCAAGAAGTTAGGATGATAGTATCTTATGAATTCTATAAATACTATCAGATGTACTCGTAAATTAATATGGAAAAATAAATTAATTATTATTAGTAATTATTTGCGATCTTCGAACGCTTGCTGGCCTGAGCCAGGGCTTCGATTTTAATGAGTAAATTTTGTGATTCTCATCATATTCCTTTGACTTTGAGAGAGAAAAACAAGCGGGCAGTAGCAGAGGAGTGGCAGGTGCGATTACAAAGTATATTGTGGGAGTCTGAGAGGCTTCTTCTCATCAATGGCGTCTTCCTCTCCTCCCCCCATTTCTACTGTTTTTGTCTACGGTAGCCTCCTTTCTGACGACGTCGTTCGAGTCCTCCTCAATCGCCTTCCTCCTTCTTCCCCCGCCATTCTTCCCGACTTGTCAGTCTCTCTCTCTCTCTCTCTCTCTGTATGTGTGTGTGGATATAAATAAATTGGGAAAATTTAGAATTGGAATTGGGAGGAATAATACAGTCTCTGATCTGATGCCTGATGCTGTTGCCATTTTGGTGTAAATTGCGTAAGAATTAAGTACTATGAAATATGTAATGGCGGTAGAAGTAGAATCCGAACTATTGAACTTCAATTTATGGCACTAAACACGCGATTCTTCTGCAATAAGCTAATGTTTTGATGTTAAATTTGTAGCTGACTACTAATCTGAGATAGAAACTAGAGGAGCGAGAAAAACTGAAAATCACTGCCCCAAAATCAAGAAGTGCAGTAAGTGATTATTGATTTCATTTTTATGATTTGTTGTACTGTGTATTGTAGCCAAAGGTTTAGCGTCAAGGGGCGTGTTTACCCAGCAATTGTACCTGTTGAAGATTACAAAGTTTCTGGGAAGGTTTGTCCACTATTATAGCACTTTGCATACTATTTTATCTCAGCTCATTATTGATCATGTATGGCATCTTGTATAGATATTTCAATAATCGCATTGCCCTGAGAATCTGCAAGTGTGGAACTAGTTTTTACATCCATATGAATATAGGTGATGCATTGTTTGGAAATTCCTCAATCGGATTGAGAATAAGAATAAATATACGGTAATTATAGTGGTTAATGATAATAAATGATGTACACAACACTATTTTTCCTCTCAAATAAAATAATCATTGTCTCATTTAATTACTCTCATTCTTTCTTATAATCATCCTCTTCAATCAATTTTCTATACCACAACTACAACAACCTTCTTTATTATCTTTTTTTTTTTTTTCCAAAATTGGAGCATAACACTAGTTATGTAATCATCATTCAAACAAACATTCATTCAGCATATTTAAGGGTAAATAAGAAAAATATATTTGCTTGTTGATCCACTGTAACAATGACCAGACTAGTTATCTTTTATGATTGAACAAAGATGGTATTGAAGAACTGGGAGTATGAGTTTACTAGGCTATGTGATTTTTTATTAAAAATGCCTGTCTTTGCTGCCCTTTTCTAAATAGTTTCCAATTGATATAGGTGCTCTTTGGGATCACTCCTCCTGAACTTCATATTCTGGACGAATTTGAGGATGTTGAGTATGAGAGAGCAAGTGTCAATGTTTTCTTGAAGGTGTGGCAATTTGGTTTGATTTTTACATCTCTCCAAGTGCTAATTATTCATCAATTTTTGCAAGCTTTTACGTGAATACACATTCTTGTGACAAGTTTTGTCCCACTTTAGTGGCGTGGTGTAATTTAATACTCTTGTAAGGTGTTATTAGCATCTGAATCGAAGTATGTTTCTCGTTTTTGGTAGGATGGTACAGAAAAATTCGAAGCCTACACCTACGTGTGGGCAAACAAGACTGATCCGGACTTATATGGCGAGTGGGATTTTGAGGTAAGTTTTCATTTTATTGCCAAGAATACTTCGTTAGTACGATAGTTTGCTCTGTTTTTTGTTATCCTGAAATAGTTTTCTGGTTTGACATTAAATGTCTATGTTCATTTCGAATGACATGGCCACATAGCTTGGCTTGTAATTTTATTTGACCAAGTTTTCCTGCATGATTGCCATATAATTGTTCATTCTAATCCTTTGCCCTTTTTCAAAATTGTAATAGGAATGGAAATTATTGCACATGGCAGCTTTCTTGAAGATGACAAGGGGTTTCGTTGAAGAAATGGAGCTCCCCGATTCTAAGACACGAGTTGCAACATATGAGTCCTTTTACAAAGGAACAGATAAAAATCCTTCTAATCCTTAATGTCATAATATTATAGTTTCTTTCAACAAAAGCAATTTGAACGTCACAAGTATAACATGAACTGAATACATGTGATTATCATAATTTTATTACCTTTAGATAATAATCACAATTTGTCCTGCTTACGCGAATTCTAAGGGATTCATTCTTCTGTTTACGAAGAGTTGTGCAGGTTTTTCGAAAACAAGTCTTCAGCTGTGAAAAAAGACACAGGAAAAGCCCTCTGCTTGTGTAGTTCCATGAAATACCGACTCTGTAAGATATTCATGAAATAAGCAAATAATTTCTTATGCAGTGTAGTGTAAAGCGTTCTCTTCCCAAATATGATAAACTAAAAATCTGTGTTTTCATGTTCTTTTTTCTTTTTCTTTCTGGAATTAGTGATAGGGTCCGTGGGACGAATAACGGGTCAAGTCCAAACTCATATACGAAACCTTCCCCTCTTCTCATAATTAAACACATCCGGGGCTCCATTTCATAAAACGTAAGTTGTAAATCTGGTTCATACAAGTTTTTATGATTTCTGTTAGTTCCCATCTCCAAAAGGTAACATAAAATGTGATATTTTGTAATATTTTGTGATGTTTTTAAAACTTGAAAATATGTCTTATTACAAAACTTTTCAAAAGAGAAACCTTAATGGCCAAGAATTATCAAAATTTGGAATGTCTGGGAGCACAGGTAACCAACCTCCTTTACATCACTCACTTTCCCACAGCCACCTTCTATAATTAGTTCATTGTTGGAGTGGTGGAAAATCGAATTAGCACCACTTTTCTTAATGAACAAGAATGCGAATCTGCTCTGCAAGTGGTTCGCATGATGAAATACAAAACTAGTCATATTATTTATTGAAACAAAATACTCTCTCCGCCCCACAAAATTTTGCACACTTTTTTTATTTGAACGTCCCACATAAATTTGTATACTACTAAAAATGGAAACATTAATTTTCGTGCACATTCAATAATATTATACATATTTACTCATATGCCACTACTTTATACTCCCTCCGTCCCTGAAAAGATTTCACATCTCTTTTTACACATTTTTTAAGAAAAGTGTGTAAAAAGTAGAATATTGAGGGTGATATGTAAAGTTATATTATTAAAAAATGTGTCATTTCGTAGGGTGCAAATTCCTACGGGATGGAGGGAGTAATAATTAAACAAACAGGGGTATTTCAAACAATTTACACATGTTTAATTTAGAAATGATTATAATTTGGAACAAATCAAAATATAAAACTATATCTACTCCATCTATAAAAAGTAAAAATCTCTTTCCATGAAAACTATGCTTTAAAAGGATTTGAATACTTTTCATACCAATAATTGAAGTTATAAATTCTTCAATTCAAATAATTACAATAGAAGTATGAAATGGATAAAATTTGAATCATGTTCATCATCCCAATACTTGTATTTAGGTTTTAATAATAAAATGTATGACGGGGCCTTGTAAAAATGATGATTTGTATAATTATGAATTAGGAAATTATTGTAAGAAACTATATGTGGAATATTCGTGAAATGAAGATCAATGGCATTTCTTATAGTAACATCACTGTAATAATTAATTAATTAATTAATAGGAGCAGGTAGAAAATTAAAGAATGATGTACCTAATTTTGTTTAAGACAAGTTGGGTTGGGTGATAAAAGCAAAACAAAGAAAAGTTGTGCAATAAAACCATAGATAGCATCTTAAAGTTGAGTGAGAGTGTGACAATGTATGTATCAATAGTTTTAATAACACATTTAACTTTTGAAGGGTCGGTGCAGCCCTCTCCATTTCTCTCTCCTATTCTATATTTTAAAGCCCCATACTTTTCTCATATTTACAGCTTCTACCAATTACACATATTGATGTAGGTTTGTAAAGTATAATCCGACATCAAATAATGACCAACACAAAAAATGTGCTCAGATCAATGTGTATGCATCATCGTATCTTGACTTCAAACAAATTAATACTGATTCTAGCTTCATCTCAAAATCATTGACAAGCGGAAGGCCTAAAATTTATGCAATAACATCATTAGCTCATTTGGGATGCCTCCTTAGGTTTACTAGCCATCATGAATTCTCCTTGCTACTTTATGATTGATGTCTTTATATATATACTACCTCCGTCCAAGAAAAATACGTTCAGGTATTTGCACGTGATTTAATGCAATATGTAAAAAGGTATTACGGAATATTGTGAGGTCCGATTTGAATAAACAGAATATCTTTGGAAAGTACGTCATATGTACTTTTCAAAAATATTCTTTTTATTCAAATCGGATCTCACAATATCTTATATTGCATTAAATCACGTGCAAATATTTGAGCGTATTTTTCGTGGACGGAGGGAGTATATGGTAATTATTACTAATAAAAAAAAAAGGGAGGGGAACAAAATTGAAATCCACCATTTATTTGTAGTATTAGATAAGTGAAATGATAAGTTTGGAACTTTTATTTATTTACTCCCTCCGTATTTTTATAAGTTGCTCGTTGCTTTTGGGCACACGAATTAAGGTAAAAGTGAAAAAGTATAAGTGATGTGATGAAAAAAGTGAAAAAGTATAAGTGATGTGATAGAAAAAGTGAAAAAGTATGAGTGATGTGATGGAGAAAAGTGAAAAAGTAATGAAAATAGTGTAAAAAATATTGAAAATAATAATAAAGAAGTGAATAGTAGTTTTCAAAAAAGGTAAAAAAGCAATGAGCAACTTATAGAAAAACGGACGAAAATGACAACATGAGCAACTTATAGAAAGACGGAGGGAGTATTTAAATAAATTGAACAAGGAAAAATGGAAACGAATATGTTGTTTGAATAACAACAAATTAGGAGTATAATAAGTTTGATCCAAGGGACATGGAGGTAAAATCAGCAAGCATGAAGTACATCTGAATGTGACTTGCATGAAATGATTCCTATCTTTTTCTTTCATCAGAAAAGCTACTTTGGCTTCTTCCTCAATTGATCTCACCTACCATTTTTCTTCTTATAAACATCATATCCCCCTCCACATTTCTTCCCTTTCCCTCTCTCTCTCTCTCACGAACTGGGAGTGAAGCAGTGAAGAAAAAACACCACCAAAAAAAAAAAAGCATGGATAACAAGAAAACACTTGTAAAGAACAACACTTCAATCTTGGGATACAACGACACGAAGAGAAGCCCTTCAGAGTTGGCACTTGAGGAGCTTTTTGCCTCTGCAGATGGCAATAAAATTCATCACAAATCTGACATCTTTGAAGCTTTTGAATCTTATCACGGTTTCTTCATCGAGCATGCTGATCACATACCTTTTCCAATAAAGAATTCGGTTAGTAATACAATCTCTCTTAAATCCCATGAATTAAATGACAAATCTCTCTCTCTCTCTCTCTCTCTCTCTCTCTCTCTGTATGTAATATGTTTATATTCTAGTACATATTCCTTGTTCTGCGTATTCCCAACGCTTTAGGGATATAAACAGTTTGATTCTTAAACATTATATGAAGATTCTTGTTTTCATTTTACCTTTGTTGTAGTTTTGAGATTTAGATAGAAACAGGGGTGGGGATAGATGCAATCTTGTAGGAAAGAAGCACAAGAAAGCTTCTTAATTATATATTAATAGTTTGATGATGATGACTTCATTTCATTAGGTAGAAATCAGTAGTTTTTTGTATGGAGCAATAATAATAAACAATAAAGATTAATTAAGTGGAGGAACTAAGCAACTTGCCTCATGAATCTTGATTTGGAATTCCCTCTCCATTCATTAAATCTGCACTTGTATGCGTTGAGAGAGAGAGAGAGAGAGAGAGAGAGAGGGAGAGAGAGAGAAGGGCTTACGGATTATTGCCATGTTTGTGATTTGGTTTAAAGTATTGCGGAAAAAAAGTGGTATGCTTAACAATGATGTGAAGTAAAGTAGTGTTTCATTCTTTTTGAGTCAAATTTTTTTAAAAGTAAAACTTAGCTTTATCAAAGTTATATGCTGTTTTAAGGTATTATTTGTCCTTAGTTTGGCATTTTTAAAAGCTATGATTTTTCAATGGTTATGTATATGTCCACATCAGCTACATTACAAAATTAAAGTTGCACCATCTTTCAATTCTCAAGCCATTGCCGTTTAAAAGTAAACACATTATGATTCTTCGCCTTAAACAAGCCACGTTATCATCCACCACTGTTGATGATGACACGCCTCGTTCAAGATGAAGAATCAACACAAATCACCATTGTATTGATTGATGAAAAGATTTTGTTTTATGTATCAAATACTTAAATCTGTCCCTTTGAGTATTGTCATTGTGTGTGTTAAGAAGATGACAAGAATTAGAGTCAAGTTGTTGGAAACATGTATTTATCCTCCCCTCTCTCTCTCTCTCTCTCTCTATATATATATATATATATATATATATATATATTCATCTTCTCTCTTAACCTTTACATCTAATGGATGTTCTGTAGCGATTTGATTCGGCATGGAGGTGGTTTGGTGGTTGGTCCTATACTCTATCTCCAATATTGATTTGGACAACATTTTCTTTATTAACTATAGATTGATAGAACAATTTGATTTTTTTTACATAGCATATACTATTAATATTCAATTTTGATTATAAGCGTCATTCGTCATAAAAAAATTCATAAAATTATTCTTATTTAATCACTTTTGGTCCGAATGTTAATTGACCGTCAATTGACCGAGGCCCCAATTTTTAAATTAAATAATATTTCATTCGTTCCATAATTATTTGCACATTTTCCTTTTCTATCCGTTTTATAATTATTTTCATACTCTATAAATGGAAACTACTATTTTAATAGTATCCTCACGCTATTCACATTTTTACATAAAATGTCATTTTTATATTCTCCAAATTAATTTCATTATTTTAATATTATAACTTTACATATCATCTTATTTTTCTTAAAAAATGTACACTCCCAAGGGTGAAAATACATGTGGGAAGAAGGGAACATGTATTTACCATAAATATCGTTTTTCATCCCCAAACTTAACTTCCATTTCACTTTTGATCCCTAAATTTTTTTATTACATCAATTACCTGACAATCAATTTAGAAAACAAAAGATCTTAGTGACTATACTCTGCTCAAATTGAGGTTAAATTTAGTCATCATTTATACTACGTATGTAGTAACATATTAATAACAAGTGATAAATTTGCTACTTATGACTGGCAACTCTCCCTAGCTAGATGATATGTGACACACCCTTTTTGTGTAGTATTATCACCATTACACATTATTATATTTCTACCATGCACAAGATTCTACTTTAGCTAATTCTTCTTTAATTTTCTTACAATGTAGGTTGATCTTGAATGTCCGGAAATTCGTAAAGGATTAGCAGAGAATCCGTTTTGGTGTCAGGACGCTCCTGTTCCGATCGAATCCCAATCTTCGATATGTGGTAAGTGAGTCTCACTATCGCCTCACGATTGCTTGATACCTCCAGTTACTTATCAATCTATCATCTTTCCAGTTGATAGCCCAACGTCGGCTTATACTTCGAAGGGCACTGATAATCAGACGGTCGGAGCCAGCAGTGGCTCGTCTCACGAGCAGTCCGATGAAGACGATCTAGAAATAGAAGCTGGCTTTGGTGAAAATCCTAGTGATATTAAACGCATTAAAAGGTACGTACGTGTTTGTTCAGAAATATTTGGACTAAAAAACACGAGCACGATACTCCTAAACACTCGGAATGTTGCTTGTTCCAGGATGGTTTCCAATCGGGAGTCTGCTCGTCGTTCGAGAAGAAGAAAGCAAGCACAGTTAGCAGATCTTGAGCAACAGGTATGTTACATGTTATCATTTCTGATACTCCCGGTGTTTGGTTTTGGTGCATTTGCACATTGTTTCGAAAAAGTGACTATATTTGTAAATTGTTTCACAATATTTGCATAAAAATATAATTTTTTCCGGCATAGAAGCATATATTTTCTATGCATAGAAGCAATTTATAATTTTCCCTATTCTTTTGCTCATCGCTTTTGGACTTAAGTCTTGTTTCAAAATGATTGTTGTTTTTGCGCTTGGAGGTTGAACAATTACGAGGTGAAAATGCATCTTTGTTCAAACAACTGGCAGATGCTACTCAGCAATTCAAAGATTCCACCACCAATAATCGAGTGCTGAGATCTGATGTTGAAGCTCTACGAGCCAAGGTACAACTCAAACATGCATTATCGATCCATCAATCTAGATTTGAGTTATGTTTGACTTCATCATATGTTGTGTTAGGTGAAACTAGCTGAAGACATGGTGGCTCGCGGCTCTTTGACCTCGAGTGTGAGCCATCTTCTACAAAATTATCGCAACACACAAAAGGATTACTGTCACATGAACCGGATGCAGGACCACATCGTCCCTCCAATCGACCATTCTCCTTTTGGTCGGGTTTCAGAATCGGCCGTTGGACTTGAAAATCAAGACGTCTACAACAGCAACATCTCTCAGAGAGTCGTCGCTGGTGCAGCTCCAGACATCTGGACCTGGGAATCTCATGTTGATACTGTCTCAAAGTGAATTACATCTATATATCTATTTTGTTCTTCAGTAGCTCTGTTAATTGGATGTATGTCTGCTTAAGACTTGTAATTTTAAAGGACATTGAATAATCTTGCTAATTAGAAGATGTTTGAGCTTTTGGCACACAAAGTACTGTCTAATCTGATCAACATTTTTGGGAAAGAATTTTTACAAGTTGTCAAAATTTTTAAAATTATTTTTACAAAAGTAAGATTCTTGAAGAGTTGGTATATTAAAACCAATGGTCGTTTTGGGTTAGCTTCAAAAACCTGTTTTTATAATTATAAGGAGCCTTGAAATCTTGATAAATAGAAAGATGAATTTTAAGTACTATGGTAGTAATTAGGATTATTCGATTTCAGTCATATTTAAATTAGATATTTAAAATTCAATTTTCACTCCATCCATTTTTATAAATACCTATAAATCTATTTTCAGTCATTCATTATTAATATTAGTAGTATGTTAACGCACGGTTTGTGAGTAATAAAAGAATATTAATTTAAGTTTTGTTTAAATAATTATTTTCATCATATTGTCTATATTTTTTATGCTTTTCTATGTATTAATTTTTTTTAAAATTAATGTTATATATACTATATATGATTCTTTTTTTTAATCATGAATGATTTTTTTATAAATTAAGTCAATTTTTTATTATTTTAGACGTAACAACATATAATTACCCCCAAATAAAAAGTGACATTTAAAAAATATTCTATGTTCAATTTTTGTGATAATTGTTGCACAAATTCAATCAATTATTTTATGTTATGTAATATCATATGATAATATTATATATAATTGGGGCATTTGCGAAATGATATATTTTAAAAGACAAAAACTTATATAGAAATTTTTAAAAATAAACTTAAAAAAGTTAAAATGACGGAATTGTCCACTAAGTAATTTCGCTGCAGTAGTGCGCTAATGCACTGAATATTACTTTTGCATGCATTACCGCATGCAATTGGGCTGAAGAATACTCTTGCATACATTACCACATGCAATAGTGTTTTTTTTTAAGTTTATTTGTTTAATTTTTTTTTTATTTAAGCTATAAATTTTGTTTTTAATTTTTTTACTATATAAATATATATTATTATAGGACAAAATGTGTATTACTATTCAAACTAAATATTGAAATTTACATACATTTATTTATTTTTATGAAATTATATTTTATCTTTACAGTAGCATACATTTGTGCATGTAGTAACACATATTTGCTTATATAGTAACACAGAATAAGAAGCAAATGTGTGTTACAATTAGAACAAATATATCATATAAAATGTTATTCTTTTTACATATATTTATTTATTTGTATAGAGAAAATATTTTTATATAATATAAAGAGTAAAATGTGTGTTACTATAAGAATAAATATTATTTTTTTTAAAATATATTTTTTATTTTATAAAAATAATTATTTTTTCATATAATAACACATATAAAAATAGTAAAAAAGTGTATTAATACATGATTCAATATACCTAGAGTTTAAAGAGATGATGAATAAATAACAAACACATATATTCTTATAAGGGGCAAACACTATTAGGGGCTAAATATATACACAAATTAAAGGTGAGGGCCAATACTTTTTTGAGTTACATACAGGGGCTAATTAGCAACATAATTGCCTGTATTCATTTTTGGGTAATAACTGAGTGCATCACTTTATACTGTAGGAGGAGTGATGGGTGTCTAATCAACATCCTACCACCATTCCCCCTAAACCACCCCCCAAATTTTCTGATATATGTATATTAGTAAGTAGCCCTCACATTCTAGTGGTTTTGGGTGGAATGAATTGCAGAGCAACAGAGCATCTCAGACGGTGGGGTCACTCACGGTCGAGACGGCAGGCAGAGCGCAGGGCTTTCGACGGTGAAGGTGAAGATAGGCGAGGCTTCGATTAATATGGTGAGCAGGGGGGATGGAGGGGGAAGGATGTGGAGGAGTGTGAACAACGAGGGGGAGTGCGAATGCAAGGGGGCTTCGACGATGGTGTTGGGGCTTCGGCGACGGTGCAGGGGACGACAAATGCTATTTCTGCTCACGCGAAGGGGACGGCAACTGGGGAAGGTTTTTGTCCTAGGTTTCTGATTGTTTTTGTTTTGGTTTGTCTATGATTTGATTTCTACGGTGGAAGCCTTCGTCGCCATGAGCTTGTTTTAGGTAGGTGTCGATGCCTCTGCCAATTACGTCAGGCCACCATCGAAAGGAACACTTTCATGTCCATGGAGCAAGAGACACTTTTCTCAGTGTGAACAAGTTACAAGAAAATGGGCTTTTATCTTTATTTCAATTGCAATTGAGTTCTCTCTATATTTTTTGTGGATTAGTTTATTATACTACTGCAGGAATTTAAGATAGTTAATTATACTATAGTGTTCTCCATTATACTATAGTTTACTCGTTTATACTCAGAGCAACTCAAGAAGAGGGTGAGTCGGTGAGCGTGGGATATCGAAGGACAGAGAAAACAATAACGGAGGTAATATTTGATCATGCAGGTGTATAGTCGCACTCATAGCGTGTGTATTAGGGACAACAAAGGTGGAAGCCCTAAGCTAATTTTCTTTTTTGGATAAATAGTATACATAACTATGTTTTTAGTTTTAGGATATGTGGTTGCATGTGAACGGTTGCACAACTTTTAGGTAGAGTAGGTGAAATGAGTATATTTTGTGCATGTTATGTTCGTATGAGAATTGTGAAGTTACTATGAGCACGATAGAATGAAAATATATCTTTCTCTGTTATGTAGTTTGATGTATATTGTGAAATTACTGTGAGCACATTTGTGTCATATGTTTAAATTGTATGTTTGAATTTGAATGGGGCAGATTAAGAATATGGAAACATTAGTTGTAAATTGGTCTTCCAATGCACATAATGTTCTTTTTTGATAAAAGTAAATCAAGAGTAAGGAATGTGTAGTTGAGCAGTGTGTATAGGTAGAAACATGTAGGTAAAGACAAGTTGCCCCTAATGTGGGATGCAGGGACAATATTTAACTATGTGGTTGCTGCATTTGGTGGTTGAATTTATGTTTATGGTAACATTAAGCAATAAAAACAAATTGGCTACAAAATAAAATTTCATCATGTGCTTTTTTGTTACAATGAAACATGATATGATTGTCAATGGGTATTGGGTATGAAATGGTGTTAACTGTGGACAAGGTGAATAACATGAAGTTGAAATGAAATAAACCGTTGGCTAATAGCGTGCATTTGTGTTGGCAGGTACCGGTAGTCGGCGAGAGCACGTGGACGCAAGCCGACACACACATAGAGGTATGGTGGGGTCAACGAAATAATTGCTAATGTTAATATACTATTAAGTATATGAGTGTTGACAGTCAACCATATTCAAGTGGCATTTGATTGTTCTGGTTGTTGAGCTTTATTTGTATTGTAGTGTGCCATAAAACTACTAATAAAGAACATTACTAAGACTATTGTTGTGTGTATTTTTGTAGGAAAAGCAGTAATTCAAGGCGCAAAAAATCATGAAAAAAGAATTCACCGAGAGTGATTTGACTTCTTATAGGAAAAAAATAGTTGATTGGTTTGTTGATCCTATTGGAGCTGATTTCATAACATAGTCTTGAATTTATCCATAATGATTATCAATGAATGTCCAATGTGTTTGAATTCATTTTATGCAAATAATATGCATGTTCATCTAGGTATCATGAGTGTACTACAGAATTTCCCATATGAAATTGCATTCATAATGTGTGATTGGAAGAATACGCATGGTGTGGAATGTGCATGTAGTATTGTTGTAACTGTAGATTTGCAATATGTATTTTTTAAATGAAGGGGCAAATTACACAATATGGTGGGCAGAATACACATGGTGTGAAATGCATGAGTTATCAAAATTAGGTAGCATTATATGGTGGGGAAGAAGAAAGAAAAACGGGAACAAAGTGTGACACAGAAATGAAAACTGTGCTATAGTATATTAAACCACGTAATGTATGCACAAAAGTGTATTATACCAGGAACAAAAATTCAGTGATGGGATAAGAATAACAAACAGATGTAATGAGCAAGTATTATAGAAACAAATTAGTAATGGAGCACAAAAACCTGAGCAAGTTGTACAAATGGGAAAACAATAGTATATATTTTTATTGGCAGTATATGAGTAAGTTCATTATACAAAAAAAAAAAAAACTATATGCACCAACGACGACTTGCGTGTATTAATGTTTGACGACTAGAAATTGCTATGCATACATACACGTAAATAGGACAAAACACTACATAATTTTGTAGCAAGATCAGCGACACAATAACACAATAAGTTATCGTGTGCGTCGGGAGAGATATGGAAAAAAAGTTAAATTTGAACAGTATTATATTCATTGTTTGTATGATGGTTATATGTTTAATGTAAATATGTTTATACCACTAGTATAAGAAAATTCTATGAAAGAGAATGAGGTATATATTTTATCAACAATTACGAGACATAAATATTTACACCCAAACGTAATTCCAGAGCACCATGGGGAAGGCTTTTACATAAACCCCAAACTAGATAATATAGGTAAACAAGCTGACATAGCAACCAAATAAAAATGGTAAAAGGGTTTCTGGAGCAGTAGAACAATCCGGTACAAACGACAAAAAACAAAAAAAAACTAAAAATAAGAAACACCAACTGCTTTGTCCATATTTTTCCTAGTTAGAGCGTGAGCAAATTTCTCTGGGGCACCAATGACTGCACAAAAGAAAACACGTGCATAACTCTTCCTTCCATGTTGGAGTAGGGATAACATGTCCCACATCACTGTGTAATCATCATTCTAGATTGTCATTATCAATGTACTCATAGACAAGCAACCTAATTGGAGCAAAAACTACCCAATAAGTAAAGAAAAACGGGTTCTACATTAACACATAGGAACCATATGCAAAAGTGATAAGTACCTTTGAGTTCCTTCTGCATAATAACCTAGGAGGCCCACGAGGTTCTTGTGCTTTACTTTTCCAATGGCTTCAACCTCCACCTAAAACTCCTTCTCTATCTGACCCACACTGTCAACAAGCAAGCCAAAGATCAATAAAGTGTTTAAATAATAAAAAATTGTGAGGCATTGAATTACATATTACAATTAAGATATGTATTACCAGAATTCACATTCTTTGCTCCAAAAAATACGGAAAGTAACTCACACCCTGATAAAATGCCATAAGGTTTCTAATTTCCACTTAAAATATCATTCACAATCACAACATCCTGGAAATGAATTGCCTTCCAGATGTGAAAATGTTTTTAAAAACTTTATTATGATGACAAAAAACACGAGCAGAGTTTTTCATATAACTAGAAAATTGAAAAATGAAAATTCACTATTTGATATGATGATACCTACCTTCTTTATTAGCCAAAAACAAATTAAAATTTCAAAACACACCATAACAATTAAACCTCAATATTAGCATATCAAAATTTCCACAATTCAAACCTGATGGCAGTGGAATCCTCGACACTTTTCCCTCTTTGGCTCATTTGTTCATTGCAGTATCGTTTCTACCCAACCCATCCCCTCCGACTACCACTTTACCAAATCTGGGAATTGAAAAAGAAACATCACTTATAAATTGCAAAATTGGATATGAAAATGAAATCAAAATCTAAAATTCATGAGGGGTTATTATTCCTGTTGCTCATATGAGGCTGGGGTAGGTAACACCATCGGATTTGTGAGCAGATCCAATCTTTTGGTCGGGTTCATCTTGGTGGTCATGGCTGTGAAACATCATCGGAGTCGCTAAAATAAAAAAAAACGACCACTCAATGGATAAGCTTTATTAATTTAACAATAGTATAGTTGAAAAAATACTATAGTATATTGACCATCACAAATACATCAAAAGTATAATACACTAATCAACTAAAAACCAATAATAAAAAATCAACTAAAAACCAATAATACACTCATCTGAGGGCAGCATAACGTACACGAGGAACACCCCCCCCAGCGTAATGAAAGAAGTTCTTGAAGAAAAACCCCCAATCTTTTGCAGATGGGACCAGATTAACTTATCTATTTAAAGCGGCATACCTTGACTCCACTGAAATCGGAATCCACTACCACACAACGGCACACACTCGAAGCTTGCCCTCTCGGAAGCTTAATTAATCAGAAGTCGCATGTTCTGAAACTCACAGCCTCGCCTCCAAAACTCTACCACCGCCGTCCACCTCACCTTCGATCGCCCCCAATGAAGAAAATTCGTTGTGCTAGTGCCCTCACCACCGCCGTCCACCTCATCGTCGTGTGTCTCCTGTTTCGCCGCGTCGCTTGAGCCCGTTCAAAACCCCCAAACCAGATACCTAATTAAAGCTCTGAACAAGGGGAATAAAACTCCTCAATTCGACCCTCACTACCCGAGATTCACCTGCGTGCGTGATTGACAACAATACCTCGAGCTCCATGAATGCAACAAAGGTTGGAAACTCGTCAATTAGATCGCAAAACAATTTACACGTTGCATATACTGGGAAAAATCGTGACAATGCCTTGCTTGATCTGAAATTTGAAATTTGAATTTTGAAATTTGAAGTGGGCAATTAATTATGTGTATCTTGGGTGTATTGTGATCTGATACACGACGCCGGCGTCAGGACGAGCGTAGGACGGTTTCTGCAATTGTATATCGGTTTGATGTATTGACCATGGGGTAATAATTAAGATAATGTCGGTCGATTAGGTCCTATTTGATCTAAACTAATGGTATATTAAGGCTAATTTGCCCCTATCATAAATGATTATATACACGTGTCCCATGTTGAGTATTTGCTCGAAATATAGCCCTTATTTGTATTTTTTTCATCTTATAAAAATCTCATTTTATACTTAAGTTAACACACATTTGCCTATATAGTAACACATATTGTGGAGCAAATGTATGTTATAATTAGAGCAAATGTATGTTACTATAATATAAATGTTATTCTTTTTACATATATTCATTTATTTTAATAGAGATTTTTTTTATATAATATAAAGAGTAAAATGTGTGTTACTATAAGAATAAATATTATTTTTTCACAAATATATTTATTTATTTTATAAAATTATTTTATATGATAGTAACATGTATTTGCCCATATAGTAACATACAATTGTCCATATAGTAACACAAAATGAGCAGCAAATGTGTGTTACAATTAAAGCAAATGTATGTTACTATCATATAAAATATTATTCTTTTTACATATATTCAATTATTTTTATAGAATAAATATTTTTATATAATATAAAGAGTAAATGTGTGTTACTATAAGAATAAATATTAGTTTTTCACAAATATATTATTTTTATAAAAATAATTATTTTTTCATTTAATAATACATATAAAATAATAAAAATTTTACATGATTAAATATACCTAAATTTTAAGGGGATGATGAATAAATAAGAAACACATATTTATTCTTATAAAAACTCATATTGTCCTTAAAGTAACACACATTTGTCCATATAGTAACACAAATTGGGGAGCAAATTTGTGTTACAATTAGAGCAAATGTGTGTTACTATGTTTACAAATATTTATTTGTCCTTAGAAAAATATATATTGTACTTATATAACATATATAAAATATTAAAAGAAGTATTAGTATATTAACAACATATTATAATCATAAATTAATAAAAAGAATAAAAAATAAATTAAGTAACATATATTTTATTCGCAAAACTACATATTCTCTTTATAGTTAAAAATACAAAAAAATAATTTTTTTAAGGATTTGAAACACATATTTTACTTTTTAGTAACAAAATTTTGTCTATGTAGTAATATAGTCTTAGAGCGAAATTTTAAATTTGTAACATAATATTAATTGAATTTTATTAAATTAATATATTAATTTCAAATAAAAAAATAAAATAAACTTAAAAAAAAAAGAATAGCAGTATTGTTGGTGAGAATTAACATTAGCCAAAAGGTAATGTGCATGACTTAATTAGGCAAGAATGATTTTGTTGTCAAAGCACCGAAGTCATACATGATTGATCAGCGAAAATGGCTAAGGGCGGCGCTGTCTTTTCACTTTTTTTAGTAAGATTTCTACGTAGAAATTTTTATACAAGTGTTGCTTATTTTAAAATATCATTTTTCAATTGGTACAATATGCAAAAAAAAAATTATATTATTCAAATCATGTTTATTCTATTATGCAAAAAATTTTGTACCAATGTGAAAATAGTGCTTTAAAAATATATCAAGTTGAAATTATTATATAATTTTATCACTCTATATCGAAATTGTGAGTTCAATTTTAATTAAATGCATATGGTTCACCTCACCCACTAATCTTTTATTCAGTTTTTTCTAATGTTTTTAACATGATAATGCATATATGAGTATCTCGGAGTTATTAAATTGATAATATACATAAAAATATTCACTAATATGAATATAAATCATTATCGAAATTCAATGTAATTCATATTAAAAAAATTCCAACTCATATAAATAATATCAATAGAAACAAATAATTTTTAAACTATAAAATTCATATTTAAGATTTGAATTTTATTAACTTTTTTTTTCAATTAATATGGATTTCAAGATATACATGAATTATAAATTTAATTTAAAGATAAAAAAGTAATTATTGCCTTAATGTAGAGTGTGTTAAATATAGATTGTAATTATGATTACTGATCTTTAAAATGTAGATAATTCCAAATCTCAAGTCAAGTGCAAGAGCCAAGTTAGAGATTCGCGCACAAGAATCGAGTTGAAATTTCGCAATTCGTTCTCATCGAAAACACTTGCGAACGAAGTGCGAGGGTCAATTTGTAAGAAATTAAAATTAATTGCCAAAATAAAAAAAATAACACTTAGAAATTACATGTTAAAATAATTTATTATTGGAAATTAGGATAAATTTAATTCCTAAATAATAAATTTAATTGGCTCTCAAAAGCCTAATAAATTCAACTGGGGCTCTAAAGTCCAATTAATTATTATGAATTTTTAAAGTCATCAAGCCCGATCTTTAAAAGGCCCAAAAAATCAAATCTTCACAAATATATTTGAAGATTATCAAATCTGGCATCTTTTGGGAATATTCCCCAAATCATATCTCCCGGCCCATCAAATCTGGCCTGTAAATCTAGAATTCTACACCTATAAATAGGGTCTCATTCTAGTCATTTTTCACTCACAAGGAGATTAAGAAGATCAGAGCTTGGAGATGAGGAGAAACTCGGAAGATCCAAGACTTCGAGCATCCTTGAAGATTCAAAGGCGTTCTTCGCAGCTTCAAGAGCGGTCTTCATCAACAAAGACATTTTGATCCGGGATCACGGTGTGAAGCCTTTGATCGACATTCTTCATCAACAATGACGTTTGATTCGAGAAATACAACGTTAAACCCCTCAAGTCAATGTTCAACTACAAAAACAACAATTCAAAAGAACTCAAGGAGATCAGAGCTTAAAGAAAAGCATCAAGATCCAAGACTTCGAGCATCCTTGAAGATTCAAAGGCGTTCTTCGCGGCTTCAAGAGCGTTCTTCGAGTTCTTCATCAACAAGGTATTTTGATCCGGAATCATGGCGCAAAGCCTCCGGTCGATGTTCTTCATCAACAACGACGTTTGATTCGTGAAACACGGCGCCAAGCCCCTCCAGTCAATGTTCAACAACAACAACAACAACAACACAACAAGTCAAGAAGATCATAGCTTAGAGAGAAGCATCGAGATCCAAGACTTCGAGCAACCTTGAAGATTCAAAGGTGTTCTTCACGACTTCAAGAACGTTCTTCAACAACAAGACATTTTGATCCGGGATCACGGTGCGAAACCTCCGGTCGATGTTCTTCATCAACATCGGCATTTGATTCGAGAAACATGGTGCGTAGCCCCTCCAGTCAATGTTCAACCACAAGTCCTCAACGGCAATCAACACCGCTCATCTACAACAACACCTCCATAGGGATCTCAAAGATGAAAACTCAACAAAGTCCTTCTAAAGGAAATGTTAATTCGAAACAAGGCTCAATGCCCTTGAATTAATATCCAACTCCAAAGTTAACTTCGGACTCAACTCCGACAAATCAACAAAGTCCTTCCATAAGGCAACTTAATTCGAAATAAGACTCAATGCCCTCGAATTAACATCCAACTCCAAAGTCAACTCCAGACTCAACTCCGACAAATCAACAAAGTCCTTCCCTAAGACAGCGTTAATTCGAAATAAGGCTCAACGCCCTCGAATTAACGTCCAACTCTAAAGTCAACTCCGGACTCAACTCTGATAAATCAACAAACCATAAGGCAACATTAATTCGAAATAAGGCTCAATGCCCTCGAATTAACGTCCAACTCCAAAGTCAACTCTGGACCAGCTCTGACAAATCAACAAAGTCCTTCCATAAGACAACGTTAATTCGAAATAAGACTCAACGCCCTCGAATTAACGTCCAACTCTAATGTCAACTCCGGACCAGCTCCGACAAATCAACAAAGTCCTTTCATAAGGCAACATTAATTCGAAACAAGGCTCAACACCCTCGAATTAACGTCCAACTCCAAAGTCAACTTCAGACCAACTCTGAGAAATTCGCAAATCAAGTCAAGACTCGAAAAGAAGAATCAGATGATCGAATAGAGATTGAACCCGAAACAATCGCTTGATCTTTAAATTCACAAATATTCTTTGTAATTTCAATTTCACATTATTAATAAAGAGTTATTAATATTTTGCAGTGATGCAGAAATCGGCCTAGGCACTAGGCGGTCCCTTGCCGACCCAATTTCTGCAAAATCGACAATTCTAGGCGTTTCCGAGTCTAGGCGCCCCCTAGGCGGTTCTAGGCAGCCAAAATTTTATATTTTTATTTTTTTTTAAAAAATTGAAAAAAAAACTAGATAGCGGCCTAGGCGGTCCTAGGCGCTAGGCAGCCAAAAAACGTCCGATTACCGATTTTCGACTTCTACAACCTTGATATTTTGTGAGAAAAATTCACAGGTTACAATAATATGATGATAATAATAATAATAATAATAATAATAATAATAATAATAATAATAAT
>JAPKLY010000030.1:889619-988177 GCA_026898435.1 Prunella vulgaris | reverse complement strand
ATAATAATAATAATAATAATAATAATAATAATAATAATAATAATAATAATAATAATAATAATAATAATAATAATAATAATAATAATAACAATAATGAAAATACTAAAGCAATTGCTAAAAGTATTACTTTTAAAAAGTTATTTTACATTTTTATAAATATTTAAATAAATAAAAAAATTTATATGTCATACAACTTTTTTAAAATATTATATTAGCAAAAAAAGTTTATTAAATAATAGCACATTTAATTTTAATTAGATGAAATATTAAATATTGTATGAACTTTTGGTTTTTTTTTTTATCGGTAAATGTTAGTTGTTAATAGTTAGAAGTTAGTACACAAAGTCTCCTTACACCCCAACAATATCTCCAAGTCACCCTTATATCTCCCTCCTAATTCGTTCCCAAAGGGAATCGAACCCAGGTCACTCACTCAAGTGAGGAGCCTGGTGGCCAGGTGAGCTAGCTCCCCTGGTTAGTATGAACTTTTGGTTTGACTTGATTTTTATTTAACAATTTATTATTCAACATTCTTTTTAATTGTGCATTTAATTTTAACATGATCAATATATAAAATAACATATTTATTAAAATTAGAAATAACTTTTGGTATGACTTATTCTTTTAGTTACTATTTTTAGAACATTTTGCTATTAAATTAGTATAGATAATTTTTCTTACACCCATTTATTCTCTTTTCTACTTTACTCTTACACAATATATTAAAATAGTATAAGATTAATTATTATTAAACATTGATTTAGCATAAATTAAAATTTCATTTTGCAAAAAAGATTGTTTTTACTATTTATTTAATATTTTATATTTACTATTTAGTAAGTTTAAAATAATAACTTGAGAGCACCATATAAATCCCAAAATATGCATAGCCTATAAGAAGGTGAGGAGAGAGTAGAAATAATGAATGATACTTCTTTTGTTCCATTGGAATTTGTATATTTTATTATTTGGACGTTCTACATAAATTTCCACTCATATTCATAAAAGTATAGATATATTTATTCATGTGACATTATTTTATTTATAAAATACTTTTTTAAAAAAAATGTCATCTTATAAATGCAAATTTTTAGGGAGGAAGGGAGTATATGAATTGTGGCAAATTGAAACAAAATTATATAATCTGCAGCTTATTATTATATTTATTTATTTATTTATGTCGTGCACATTTTACCCTCTTATGTGCATGACAATCTTATACCGTACATTGAATTCATTTAATTCTTTTCCAAATTGAGCATATAAACCTGTGACCTGTACTCACTTTATGTAACCAACTTTGATTGTAGTCAAAGTTACAATAATGAATTTATTACTAATGAATCTTTTGCTTAAAATGTGTAGGAGTATATATTTATTTTACAATTTGTTCATAATATTAAATTAATTAATGTCATTATATGCATGTTAGATACCATAATATTTTTAAAGTTAATGTATCTAATGATATTAGTTAACACAATGTAGCTAGTGATATAATAAAATTCACATTATGAAACTCATGTATAGCTAGCTTGTTCATAAAAGAGAGTCTGTGATAGTGTAATTATATATATTTTATTTTTATTAATTAAATGGATAATAGTATAAGATTACATAACCCTAATTTAAATAAATTCTCATGCCAACCAACAACATAAGTTTAATTAATTAATTAGCACATAGCTAGTATGTAATTAAGTTTATTAGAATAACTTATTTTTGTCTCAATTGATAAATAATACTATATCAAATTTCATGAAAAAAAATTACTAATATATTAATTCATCTCTGAATTATATCCACCACCCTCCTATGATTAATACTGTCATGATTTTGTAATTTCCCAGCTGGATCCCTCATCAAAACGACATCCAAATTGTAGAGCAACGGCACCATGGTGGCAGAGCATAGGAAAACCAAAACAGGGCCAAAAATCCAGAGCAGCATGGGCACCGCACTGTAAAAGAGCCTGTTGCCGACCGTAGAGAGTAAAACCCCCCTCTCGAGGAGGTCGGCAACGTAGTCCACGGTGACGCCGGTGTCGAGGGCGACGCAGTTGATGAGGAAGTTGACCTGATTGGTGAACCTAATGGAGAGGGAGTAGCAGACGAAGGAGAAGAGGAAGAGGATGAGGAGGGTCATGTACTTGAGCGCCACCATAACCTCGCCGTGGCCGCCGTACACGGTGTCCTTCAGAGGCTTCTTGATGCTGTAAGTGCTGCTCATCACCGCCGCCAGGGCCGTGCACAGCAGGATCGACGTCGTCGCCATCAGTGTCGACCCCATTATCATGTTCCGCAGTGTTTGGACGGCTAGGATGTTCTTCTTTTCATTGTCCTGCCCAACAGTATTGTGAATATATTTTAAAATTCATTTATAAATAAAATAATTGAGTGTGAAAATGATAATATAGATAGTATAGGTGATGTAATGGGGAAAAATGAAAAAGTAATGAAAATAAATAAAGAAGTAAATAGTAATTTTTAAAAAAAAAGTAAAAAAAATAAAAACAAATGAACAACATATAGTGAGACAGACGAAAATAATAAAACAAGCAACTTATAATAAAATTGAGAGAATATTTTTTATGCACGAATAAAAAAGAAAATAATGCATAAATTTAATGGACAGAACAAACATAAATTAAAAGTAGATTTTGTGCGGGGCCATTTTATGGTGAGAAGAAATTTGGAAATAACATTTTTAATACTAGTGCATTAATTTGTGTCAATCATTATGGGATCGTTTCATATAAATTTTTGCACTGGTGTTATTTAACAAATGTGAACATGAACTCAACAAATTATTTTCTAGTGATTAAAATCATCTTATATATATTAACGATCTAATTAAATTACTGGATCAATTCAACTGGACGCCAGAATATATCATCACTACGTTTATGTTGGGCTTCATTTTAATTTATTGACTCTAGCTATAAATTGTTTAAGGATATGTTTGGTTCAGGGGACTAAATAGTCAATCCCCCAAACACAGGACTATTTCGGCCAAAACATGCATGTTTTGGCAATAATAATTTTGTGTTTGGGGGATTGACTATTTAGTCCCATGAACCAAACATACCCTAAGTAGTCTATACGTAGAATATATATGATAGTGTAAATCTAGCTTTTGAATCATTAATTATTTTACTATTGAATTCTACATTAAAAAGAAAAAAACCTTGAAGAAATGAACTTATTTTTATTGCATACATATTTAATGTCATCAAAACTAAATATATATTTATAGTGAAACAACTAATACTATTAAAAATACAAATAAAGTGTAAACATATTTTATGGTGAAACTAGTTAAAAGATATTTATAATGAAGCAACTAATACAGATGCAAATAAATTTTACGGTGAAACTGGTTGCAGTATTTTTTTCCGATCATGATAAGAGATACAAACCTTGACGACGGCGGCGACCCAAAATTGACGGCCACGGGCATTAGTTCCGATGACAGTACGGAGGGGGTGGGTTCGAACAGTATGCCATAGCCATACATGATATCCTATACTTATCATAAATCCCAATGGTACTAATATCAAGTCAAGATAACATTTTTTCCATTCCATCTCCTCTCTCTCTCTCTCTCTCTCTAGAGTGGTGTGATTGTGTGTTTTGGGAGGTTGGTAACTAATGGTGATTAGAGCCATGTACACACATGTGTATTTATATATGCTTGTCCCCTTCCACCTATAATATATCATGTATTTAATTTCTTTGTTTTTTTCATCTATACCTTTTTTAAACAGTCGACTATCCAATATTCAAATCCCACAACATTCTACCAATAATATTCAAATTTAGAATATTATATTTAAAAATTACGTACACAGCATTATACGCGAGTCATTCACATTAAATTAAAGGAGCTTTTTTTCCCTCAAAAAAGAAAAAAATTATAAGAGGACTCAATATATAGCTCTTATAAATTAAAAAGATATATAAATGTTATAATACGCATAAATATGATAACATTATATACATAAAAATATTTTTAATGAAACATAAATTAAAGATTTATATATAATTAACAATAAGAAAAGAATTTTTTGGAGAGACGAAATATAATAAAAACAAGCTCTCGATATCCGTGAATAATTGATAAACTAAAGTCTATCATGTGGAAATTCTGGTGGGTGTTTTTTTTTAATATTATATATATTATACTAATATATATATATATATATAATATAGAATAATAATATGAAATTCGATGATTATTTTTTTGTAAAGCCCAACATATGCATAAAATATTAATTAATATTTTGCACAATAATATAATACAATTCTTTTTGCGTAAGAGAAGAACATTTGAATCACATAATTCCACACGCCTCTACGTGTGCATGCGTGTATGATCCATTAATTCTCTTCTATACAAAAGGATATTTTTTCCTTAATTTATATGATTATTGAACTTTATAAGATACCATGAATGCATTTTATACATATATGTATTACTAGTAGTTTAATATGTTGATAGAGTATGATAATTGATAAGTAGAAGTATGATGTAAGAGAGGGCAAAGATGCATATCAATAACATGTGTTTTTTCATGGCTCCTGAACCAACTCAACAGCCCAACATTAACTTTGTAGACGCTAGCTAGCTTGTTTTTGGTGGGGTCTTTACTTAATTTTAATTCCATATATAATAATTTATAAATTCGCTCACAAATATACAATTTTGTTTTGCACTATAATAAGCACACTGATATATCAGTGCATGCATGGTTTAGATATATAATATTAATTAACATTTTAAGAAGAATATATATGTAACTCAACTCGGATATTTCCATTGTCACACCAACTTATATACCAATTTATATGTATGTCCATTAGGGTGAACACATTACTTGGTGTCCACCGCCATCATTTCCAATTCCACCCTTACACAAATGGTTGTCCTTTTAGGGGCGCGGGAATTGTCAGGTGAGACCAGACCTCACAAAAAGTATGGGTCTAATTTATTTTTAATGAGTCTAAGCATGACCTATTATTTATAATATGCTCGATCTAAGCTTTTTTAGCAAACAGACCTGACGTGAAAACATTTTAAATGCCTGTTTCATAAGAGTTTTTCATAACTTTTTACTCATATGAAAAATTCAAAACAACACTCATAAAATTAATAAAGAGAAAATGATACTTTTGGTCCCATCAACCACGGGAGTTCACGATTTTGGTCCCATAACTTACACATTTAGTCCCAAATTGTAAATTTTGAACACATTTAGTCCCAAAATTCATTATTTTCACACATTTAGTCCAAGTCCGTTAAAACTTAACGGAATATGTCATGTGCCTCTCATGTGGGCGTTAGTTATTTTTTTTTCCCTTTTGAGAAAATGACACTTTTGGTCCCATAACTTACACATTTAGTCCCAAATTGCAAATTTTGAAGAAATTTAGTCCCAAATGAAATCTGGGTTCTGATTTCAAGAGATAATAAATTTATTATTAGTCTAGCTTAGTGGAGGTTGTTGCTGCTGTGAAAAAGTCTTAAGGGAAGAAAAATAAGGATATTTAATGTTTGGTGTGGAAGATTTAAGATTATGTTTGACCCAAGCAATTTCATGTTCATCGGTCCAAACAAAAAAACTACATCCAGCATCACTAATGGAGTTGGGACATGTATGAAACAACCCAACTTTGCTTCTTTTCTTTTTCAATATGTATACAAGGTTGAAAATATCGGTATCGATGAAAATATTGAGGTTTTAAAATTTTGGAAATTTCGATGGATATATCGATATCGGTAAATTTAAAAAATTTAAAAAAATTTAGAATAAGATATAATAAATAAATTTAACAAAAGAATTTGAATAGATTTTACAATTGTAATAAGTTTATACATACACACTATTTATTTTTTGTAAATTCATTGATATTTTCTCAATACTTAACTATATTTAGTCTAATTTATGAAAAAAATAAACAATATTGATATTACAAACCGTTATTTATCGATATTTTTTTATTTCTTAATGAGTATTATGAAAATATCGTTTCTACCCAATACGATATCGACGCCTACGAAAATGGATATATTGTGAATATATCGGGATATTTTCATCCTTATAGCTTTATATAGGAATTTTTTGCCTCTTCCCTAAAAAAATCAGGTGTACAAGCCATTTTAGCACTTTGGACGCCAAATGTTATATTTTTATTGTTGGGACTAAAAGTGCTAACGGTTGACTAACAGTTGACTAACGTTGGGACTAAATGTGTTTAAAATTTATAATTTGGGACTAAATGTGTAAGTTATGAGACCAAAATCGTGAACCCCCGTGGTTGATGGGACCAAAAGTGTAATTTTCTCAATTAATAAATATTTCAATAACACCAATAATAATATTAAATATTTTATTAAATCACAAATAACATCGTTAATGCCAACTTGATACTCACTAAGAAAACAATAACAAAACCATAAAATAGTTAAAAAAAACCAATACATAAGTGATAAATAATCCTTCCAATTTTCTTTAACTACTTAAAAAAAATGTTAATTCTATATAAATACACCACATTTTACTCAACTTTCAATTTAATCATGAGTTTCACGATTATTATAAAAAAATCCCAACCTTATAAAGAGTTTCAATTCGATACATTTTTTTTTCTGGCCAACAACTGATGACGTGTCTCGTCGGAGGGCGTGAAATGTTGCCACACTGGCGTACACGTGTGAAGTTACTTTTTGATATTTTATTTTTTTTCCACATCATATATTATATATATAAAAACTTTTATATTAAAAAAATATTTTTTGAATGAGAAATATTCAACAAGGACTTGAAACGACACTCAAAACCATTAATAAAATCGCCCAAAAATATTAGGGTTTAATATATGATGTGGAAAAAAAAATATAAAAAAATAATTTCACACGTGTACGCCAGCGTGACAACATTTCACGCGCTCCGGCAAGATACGCCATCAGTTGCTGGTCGAAAAAAAAAGTGTATAGAATTGAAACTTTTTAAAGGTTGGAATTTTTTATAATAATCGTGAAGCTCATGATTAAATTGAAAGTTGAGTAAAAAATGGTGTATTTATATAGAATTAACCCAAAAAAAAAATATTCCTTCCAATTTTCTTCAACTTACCACCTTCTATGGCCACTGGCCATGTTCTGTTAGTGTAACTATATGTTAACTTATAAAAAAATAAATTACATCTTATAAATTAATATTATCTTAATTATATATATATATATATATATATATAATTAAATAGGTCAGCTTGTTGGGCTTAAAAGACATTTAAAAAAGTTCATATTTGACCTATTTAACTAAATAGGCTTTTAAAAAGGTTTGAGTCTGACTTATTTTTTAAATAGGCTGAGCAACAAGGCTTTTAGTATGTCAGACTGTAGGCCCCTGTCGTGTAGTCTGACCTATTCTCATCTCTTTTTTACTCTTGCACAAATTTTAATGTGGCTTTTGTTAATTACTACCTCCGTCCTGCAAAAAATTGTAAATATTTTCTTTTTACGCAAAAGTTTGTATACTCCTAGGATAGAAACGTTCCTTTATTTTCTCACCTTCAAAATTTCTATCTCACAACCTTTATTCTACGCATTCTAGTCATTACACTTTTTTTAAAAAAACGTGCCTCTAAAAGTGTCGTAAAATTTTACGGGACGGAAGGTAGTAGTATCTTGAGGGCAATTCAATCCTTTTACTTTATGATTAAATTGTTTTTTTTTTCCTTTTTGGTTATTTTGAGGGTATTTTAGTATTTGAGGGGGTAAAGTGTAGATATATATATATATATATATATATATATATATTTAGTGTAAATAGGGATAGAAGCTTTTGGTAAGTGAATAGTTTATTGTGTAATCGAGTGAGTAATATTTTTAGTACAAACTATATATACGAATTATTTATAATATTGAAAGAATATTATTTTACCTCAAAAATATCTAATTCAGTGTTAATTTGTGTTGCGAAATTGCATTAATTAATTCATATATAGTTAATATTGTTGCATCATGCTGCATGTGATAATTTGGTGGGTACTGGGTGTACTGCCAAACACGACGTTGAATAAATTTAATTTAGTTGAAGTGATTAATTAAAGTTATCAATTTGAGTTAATTAATTGGCATGTGTATTTGACCTAATTTAGGTCTCTAACTTAATTTAGAGAGTTTCCCACCACACATTTGACAACAGTGCATTACACGTGTGTTTTTACGACCAAAAATCAATCTTATTATAATTATGTTGGTTTCCATTAGGTATCTACCACTATAATATCATCATTTTATTTACATTTACCACTAATTCTTTTATATATATATATATTAAGAATTATTTTATTATATACTAATTTGTGTATGACTCATAATAAAACGAAACATGCTAGTTTGTGTATGGAATTTATGACTCATAATGTATCCAAAATATTTACGGAGCAGATGATATGATACCGAGATTAATTATATTATATACATTGTACTAAATAAAAATGATGAGAGGTAATGTGTGCATGGTTTAAAGAGCTAGCTAGGCAGACTCTTATATACCAATTGAGACGTGAAACATGCATATAATTAGTATAATTAATACATGTAGCACACTATTATTACTAAAATATAAAACTATTTTGATTGAAAATGTAAAATAAAATGTACAAATTAATATAATTGAAACATAAAGAGTGCCCGAATCTAAAGTTCACCATGTACCAAGTGCATGAGATTTGGTGAATGAAATATTATATGACTGTTTTGAAAAATAAAAAATAATTTCTAAAAGCACTTTCTTTCAAAATTTTCTTTTACAGCTTTTGATAAAAAAGTATTTGGGTAAATTGCACGTTTGTTCCTATAAGAATTTTTACTCAACAGATTTGTCTCAAGTTCTTTTTTGGTCCTTTTTAGCACATTTAGTCTCAATCTTTAAAATAAATTGCACATATGGTCCCATGAGAATTTGTGCTCAACAGATTTAGTCCCACATTAATCCATTAGTTTTAACGAAAAAAATCTTGTGGGACAATTTATGTTAAAAAAAAAAAGACCAAATTTATGAGCTCAAATTCTCATGGACCATTTGTGCAATTTACCAAAAAGTACTGCTAGAAGCTATTTTATAGCACTTGCAAACGGACACTATATACCGTGTGTGGGAGTGTGGTCTTTAATGATGGTGTTGGTCCCTTAAGTGGTCAAGGTCTAGAGGGGGGGGGGTGAATAGACCTTGAGTCCAAAATCAAATTTTCAAACTTTTTCAAAGAAGGTAATCTAGAACCTTACAGTAACCTCTAAAAGTTTAAAAACAATTAGTCTACAAGAGGTTTTATGGACCACAAAAGATACATATGTGAACTAGAGAAGTCTACAGCTGCAGAGTTATAAAACTTGCAAATAAAATAGACAACTTGTAGACAAAATATCAGATGGATTCTCACACTAGAAAGTGTATTGAGAATACTCTAATGTGCAGCGGAAATAAGTGTAAGTGTTAATGAAAAACAATTTGAACAAACTTAACAGCTGAGTGACTTAAAGAAGTCTACAGCTCTAGAGTCCAGTTCCTTTGTGAAGAAAACAAAGTTTTTATGCACAAATTTAAATACAATGATGAATGTAACAGTAAGATAAAATATGCAATATAAAAATTAAATAAACAAAACAAATAAAACAGCAGAGTTTATAGTGGTTCAGTGTCTATGAAAAAGACAACCTACATTCACTGTTACACCACTTAGGTGCCAAATTCACTAAGAATGGATCACAAAGATCAATACAAATAGTTCCCCCTAGAACTAGGTTCACTCAAATTCTTATTCTAAAAAGAGAGACTATCCTATTCACTCAGAATATAACTCACTAAGAGTTAAACAAACCTCACACAGAGATATATCTACACTAAGTAGAAATAATAAAAACAAGTGAGGGAACAACAAGAAAGAGTGATTCTTTCTAAGAAAATCATAACCAACTATCCTATAAATCACAAAGAAAATAAAATCTCTCTCTCAGAAATTGTTGGTTGTAGACTTGCTCAGGTTGAATGCTTGTATGCGCAGGTTGTTGTTCTTGCTTCCTCTGAGAACATCTTCTATTTATAGATGGATTGGAGTGACTTATCCGTTGAGAGATTCAAATTTGAATTCTGGATAAGGCTCCTCTCTCTCTATAGGCATGTGTGAAGTGGTCTCCATCCTTCACACAGAATAGTACAGAGTGTACTATTTGTCTTCATTCTTAGAATTCTGGTTGTCTTTAATTGGTCCTTAATAACCTCCAGAAACCCTGTTAAAATATCCACTTAAGTACTCTATAGTGAGTGCATAATTGCTACACTAGCTTAAGGGTCTTGATAAACTTCAATAAGTCTTGATCTTGTACTTCAATTTTCAAACGGATATATCAGCTGTAGGGCCTTGAACTTTGCAGCTGTAAGTTCCTGAAAACATAGAAACTGACTGTAGAGAAACATTACAGTTGTAGGGTCATGTCATGGCTGTAGGGTGATCAAATATACAGTTGTAGACTTTTCTTTCAACTATAGTTTTCTAAGTCAATTTTCTCAAGTCAAGATATTAGTTCTCAATTAATTAGAATACATATTTTGCACACATTAAAATCTAAACATGTACTTAACATATGGTATATATGTATATAATGGTGGGAAGATCAACTTTCATGATAAAGTCAAATCACTGTCATCGAAATGATCACAATCTCCCGTCAAAATAACAAAATACAATATATATAAATATAACCCTGTTTGAACAGACGAATGACATGAATGTGAGAATAAAGTTGAGATGATCACAAAGTTGAGAAGAGTATAGTTTAGGAGTATCACTTATATATGTAAGGAATAGGATTCTTTCCTAATTAATTCCTGCTTAGCAACATAATGCAAGCATAAATATTCATTGTAGCAATCAAGCCAGTCCCAAATTTGCAAAACATTAATACCTAACCCTACACTTTAAGGTGAAAGAAAAGAAATAGAATTAAAAATAGAACATCATCATATTTGACTTATTATGTAGCTTTTTTGAACACATTTTTATTTCAAGCCGTTACATATTTTGGCTTAATACGACACGCTAGTGTTGCAATCACATGAATGGTTAACTTTCATAGTCACGTATAAATGCTACTCCACATCTGAATTAATAAATAATATATATATATATATATATATATATATAATGTGATATTAGGGTTTTTTTTTAATTCTCATAAAGAATAAATAAAATCAAAAGTTGTAATATATTAATTAGTTTAAAGTGAATAATCACTAATACAGATTTACACTTAGAGAACTCTAATAAGAGATATTAGAGCTCTCTAAGAGACAACTATCTAAGTAAACTTCCCACTTAGAAAGTTGTTAATAACAACTTAGATAACAACTTTCTAAGTGGTTTTGGACTTAGAGAGCTGTTAATAACAACTCTCTAAGTGAGAGGTTTACTTAGATAACTGTCTCTTAGAGAGCTGTTATTAGAACTCTCTAAGTATAAATCTGTATTAGTGAGTATACGCAAATCAAGAATTTATCCTTGCTATTACAACTTAAAATTAATGTAGTTGTCGATAAATTATATATATATATATATATATATATATATATATATATATCGCCCTCGAATTAATATTATTGAAGGTGGTTGAAAAGTAAGAAGAAAAATATATCCTCAATTGTTTTGATTTCCCCATATAAAAAGCAAACGCTAGCTGTAGCGACTATTCATTTGATGGTATATGATTTTTTTGTTTATTTGTTTCTTGTTTGATGTATACTTTCAAATTACGTTGCATATCCTTCAATAGCTGCAAATTATTAATACCGATTTTAGTGTTGTATATATAAAGAAGTGTATCGTGAATTAAAAAAAATATATTTTTATATATTGTTATTTCGTTATCAATATTTACAATTGTTTGTTGGTCCCTTAAAGTGGTCAAGGTCTAGAGGGGGTGAATAGACCTTGAGTCTAAAATCAGATTTTTCAAACTTTTCAAGAAGAGGGATTCTAGAACCTTACAGTAACTTCTTTTAAGTTTAAAAGATAAGTCTACAAGAGTTTTAGAAACTGGACCACAAAGATTACAGCTGTGGACTTAATAAGTCTGCAGCTGCAGAGTTCAAAAACTTGCAAAATAACAAATCACTTGTAGACAAAAATATCAGAGGAGTTCTCACAATTAAAATTGTATTGAGAATACTCTAATGTGCAGCGGAATAAAGTGGGTGTTAATGAAAAACAATATAAACAAACTTAACAGCTGAGTGACTTAGAGAAGTCTACAGCAGTAGAGTCAGTTTTTCTCTGTGATAAACACAAAGTTTTATGCACTCAGGTTTCAAAACAATGATGAATGTAACAAGGAAATTAAATATGCAGAACAAGAATATAAATAGCAGAAGGTAAAAAGACCAGGTTTATAGTAGTTCAGTGTCTATAAAAGACCACCTACATCCACTGTTACACCACTCAGGTGCCAAATTCACTAAGATTTGATCACTAAGATCAATACAAGTAGTTCCCCCTTAGAACTAGGTTCACTCAGATTCATATTCTAAAAAGAGATTAAACTACCCTATTCACTCAGAATATAACTCACAAAGAATTTTTACAAAAACCTCACAAAGAGATATCTACACTAAGTAGAAATATAAAATAGGTGAGGGAACAACAACAAAAAGGTGTGATTCTTTCTAAGAAAATCCTAACCAACTATCCTATGAATCACAAAGAATAGAACGAGTAAAGCTCTCAGAATATTGCTGGCTGTAGACTTGCTTAGGTTGAATGCTTGAATGCTCAGGGTTGTTGTTGTTGCTGCCTCTGAGGACTTCTTCTATTTATAGATTGAGTGGAGTGACTTATCCGTTGGGAATTTCAAATTTGAAATTCAGATAAGGCTCATCTCTCTCTATTTGGCGTGTGTGAAATGGTCCTCATCCTTCACACAGGATAGTACTGATTGTACTATGTCATTTTCTTCAGAATTCTGGCCTTCCTTGTAACTAATCTTTATTATCCTCCAGATTCTTTAGAAATAACCTCCACTTAAGTACAGTTTAGTGAGTGCTTGAGAGCTACACTAATAATGCTTATGGGTCTTCATTATCTTCAAATAATCTCTGACTTGTATCATCTTCTTCAAACGGTTCTTTGCAGCAGTAACTTTGCAGCTGTAGAGTCCTGTCAATATAAAAAATCGGCTGTAGAGAAACCTTACAGCTGTAGGATCATGTCTTAATTGTATAATGATCAAATATACAGCTGTAGACTTTTCTTACAACTATATGTTTCAAACACCAATTTCCTTAATACAAGTATTAGATCAAATTATCAAGTTAAACACATTGTTTTGCACACATCAAAATCTAAACCAAGGTACTAACAATTTCCCCCTATTTTGATGTTCCCAAAACAAACAACAAAGACAATAAGAAATTGTCTAGAACAAGAAACAGAGCAAAAACAGCAAGACAAAACAACATAAAGAAATAACAACCAAGCATAAAGCTGCATAAATTAAAAAAGGTTCAAGATACAGCTTACTGTAGTTAATTAGACTAAAAACTAAAAAGTTTTAGTGTCTAATCTAGAACAGAGTCTTCATCTTCTCCTATGCTTGGGATCTGCATCTCTTTCTTCATTTTCATCATCAGATTCATCTTGAGGTTTCAAAATTCCTTGCTCCACTAACTTCATATTCTTCTCATCCTCTTCAAAATACTTCATCAACATCTGAAATTCATATGCTTCAAAATCTTCTTCCTCCTTCTTAGATTTGAACTGCTTCTTGGGTAAATGATTGCTTCTGATCTTTCCACCAAGGAGCCGAGCATTGTCTCCTTAATATAGAGATCCATTGGCCTTCATATCTTTAAACTTTTGGAACCTGTCCTTCTTGAGCTTAATTCTTTTAATCACAGTATGCCTGTTGCACATACTCAAGAATTCCTTCCATAAGTTGTCAAATTCAGCTTTCATTTGATTAATTCTTTCATCAGAATCTTCAGCAGGTATCATGCTTAAAGGTTGAACATTTAGTGGTTGAGCAGTGATAACAGTTGTAGATTCATCAAAATCTTTTCCACTTTGCTTTTCTTTCTCTTCTTTCTCTTTCTCTTCATTCTCTTTCCTTCTTTCTCTAGATTCTTTCACTGTTTGTTCCCAAAAATTGTGAGGTAAGGATTTTTGAGCTGTAGGTTTCTGAGCTGTAGATATAGGGAGTTTTATGATCTTGCTTCCTCTAGGATTTCCTTTCATTTGATCTGATTGAGGTTTTTCTCCTGATTGATCTCCCAATCTCTTAGATTTTGCAGCCTCAATCTCTTTTTCCCATGGTTTTCCAATATCCTTCACATTCTCAAGGATATCTTCAGAAACCTTTTCCCTTTCTTCAATCTCTTTCTCTATTTTGCTTTCCCCCTTTTTGCCAACATCAATATATGACAAAATGGTGTTCAGCTTGCTCATCAAATCCAGCTTCAGAGATTCATTTCCAGATATCAGCTTAGTCATCTCATTCCTCATACCTTTCACCCCTATCTTCAGATTGAAAGAGTCATCCTTCATAAGCTTAATATCTGACTATAGAGTGATAATTTCTCTTGTCTTCTGGTTACTCTCTTTTCTGATTTCTTCATTTTGAGCCAGTAAGCTGTCCACAACAGCTTTGAAATTTTTCTCAAGAACCTTCTTTTCCTCTAAGCTTCTCTCCTCAAACTTCTTAACAAGGTCTTCCATACCTTTTCTTACATTTTCAGAGATAATAGCATCAGGTACTTGCTTGACTTGCTTCAGAATTTCAGCTTCAATGCCTTTGAATGATTCCTTCAAATTCATCAGTTGTGATACAACTTCTTTGGGTGTCATCTGAGGATTTGTATCACTGTCTTCCTCCTCAGATTCTCCTTCTCTTATCACCAACTCTTTCCTTTTGTAACTTTCTGAGCTTTGGAAGGCACCAACTCTACAGCTGTAGAGTCTTCAGTAGAAGCCTTCCTCTTGCTAGGGGTTACAATCACTTCAGTAGAGAACTCATCAATATAATCATCTATATTTTCTCTCTCAAGAGCTGAGTAACTCTACAGTGGTGGAGTTCCATGCCTATAGATTTCTTCTAGAGTGAACATTGCAGGTGGAGATTGATGAAAAATGCTTGTGATGGGGTTTGCCATGTCTTTTGCACTTTCATCAATGTCCTTAGTTGTATCATCAACAACTTGTTCATCAATTTGAACAGTATCAGCAGTTTGAGCTTCAGTTTCTACAGTCTTATCTTAAATTTCAGCTTGAGCTTGAGCCTGTGCACCACACATTGGTGCATCATCATTGCCATCTTCATCATCATCTGGCTTTTCTTTAGGCTCTTTACATGGGGAATCATCCTTTCTTGTTTCCTTCTCCTTTTCAGATTGATCTTCAGCAGGATTTTCTTGTTCAACAACTACTGGATCTACAGCACTAGCTCCTGCAGATTCCAATAAAATAGCCTCATTTGCTAAAATAGTTAAGCCTTCAGCTTCAACTATTTGAGTACTCCCTTCTCCAATTTTCTGTGGCCTTTCTTCATTACTTTCTGAGCTCACAATATCATAATCAGCTTCAGGATATTGAGCTTCAGGATCTTTCTCAGTCATGAGAGCCACTCTCAAAGCTTCAGCTACAGATTTGGTAATTTTCTGCTTTGCTGGTTCTTCAACATCTATCTGCTTTCCTTTTCCTTTATCCTTTCTTCTTTTCTCAGCTATAAAGTCTTCAAGGAAATTTGGCTTCATCAATTCATTGATGTCACTGCAACTTGTCCAGTCAACTACCCACTGGAATAAATTCCTTTCTTCAGCTGCTAACTTCTCAAGTTCTTCTCTCACTAGCTTCCACTCATCAAACTGGAACAACAGGGAGTTGTTCAGTTTCAGGTTCAGGGATTTCTGCCTCTTCAAACTGTTCCTCAGTAGCTTGTACCTCAGACTGTACAGTTGGCAAGTCTACAGCTGTAGACTTGCCAGTTTCAACATCTCTAACTTTCTTAGAATGAAACTTTTTCTGCCTCTTTTCTCTATCAATCTCATCTTTTGAATCTGTAGGTTCATCTACTAAGAGCCTTCTTCTTACATCCTTCTTTTTCTATGGTTCTTTTGGTGATCTGATGATAGTGAGAACCTTTCTTTCAGACTTCTTCTTTCTCCTCTTAGATTCAGGAGCCATAGGAGCATCCACAGCTCCTCTCTTGAAGTTAGCCCTTCCAATAATTCTATGAGTAATAATGGGTTGACTCTCATGCCCATTAAACAAAGAAAAACCAACTTTCTTCAGGATATAATTTAAAAACAAACCAAATCCTTTGTTCTTTCCTGACTTCACAACATCATTACCAATATTTCTCAACAAAAGTTCTCCAATATCAACTTTTATTTCTTTCACAAATGCTATCATTAAATCCCACATTAATATAGTACCAGTATCATGAGCATCAGTTCTACATAATAAGCATTTATCAATGGCTTCATAAAGATAGACATACTCAACTGCTAAGTCAGTCTTCTTGAATGTCCTCTTCCAGTTCTTTGGAAACGGCTTCTTTGCAGTGAATCTCTTCCAGTATTTCTCATCTTCCTCTGCAAAGTTGAGATTGTCATGTGCATCACCTCCAGTCCTAAGATGTAGAGCTTTACAGATATCACCAGCTGTAATCTTTACATTTCTTCCTTTCATCTTTACTGATAGAGTCATTCTTTCAACATTGGCTTCTGCGTTTTGGTAGAACTCATGTACTATCTTGTCATCATAAACTCTAGGAATGTGAGTCAGCCAGTAATGAATCCCTTGATTCACTATGTGTTTCACTACTTCCTCCATAACATTAGTGAGATGCTTCTTCAGAATCTCATCAAAATTGAACAGGGCTCCAAAAATAACTTTCATAGACGTGATTCTTGGTTTCTTTTGAGTGAGGGAAGGGGAGTGTTTAAGGTTTCAGGGGGTTCAAAATGTTAAAGTAGGATATAAAAGGATGAAAGGTCCTTTAAATACCTTTCCTTAAACAGTCATTAAGAACAGGGGTATAACGGTCTTTGACCTAAAAATTTATGAGTTTTGAAATTTTGAGCCAAAACTTATAATTAAGTTTGTCCAAAATCTAACTCACATGGAATTTAATTTCATTTAAAATGTTACACGTGCTCAAACATTTTATTAATTAAAATGCCTGAATAAATCCAAAATTTATGTAACTTAGTACAAAAGTTTCTGAATTTTGTAGTGCTCCATTTAATTTGCATAATTGTACAAAGTACTGTAAATTCCCTAAGTTTGCAGTTGACAATCTTAGAATTTGGAAATATACAGTTGGTAAGGAGTTTTCAGTTCTAAACTAAGTCTACAGCTGTAGAGTTCGACTCTACAGTTGAATGACTTTGCAGTTGCAATTTTCCTTTTTACTGATTTTCCAATTTTCTGAGCTTGTCTTTGCAATTTAGTGATTTTCACAGAGTCTTTTTACAATTCTAACATTCCCAAATTGCCTCTCAAGATCGAAAATCTTGATTCACACAAAGGTTTAGTGAAAATATCAGCAAGATTCAAATCAGTATGAATCTTTGTCAATTTCACATCCTTTCTTTCAACATGATCTCTTATGAAATGATGCCTTACATCTTTGTGTTTTGATCTAGAGTGTAAAACTGGATTCTGTGTAATAGCAATAGCACTTGTATTGTCACAGAATATAATTGTCTCTCTTGAATCAATCCCATAGTCTTGTAATTGATATTGCATCCATAAGATTTATGCACAACAACTTCCAGCCGCAATGTGTTCTGCTTCAGCTGTAGAAAGAGCAATTGAATTTTGCTTTTTACTGTGCCATGCCACTAGCCTTTCACCTAGGAATTGACAAATCCCACTAGCACTCTTCCTATCAATCTTGCAGCCTACAAAATCTGAGTCAGTGTACCCAATGAGTTCAATTCCTCCTTCTTTAGGATACCATAATCCTAGATTTTGTGTGGATTTGACATACTTGATGATCTTCTTTACAACATTTAAGTGTGATTCCTTAGGATTCACTTGGAATCTAGCACATACACCTACTGCAAACATGATATCAGGTCTGCTAGCTGTAAATATATAGCAATGATCCAATTAGTCTCCTATAGTTGGTTACATCAACACTTTTGCCATTTTCATCTTTGTCAAGACTCACAGAAGGTGTCATAGGTATATTGGTAGGCCTAGAACTATCCATTCCAAATCTCTTTATAAGCTCTTGAGTATATTTAGCTTGATTGATGAAAATTCTATCTCTCATTTGCTTAACTTGTAATCCCAAAAAGAAATTCAGATTTCCCATCATGCTCATTTCAAATTTCTCAGTCATGAGCTTAGAGAATTTTCTGCATAAATCTTCATTGGTTGAGCCAAATATTATATCATCAACATAGATTTGGACAAGCAAAATATCTTTCCCATGTTGTAATCTGAATAAGGTTTTCTCAACCATTCCCTTTCTGAATCCATTTTTGATCAGATGATCACATAGGGTATCATACCATGCTCTTGGTGCTTGTTTAAGTCCATAAAGGGCTTTTCTTAGCTTATAAACCTTATCTTCAGCTGTAGATTCCTCAAATTCTAGTGGTTGTTCAACATACACTTCTTCTGATAGTAAACCATTGAGAAATGCACTCTTTACATCCATTTGATAGACTGTAAAGTTCATGTGTGCAGCATAGGCTAGAAAGATTCTTATAGCTTATAATCTTGCAACTGGGGCAAATGATTCATCAAAATCTAGGCCTTCAGATTGACAATAGCCTTGAGCTACTAACCTTGCCTTATTTTTTGTTACAATTCCATCTTCATCAAGTTTGTTCTTGAATACCCACCTAGTTCCAATCACTTTGTGATTCCTAGGTCTTAGAACAAGTTCCCATACTTGATTTCTCTCAAAACCATTCAATTCTTCTTGCATTGCAATAATCCAGTTGACATCTTGCAGTGCTTCATGAATATCAGTAGGTTCTGAAGATGAAAGAAATGTAGCAAACATTGCCTCATGGATTTGTCTTCTGGTGTTTACAGCATTTGATGGGTTTCCAATTACATGCTCAGGGGGGTGATCTTTCAACCAAATCAAATCTGACACATGTTCTAATCCTTGATCATTGTTCTCTTCAGTTGTAGATTCACCTACTGCAGACTCATCAAGTCCTTTTGTTGGTGTCTCTACTTCTGTTTGAACATTCTCATAGATTAGGTCTTCAACATTCTCTAATGGAGGTAACTCAATTGTCACAGTGCCAAGGCCTTTGTTGGTCAAATCTACAGGAGTTTTGATCTCAACATATTGCTGTCGACTTGTGACTGTAGAGTGGTCCTCTTTAGAGTCTTCAACAATTTCTTCAGGGGAGCAGTGTTGTTCATCAAAAACAACATGATGTGACTCTTCAACAATCATTAATCTCTTGTTATACACTCTAAATGCTTTGCTAACATTAGAATAACCTAGAAAGATACCTTCATCTGACTTTGAATCAAAAGTCTTAAGGTGTTCTTTCCCATTATTCAGTATGAAGCATTTGCATCCAAAAATGTGTAAATAAGAGATGTTAGGAGTCCTTCCTTTCCATAACTCATATGGAGTATTCTTATGATCCTTAACAATCAAGCATCTATTTTGTGTATAGCATGCAGTGCTTGTTGCTTCTGCCTAAAATTTCTTAGGAAATTTTGCTTCAACAATCATTGTTCTTGCAGCTTCCTTGAGGGTTCTATTCTTCCTTTCAGCAACTCCATTTTGATGTGGGGTTCTAGCTGCAGAGTATTCATGAACAATACCATAAAGTGAACAATACTCTTCAATAACTTGATTTGTGAATTCTGTTCCTCTATCTGATCTGATCTTCACAATCTTCAAGTTCTTTTCATTCTGAATCCTTCTCAACAATTCTGGTAACCGCTGTAGAGTTTCACTCTTCTTTCTTAGAAACACAGTCCAAGAGAATCTTGAGTAGTCATCTACAACAACCAAAGTATACTTCTTCCCACTTATACTTACTGGTTCTATGGGTCCAAAGAGATCCATATGAAGTAATTCAAGTGTTCTTGAAGTACTTGGGCGAGTTTTGCTTTTGAAAGTCTTTTTTATTTGTTTCCCTTTGACACAAGCATCACATAAGTGTTCCTTCCTGAACTTAGTGCTTGGCAAACCTCTTACAAGTTTGTTATTCACAAGTTCATTCATGGTTTTAAAGTTTATGTGATTCATTCTTTTGTGCCATAGCCAACTAACTTCATTGGAACTATTAGCTAGAAAGCAGGCAGTTTCAGCTGTAGAGTTCCATTCCAAAATGTAAACATTCCCTTTTCTAGTTCCTGTCAGTTTAGTGGTTTGAGATTCAACATCTTTGACTATGCAGGTGTCTTGTGTAAAGTCTACAGTGTAGCCTTTGTCAAAAAATTGACTCACACTAAGCAAGTTAATCTTTAAACCATCTACCAAATAAACGTCATTGATCTGAACATTTCCTTTGAGTAGACATCCTGATTCTTTAGCTGTTCCACTGGCATTATCACCAAAACAACTTTAGGACCTTTATGATCTTTCACATTTTGTAGCAAACTTCTATATCCAGTCATATGTCTTGCACAACCACTGTCAATGTACCAAATCTCTCTTTTTGTGGTTGTAACATTTCCCTGCAAAATAAAGTGAGTTATTTAGGAATCCAATACTTTGGATTTCCTCCAGTGTTACTCTTCGCAATCCAAGCCTTTTTGGGAGCTGTAGAGTTGTCAATTCTACAGTTCTTGCTTGATCCTCCTCTTTGAGTGCTTGAAGAGGGAGACATATCTGACATATTTCCATTCCAGAATATATCAAAATTGAGTCTTCTTTCCATATCAAATCTATGAAAGACTTCTTCTTCTGACTGTATACTTGATTCTGCAGTTGGTTTCAGAACCATATTTTGCAACATGTTTGAAACATCTTCTTCAGTATCTTCCATGATCTCCTTGATCTTTTGTTGTCTTCTTGGTGACAATTCTTTGAATAAGTTCAAGAATTTCAAATCTTCTAGCTGTAGGGTTGAGTCTACAGCTTCTTCAGGGGTTGATTCTCTGATAAACTTTCTTTCAGGTCTTGGAATTGACTTTTGCAAGTATTTCATCCAGACACACGGATTATATCCTATTCCAGTCAAATCCTTTGAATGCCTTTGCTTAGACAGCATCTTCTTCAATTGTTTGGATGATTTTCCAAAACAATCTAGCTTCTTTTGATAATAAGCATTCTGTTCTTCAAGTTCAGCTATCATCAGTTCTTGACTTCTGATTTTTTCTTTCAATTCAGCACAATCTGCAGTTCTACAGCTTGCTTCATTGAAGAGTTCTTCATTGTCATCTTTCAGACAACTGTAACCTTTCTTCAGTTCTTGTAGAATCTGCAGTTGTTTCTCAGCATCTTCCACTCCAGCTAACAAAGCTTCACATGTTCTCTTCCAATGTGATTATCTCTTCTAAGATCTTCATTTTCCTCTTGTAATCTTTGGATTGCACTTAGCATGTCACTGGAAGAATCATTTTCTGTAATATAACTTGATGATGATGAGCATACCTCTTCATCTTTAGCCATAAGACAGATCAGGGCTTCTTCATCTGAATCTGTAGAGTCAGAGTCTTCAAAATCTGCAGTTGACTTTTGAGAAGAAGAGGGACGGTCTTCCTAGTTTTTATCAAACTCAGAAAGTAGTGCTCTAATTCTCTCCTTCTCAAACTTTTTATTTCTATCTTTCCTGAGTTTCTTTTCTTCATCAGTGTACTTCTCAGCTTTGGGATAAGGACAATCCTTGATGTAATGTCCTGGTTTTCTGCAGTTATAGCACAAATAAGTTGAGTTAGGTGCTGTAGATTTCACCTTACCATCTTCCTTTGGTGTGAACTGCTTCTTCTTGGTCCATTTACCAAATTTCTTGAGCTACTTTATGAAAAGAGCCAAGTCTTCATCATCAGAACTTGTAGTTGTAGGATTGTCAGCCACTAGAGCTGTAACCTTACTGCTGTCAGGTTCTTTTCTTCTGCTTATGTCAAATTCATAAGCTTTGAGGTCTGAAAAGAGTTCAAAGGTGGATATCTTAGATAAATCCTTTGATTCTCTCATAGCAATGACTTTCATGTCCCATTCAGAAGGTAAGCCTCTGAGAACCTTCATGTTCCTTTCTCTTTGTGAGTACTCTTTACCAAGTGAGTCTAGCTCATTGAGGATCTCAATGAATCTTGACTCAAATTTTTCAAGAGTTTCACCAGATTTCATCTTGAAATTCTCAAACTTTTGAACTGCTATCATGAGTTTGTTTCCTTGATTTGTTCAGTTCCTTCACAAATCATTTCCAACTTTTCCCATATATCTTTTGCAGTTTTGCAGTTTTTGATCTTGCTAAAAATAATTTTATCAAGTGAATGATAAATAGTGTTCTTTGCAACATTGTCAAGGTTGGACCTTCTCTTGTCATCCTCAGTCCATTCCCTTCTGGGTTTGGGGATAATCTGAGCTAGTCCAGCTGACTGATCAGCTGCAGTGTTGACCTTCACAATAGGTATAGGGCCATCCTCTATGATAAACCACATCTCATCATTGATTCCAGACAAATGTGCTTGCATTCTAATTTTCCATTCATCATAGTCCTCAGCAGAGAACATTGGAACCTTTGATTTCACCATCTTGGGAGCCATGCAAGTATGCAGGTGTGTTTTTCAAAAATAAAAAAGGAACTAGCTAGGTACTGATCAAAGCAGTGGCAAGCCAACTACTCTGATACCACTTATTGGTCCCTTAAAGTGGTCAATGTCTAGAGGGGGGGGGGTGAATAGACCTGGAGTTCAAAATCAGATTTTTCAAACTTTTCAAGAAGAGGGATTCTAGAACCTTACAGTAACTTCTTTTAAGTTTAAAAGATAAGTCTACAAGAGATTTAGCAACTGGACCACAAAGGTTACAGCTGTGGACTTAACAAGTCTGCAGCTGCAGAGTTCAAAAACTTGCAAAATAACAAATCACTTGTAGAAAAAAATATCAGAGGAGTTCTCACAATTAAAATTGTATTGAGAATACTCTAATGTGCAGCGGAATAAAGTGAGTGTTAATGAAAAACAATATAAACAAACTTAACAACTGAGTGACTTAGAGAAGTCTACAGCTGTAGAGTCAGTTTTTCTTTGTGATAAACACAAAGTTTTATGCACTCAGGTTTCAAAACAATGATGAATGTAACAAGGAAATTAAATATGCAGGACAAGAATATAAATAGCAGAAGGTAAAAAGACCAGGTTTATAGTAGTTCAGTGTCTATAAAAGACCACCATCCACTGTTACACCACTCAGGTGTCAAATTCACTAAGATGTGATCACTAAGATCAATACAAGTAGTTCCCCCTTAGAACTAGGTTCACTCAGATTCCTATTCTAAAAAGAGATTAAACTACCCTATTCACTCAGAATATAACTCACAAAGAGTTTTTACAAAAACCTCACAAAGAGATATCTACACTAAGTAGAAATATAAAATAGGTGAGGGAACAACAACAAAAAGGTGTGATTCTTTCTAAGAAAATCCTAACCAACTATCCTATGAATCACAAAGAATAGAACGAGTAAAGCTCTCAGAATATTGCTGACTGTAGACTTGCTTAGGTTGAATGCTGGAATGCTCAGGGTTGTTGTTGTTGTTGCCTCTGAGGACTTCTTCTATTTATAGATTGAGTGGAGTGACTTATCCGTTGGGAATTTCAAATTTGAAATTCAGATAAGGCTCATCTCTCTCTATTTGGCGTGTGTGAAATGGTCATCATCCTTCACATAGGATAGTACTGATTGTACTATGCCATTTTCTTCAGAATTCTGGCCTTCCTTGTAACTAATCTTCATTATCCTCCAAATTCTTTAGAAATAACCTCCACTTAAGTACAATTTAGTGAGTGCTTGAGAGCTACACTAATAGTGCTTAAGGGTCTTCATTATCTTCAAATAATCTCTGACTTATACCATCTTCTTCAAACGGTTCTTTGCAGCTATAGAGTCTTCAACCTTGCAGCTGTAGAGTCATGTCAATATAAAAAATCGGCTGTAGAGAAACCTAACAGCTGTAGGATCATGTCTTAACTGTATAATGATCAAATATACAGCTGTAGACTTTTCTTACAACTATATGTTTCAAACACCAATTTCCTTAATACAAGTATTAGATCAAATTATCAAGTTAAACACATTGTTTTGCACACATCAAAATCTAAATCAAGGTACTAACAGTTTTCATTAATTAAACAATTATGATTAGTAAATTATAATTTTTACGGTTTAACAACCGTAATTATTTAGTAAAACAATCATATATGTCTGTTTAGTAAGAATAAAGGTGACATTGTAGAAATTCACTTGATTTACAAAGTGCACTTAATTAATTCACAAAATATTATTGGTTATGTAATCTGCCACCTTATTAAACAATTTTATGAAATAAAATAAAATATTTTTTTTTCTCAAGCAAGAATTCAAGAGAATGAGGACTTTAATATTCAATTTCATCATTAAAATGCTATCTCTCTATTTTGTTTCTAAGAGTTTTAAGGTTTATCTAGCTTCCTTAGACATACGCGTCTCTTCTAAAATTATGGACTAAGATTCTTATGTTTGGGTGCTTAGATTATGTAAAAATTAAAATTTTAATTTGATTTATGGCTTAATTATATTGAATAGTTAGATTTCTTTATTGTGGATTAATTACACTTTGATGAGTTATTTCTAGCATATTAGGTATTTTTAATTGGATTGACAAGAAACGAGAGTTGAGTTAGTTCAATAGGTATGTAATTGAGGTTAATGAAATGTCGTATGTCCTATTGGATATCTAAAACCATCAAAAGAGAATAGATTGTCTAGATCATTCTTAATCGCGCATTGAGTTTATTAATAGAGAGATTGTTGATTCGATAAGGTTAATTTAATTTAGTCCAACCATTTAACGAAACATATGATGAACTAGTTTTGATGATTGCATAATCGAGATCATCAGAAGCATCTTCACGGCACTTGCACTTCTCATCGAAGTTAGGTAATTGGTTGTTTAATTGCTTGTTTTAGTTGGTTTATCTTTAATCTCATTACTTGTATTCGTGTTAGAAATAAAACCGAAACTCATAATTTTAATTTCAAAACATGTCAACGCATATGATTTACTTTGATAGACACTTACTTTTCTAATGTTTGATATTTTATTATTTGGTGTCTTGCCTATTATAACTATGCACCGAGTACACTTGTATGAGTGTTTACATTGTGAGTAATGATTTAGGCTAATCAATTCGAAAGGAGAATTGATTCAAATACTTGAATGAAACAATATCTTATGTATAACATTATCTACCAGAAATTTGTATATTGATTATACGTATCTTAATATTATATAAAGACGAATTTATGAAATCAACCAAAATACTCGATTTCGAAATTCCTCAATTCTCATTAATTTTGGCATTAAGAATTAATCTTGATCTTATAGTTTAAGTGTTTTAATCTTCAGAGTATATTTTAATATTTTATAAATATATGTATCTTATATAAATCTTATAAATATATTCATAATATCAAATCATATATCTAACTTTTTAATTTCAACCGTTCATCTTAATTTCTATACTTCTATAAATTTCAACTCCATTAACATTATTATTCTCATCTTTTAACTTTATTTTTTCGTGCATCTCTTGCTTTTTCTTATTTCTCTTCTGATGTTCTTATTTATCGTATTCTGATATTCGAATTCTGTATTTATCTTTTTATGTTCGAATTTTTTTGCAGGTTCATATTTTACATCTAATAATTTGGTTAAATAATATTTTTCTCTATTGCTACACAACTTTCTTTATTTTCTTTTGGATGTAATGTTTAATTGCTATAATTGCAGATCTATTGGATTTAAAATTTTAATGTTTGAATTGTTTATTGGTCTTCTTAATGTTCTCCTTTTTCATGTTTTAAATATTCTGATATTGTTTTTTTTATATTTAATTTTAATTATAGGTTCGATTTAAAATCATTGTGTCCACACCATATATACCATAAGTTGTGTATATATGCTCTCATGTGTAAATATTTATTTATTATTTAATTTTTTGCCACAATATTGTGTATGCATTGTGCATGTGGAAATCACTGATACATGTATATGTTGGATTCAAGAAATTATATATATATATATATCACATAATACACGTATATGTAAATTTAAGGAATCGTAACAGAATAAATTTTATAAAAATATTATGTTCTTGATTATTTTAACAATATTTTTTTTATATGTACTTGATTTTCTTTTAACATACCTATATAATAATAAAATTTTATATTATAAAATATTATGTTCTTTATTTATTTTTAATAGTATATTTTGATACGTTCTTGATTTTCTTTTAACATACTTATATAATAATAAAATTTTATAATTTAAATCTTACATACTTACGTTGTTGACAAAATAATCGACGCTACGAAGGTCGCCGACCTACTTGGAAGCTAGGTCACCAATTCTGACCAAGATCAACATGGGGAAGCTCGCCTGGAGAGAGGAGAAGCTCGCCCTATAACCAAGTCAAGATCAATCAAGCTCAAGAGGGAGAAGCTCGCTCCTCTGGAGGATAGCTCGTCCAAGCCCTTGGAGATCAAGGCTTAGAAGCTCGCCTAGGTTTGGAATACATAGCACGGATGTATAAATAGCATAAAAATGTAGTAGGACAAAAAAACCACAATGATAATACACAAAGATTTTCTCTCTCTAAACTCACCACTCTCTCTCTACATTATCCCCCAAGAACACTTATTTCTTATTTCTTAGATTATTGTTTGATAGAGTTATATGTTATTATAGCCACATAAACACACGATTACTAAATTCTATCAACAATTTGGCGCTAGAGGAAGGGCGTGTCGTTAAAAAAATTTCGTATATTGCATCCACGGTTATTCCCAACATCTACATATTTTCATGACAAATCATCATCAGCGATCCAGAATCCATATTCCTATTTCTCCACAAAGCCAAAAACCCAACACACGTACTACACATATACATACACCTATACACACAAACATCAAAAAAGGAGGAAGAAAATGAAAGAAACAAATCTGCCTCCACCAAGAATCGATCCCGAGTCGCTGAAGAGGTCAGCGAAACTCGTACCACTAGGCCACTACACCTTGATGCTGTCGCTAGGGTTCGAACCTGCGTCGAGCAGCTAGCATCCAGGATTGCTTATCGCCACTGCACCTCCTCGCACCCGCAGTCGCCGAGTCCGTCATCACCTGAACGAGGCATTCGTCACCTGAAAACACAGGCCTAGAAATCAGTCGAGCCTCTGTATCTCCAAAAATACCTGCTCATTTGAAGTGCACGACCGCTGTGCGCGGCAGCATTGCCGTGAGGCGCTCCAGATCGGAGCGCCCTTGCCCCGGAATCGCGCAACCGCCGCCGTCGCTCGCACCGCCACCTCTAGCATCGCCGCCCATCTCCACCCATCGCTGCAGTCGGTGCCGCCCGCGTCACTTGCGGAGCAACCATCACCCCTGCTTGGTTGTCCTACCAGCACCGTCGCCTTGCCACGCCGGGATAGAGTTTTTCCGGTGCCGCACTACTGGAGGATTCTCAGCCGCTGGAAATGAGTGTAGTACATTGCTTTTGGGGTTTGACCTAGTTGTATTGTATTGGGCCAGAATTTATTTTAGTTTGGACCTTGTATTATTATTAGGTTTGGGCCCTGATTTTGTTAGTTTTGGGCTTGTTTAGCTTGTTTATGTTTTGAGCCAATGTTATTATTTAGTTGTCTTGGGCCCTTGTACTATTTAATTAGGTTTCGGGCCCTGATTTTTATTTGTGTAATATTTGGGCCGGGTTAATTATTTCAGCCCGCTTGTAAAAAAAAAATCGCTGGAGACAACGCTCCAGCAACCCACCGCTCAGGGCTGAAAACCCCCATCTGATTCTTTCACTGCTGGAATAGCAACTATCACCGAAGATGTCTACCTCTTTGCACCGGTTTGAAGTTCTGCTCGTCGTTAATTGAACGCGCTCGACCGTCGATCCTACAACCTCTGTTCGCTTATCGCCGGAAAAGCTCACACCACAACTCTGCAACAGCCGTCGTCGTGGCAAAGCTCACCTGCCACGGCGCCACCGTGCGCCGCCGACTCAAAAGCCATCGCCAACATCTTGCGAGCAATCAATATGATAAACAGATACCCGGCGACCAGGTATTCTATATCCATAAATTAATTTGCGATGCAGACTATTCATTTGCAAGAAATAATTGGCATTGCACTCAATAGGTATGAAAAAAAAATCAAATCAAATCGGTAACTGCCTTACATAATTGACCAAGTCAAAAATATCAGGCCTGATAAAAAAAAAAAAAGAGAAAAGAGGATTTTGCTTGCCTGATTGATATCAGGCCATTTTAAATTCTCCCAAAAACACACGTCCAGGACTTATTTAAGTCTAATAAAGTTACTTGGACTCATCAATTTTGGATTGGGCCTAATTCAATATTTTTAATATATTTAGCCCGAATGATTAATTAAATTAGTCTTGCAGAATAGGAATTAATTATCTGCAGGATTAGTTTAGGAGAAAATAAAATTGCTTCTTAAAGCAATTAAATTCCAGGAGAATAAATAAAATTGCTTCTTAAAGCAATTAAGTTCCAGAAGAAAAAAATTGCTTCTTAAAGCAATTAAATTCCAAAGGAATAAATAAAATTGCTTCTTAAAGCAATTAAGTTCCAGAAGAAAAAATTGCTTTTTAAAGCAATTAAATTCCAGAGGAATAAATAAAATTGCTTCTTAAAGCAATTAAATTCCAGGAGAATAAATAAAATTGCTTCTTAAAGCAATTAAGTTCCAGAATAAATAAAATTGCTTCTTAAAGCAATTAAATTCCAGAGGAATAAATAAAAAAATTGCTTCTTAAAGCAATTAAATTCCAGAAGAAAAAATTGCTTCTTAAAGCAATTAAATTCCAGAACAAAAAATTGCTTCTTAAAGCAATTAAAATCCAGATGCCCCCGGGCACGATTATCACCAGATGCCTTAGGGCATGACTATCCCGTCTTTATAGGTGATGTCCATCCCGCCTATATTGACGCCGCCTATATAGGCGATGCACCTCCCAGATGCATGATTCCGCCTTTATAGGCGATGCGCCTTCTCGAAGCAGTAATGCTTCTTGAAGGCATGATTATCCCGTCTTTATAGGATATGTCCATCCCGCCTATATTGATGACGCCGCCTATATAGGCGATGCGCCTCCCAGAGGCATGATTCCGCCTTGTAGGCGATGCGCCTTCTCGAAGCGATGATCCTTCTTGTAGACAAGATTATCCCGTCTTTATAGGCGATGCCCATCCCGCCTATATTGACGACGACGCCTATATAGGCGATGCGCCTCCCAGAGGCATGATTCCGCCTTATAGGCGATGCGCCTTCTCGAAGCGATTATCCTTCTTGAAGGCAAGATTATCCCGTCTTTATAGGCGATGTCCACCCCGCCTATATTGACGACGCCGCCTATATATGCGATGCGCCTCCCAGATGCATGATTCTGCCTTATAGGCGATGCGTCTTCTCGAAATGATGATCCTTCTTGAAGGCACGATTATCCCATCTTTATAGGTGATGCCCATCCCGCCTATATTGACGATGCCGCCTATATAGGTGATGCGCCTCCCAGAGGCATGATTCCCCCTTATAGGCGATGCTCCTTCTCGAAGCGATGATCCTTCTTGAAGGCAAGATTACCCCGTCTTTATAGGCGATGTCCACCCCGCCTATATTGACGACGCCGCCTATATAGGAGATGCGCCTCCCAGAGGCATGATTCCGCCTTATAGGCGATGTGCCTTCTCGAAGCGATGATCCTTCTTGAAGGCAAGATTATCCCGTCTTTATAGGCGATGTCCACCCCGCCTATATTGACGACGCCGCCTATATAGGCGATGCACCTCCCAGAGGCATGATTTCGCCTTATAGGCGATGCGCCTTCTCGAAGCGATGATCCTTCTTGAAGGCCCGATTATCCCATCTTTATAGGCGATGTCCATCCCGCCTATATTGACGACGACGCCTATATAGGCGATGCGCCTCCCAGAGGCATGATTCTGCCTTATAGGCGATGCGCCTTCTCGAAGCGATGATCCTTCTTGAAGGCAAGATTATCCCGTCTTTATAGGCGATGTCCACCCTGCCTATATAGGCGATGCGCCTCCCAGAGGCATGATTCCGCCTTATAGGCGATGCGCCTTCTCGAAGCGGTGATCCTTCTTGAAGGCAAGATTATCCCGTCTTTATAGGCGATGTCCACCCCCCCTATATTGACGCCGCCGCCTATATAGGCGATGCGCCTCCTAGAGGCATGATTCTGCCTTATAGGCGATGCGCCTTCTCGAAGCGATAATACTTCTTGAAAGCACGATTATCCCGTCTTTATAGGCAATGCCCATCCCACCTATATCAACAGTGCAAATTGGCGATACGCCGAAATATTTCAAATCATGCAACTCTTGATCATAAATCACAATCAACAGTCGAATGGGGGGCAGACCCTGATACACAAAATCATCAAGAAGCAAATAGCTCAAGATACGCAAGGACACTAGTCCAAAAAAACGTTATTTTCAAAGCTCGAGGCAAAGGCCATCAAAGTGCCCATGTTCACTTAGGTGTCCTTCTTAAAGGATCACTAAGAGCCTGCGGCCACTAAAGTGCCTAGGTTCACTAAAGCATCCTCCTTAAAGGATCGCTAAGAACTCACAGCCCAACATAAAAAGACTCACAAAAGACGAAAGTGTCTAAGGCAAGGTTTATAAAACCCAATCGCCCAAGAGAGCAAAAATGTACGATTCGCGGCCCTAAAGTGGCGTAAGACGAACAATTCGCTTCCGTAAATGGTGTAAGACGAACATTTGCGTACCAAAATATAAAAGCGAGCAAAAGACAATAACGTTCGAAAAATATAAACAGTTGGGGGCACATTCACCAACGGCAGGAATAATCTATCCTTCAACCGGAGTGAATGGTGGTTAAATCTCATCCATCAGTATGAAAGAAGCAGGGCCGATACTACAACGAAAATCGCAAAGCAACCAAGCGGAAGCGCTCGCCAAGAAACCATACATTGAATATTCCAGCAATAGCAAAGTACAAAGGATCTCCAGAAAGATCGAAAAGCTGCAAACTATTTTTCAAATGCATCTATTTGCGGGTATAAAGAAACACAAGAAGTCAAGGCTCACTCAGCCCACACGAATGGAGCAATGAACACAGAGATTCAAATAACTCACGGGTATCTGGAAGGATTGCACAATACTCTTTTTTTCTACGACCGGTTTATCCACAAGGGTGGTTTACGGCTAGGTTTTTAATGAGGCCTGTAGCGTCCTTCTATGTATTCGTGACACGGTTATGGAATCATGCGGAGCCACACTTGATGCATCTATAGCCTGATGCTCGTTTTTCATCTAATGATTCAAACAAACATCAGGCTAGGGGGCAATTGTTTATAAAATAATCGACGCTACGAAGGTCGCCGACCTACTTGGAAGCTACGTCACCAATTCTGACCAAGATCAACATGGGGAAGCTCGCCTGGAGAGAGGAAAAGCTCACCTTATAACCAAGTCAAGATCAATCAAGCTCAAGAGGGAGAAGCTCGCACACAAGCTCGCTCCTCTGGAGGATAGCTCGTCCAAGCCCGTGGAGATCAAGGCTTAGAAGCTCGCCTATAAGCTCACCTAGGTCCGGAATACATAGCACGGATGTATAAATAGCATAAAGATGTAGTAGGGCAAAAAAAACACAATGATAATACACAAAGATTTTCTCTCTCTAAACTCCCCACTCTCTCTCTACATTATCCCCCAAGAACACTTATTTCTTATTTCTTAGATTATTGTTTGATAGAGTTATATGTTATTATAGCCACATAAACACACGATTACTAAATTCTATCAACATACGTAGATGTTGGCACATTCATATTTTAAATATTGTGTGGATAGATAACCTCAAATTATATATATATTTTATTATCGAATAAATCTATAAATCAATGATACATATATATATATATATATATATATATATATATATATATATATATATATATATGTTAATTTCTAGAAATCAAGATTTATTGTTTCACATCTTTATATAAATCCTTAACCCTTGAATCAAAACACACACAACATCACAATTCTCAAATTCGATTATTTACACCGTAATTTATTTACTCATTATGTATGCATTGTATTGACCGTAATTGATTTAATTAATTTTTATTTAATCTTAATTTTATTGTTGTTTTTATAAATTATTTGCACTCTAATCATATTTATTAGGGTGAGTTGCAAGATGCAACACTTATAAGAGTCTTATTTCATAATGCAACACTAAAAAATCAACATTTCAAAGTGCAACACTTTGTAGGGCCCTTCTACATTTTTTAATTGCAAATAGTAGCTTAGGGTATAGGGTTCTAGCTGAAAATATCAAATCAATCATTTACCTTCTCTCTCATCTAATACCCAAATTCAAAATTTTGAAAATCCGTCATTACATTATAAGGCAAGACTACTTTTTTTTTCCAGAAACTGAATACACGTTCTTCGCTCTTCTTTCTTCCTGTCTCGGGAGATTCCAACATTTTTTCCACCGAGGAAATTTTGCTACGAAACGGTTGGTCTGGCCGGCGGTTGGTGTCGGCGATGGTGTTCGAATTCAGGGAAGGGAAATGGGATACAGATGGTGCTGGAGCTGGTGTTAAACAATTTTTTTTTGTTTACAGCTTCAATAACGAGGTTAGTTTTTAATTTTGGGGTTGTCGTGTTATTTTGGGGATGATATTGGTGTTGTTTTGGGATGATATTAGGGTTGTCGTGTTGTTATGAAGATGATATTAGGGTTGTCGTGTTTTTAATTTTGGGGTTGTCGTGTTGTCTGGAAGGCGATTTTGACAAAATTCCGGCGAATTTCAGCGCCCCTACAGCCATCGCACAACTTGAAAACCGCTGTGAATCCTCGCCATCGTCTTCGGCAATTTCGCCGAAAATCATTGTAACAGTCGCTGGACTCAACACCAAACAGTCTTCTCTGTTCTATCGCCGTAAATCGAAGAACACATACCTTTCAACGCCTCTGTTCTCACCTGCACCCATCGCCGTTCACACCGCAATTTTTACCGCCGGAACCAAAATCCGATTCAACAGCGCTCGCTTGAAGAAGATGATGAGATAAGGTCTGGGTTTTGCTGTAGGTGATGAGATAAGGTTGTGAGATAAATTTTGCTGGGTTGGTGAGTTTTGCTGGGTTTGGGTTTTGTGAGATAAGGTTTGGTTTTTGCTGTATGTGATGAGATAAGGTTTGAGTTTTGCTGGGTTTGTGAGTTTTGCTGGGTTTGTTGTTGTTTTCATCCCAGGATCTGTTACTAGAAGTCAGGATTATATATATACACATGTGTATGTATAATTTCTTTTTTCTGCTTTAAGTTTTGGAGGTGATGTTCATGAAAACTCACCGGAAAATTATTTTGGGATTTGAAATTTGTACATAATATCAGTTTGGAATTTTATTTATTTATTTGTTAATTTGTTTGGATTGTCATTTTGATTTGTTTATATTCATAAACTTTAAATATATTGGGTAATATATGAATTATTTTTGTGTTAAAAATGAGTGATATTCATTCCAGAATTTTTGTGCTAAAATTCTAGATTTTTTTTTTTTTCATATTCAATGTTTTGAATTATATTCAGAATTTTGTTATCCCGAATCGATTTTTTTTTTTGTTATTTGTGTCCAGCGGAGAGGATGATGATTCAGGAACTAGGCCTCAACTATTGTGATTCCAAATTTCCATCTCTCTCTCCATTTTGTCCGTTTCTGTATCACTATTAAGCTTGTCCCTTTTAATAATATCATATTCTCTCTCTACAATGTGTGTATGTATTTGAATATCTTATTAATTACTCCCTCTGTCCCGCAGGAATTTGCATACTTTCCTTATTTGGACGTCCCACACAAATTTGCACACTACTAAAAAAAGAAGCATTGATTTACGTGCACACTCACAAACATTTACACATATTTACCCATATACCACTACTTTATATATAAAACTATTTTTTCTTAAAAAATGTGCCGTCCCGTAGGGTGCAAATTCCTACGGGACGGAGGGAGTATTTGATTTTAAATTTCTAACGTACAACAATTTTGGAGATCTTCAGTACATTTCTTTTTGATAATTTGAATTTGTATTTAATTTAAAATTGAACTTATCATTATTTGAAATTTGAGATTTTTCAGATTTGAAAAAATAGATTTTCAACAAAAATTAGTGGTATTTACAATTTAAAATTTGAATATGAATATTCAACAACAAATTACTAGTATTAACAATTTTGCGCGTCATATCATTTTTTGCGTGTTGGTATTAAAAAACAAATTAGAGGTATTCAGAATTAGAATTCTTAATATATGTAAGATTGGGTCCAAAATGGACCTAAATAATTCAACAACAAATTAGTAGTACTTACAATTTTGCACGTTGTATTCATTTTTTTTTTTTGTATTCAGAAACAAATTAGAGGTATTCAGTATTTAAATTTTGCAGGATCTGAATATATGACTAATTTAAATTAAAATTAAATTTACGAATATGTGTAAAAAAATTACAAATTTGAAAATTACGAATAATGTTTTGAATTATATTCAGAAATTTGAATATGAAAAAATTATATTAAGAAATTTGAATATGAAAAAAATTAGTATTATTCAATCTGAATATGAAAAAAATTAAAATTCGAATATGTGTAGAAATCTGAATATATAATTAATTCAAATTAGAGGTATTCAGTATTTAAATTTTGCAGGATCCGAATATACGTATATGAAAAAGAACTGACATCTGAATATGTGTATAAAAAAAAATTCAACAAATTAAAAAAATATTTAAATCTGAATCTGAATTAAAAAAAAAAATTCAAAATTATAAAAAATTCAAATAGAATATATTCGTAGTATAAAAAATTCAAAATTATAAAAATTTTAAAAAAATTTGAAATTTGAAGTATGAAAGGAATTAAAATACGAATATGAATATATTCGTAGTATATGGAATTTTGAATATGAAAAAATTAGTAGTACTCAATCTAAATATGAAAAGGAATTAAAATTCGAATACATGACTAATTCAAATTCAAATGAAAAATTACGTATATATAAAAGCAGAATATTAATTAATCAAAATTAAAGGAGATCTTAATAAATGTTAAAAAATAATAATAATAATATTTTGGTATAAATTGAACTTTAAATAGAACCTCTTTTCGACTCTTTTCTGGTATAATATTCTGGTATAATATTTTGGTATAAATTAAATTTGAAAATTTGAATGCTTAAATACTCGTGGTCCAGTAAAAAACAAATTACAAAATTCAAATTTAGGTGAACATAAATACTTTGCTGAATTTAGTAAAATTAATTCATTTCTAATATAAGTGGTCGAATATTATATATTAAATTCTTTTAATTTCAGGTTTAATAAAAGGAAGTTTATCCAATTAATTTGGAGAATTAAAGAAAACATGCATCTGGTTTATTTGTTTGGAGTAGAAAAGAAAAAAGGTGTAATTAATCCTGCCAATGCCACCCTGACTAGCAAGAGGGTATTCTCTTATTATTAGAGAGAAAATTAAATACTTTCATAAAATCAAATAAAAACGTACGAAAAAAGAAAAAAAAAAGGAAAGAGGAAAGATGTGTGAAAAAGTAGAAAAAATTGGAGGGAGGAGAAAGGAAAGGGAGAGAAACCGTCTGAAACAAAAAAAAAAAAAAAAAAAAAGGAGAGAGGAGAGAGTAAAAAAGTAGATGCTAGAGGTCAAATCACAAAAATTGAGAAATAATATTTGTTTATTGGTGAAAGTGTTGTATATGGTAATAAAGTGTTGTGTTTTGAAATATGGTATTATGAGTGTTGTGTTTTGAATTATAAGTATTAAAAATATTGCATCTTGCAATTGTTCTTATTTATTATTATTATTATTATTATAAAATTATTATTGTTTATATATCGCATTATTTCTAACATGTTAAGTCATTCATAGATGAATATTATATGTGGATCTAATCATCATTTTTTATACTTACTAATGTGTTTATATTATTAAAAAATTTAATAACATTTTATTGTAGAGTGGGTTTTGTGTGAAAGTGGTTCATATCATGAATCACTTTTTAATAAACTAAAAAAGATAAACCAATAAAAATAAATCTTATATAATTTTTTTTAATTTTCTTTAATCATAAAAAAATAAATCTTATAAAATATTATCTCTTGATTTTATTTATCTAATTCTCTTTTGTTTTTATTATTTAAGAACGACTAAATCTTATAATATTTTTTAATTATAATAAAATAAATTTATAAATATTATGTTCTTGATTTCCTTTTGATATACTCATATAATAATTAAAAATTATACTTTAAATATTTTTTTGTTTATCTTAAAATATAATAAAATAAGTTTTAGATATCTCTTGATTTTCTTCAAATATGACAAGCTAAATCTTATAATTTTTTTTTTAACTTTGATCCTAATTTCAATTCTATAAACATGATAAATCAAATTTTTTTATTACAAAATATATTTCAATTATAAATGATTACTATTTTTAGGAGATAAAGTTATTTTTTTGACTTATTTAATTAATTATAAATTTAATTTGTATAATATTTAATCAAATCAATACACAAAAATTAAATATATCAAACAAAAATTAATTATCTTATAATTCAATACTCTCACAGTCCCATAGGAATTTGCACACTTTTCTTATTTGCACGTCCCACACAAATTTGCACACTACTAAAAAAGGAAGTATTGATTTACGTGCACATTCACAAACATATACACATATTTACACATATGCCACTACTTTATGTATAAAACACATTTTTCTTAAAAAATATGTCGTTCCGTAGGGTGCAAATTCCTTCGCGACGGAGGGAGTATTATATTTATAAAATATTATTCTTCAAATAACAAAAGTATAATTTTTTATACATATAATGGTTTATTTTATATACACACATAAATCATATAGAAATATCTACATAAGCCATATCATTTATATTTATTTAAGAATATACCATTATATATATATTTAAAAAATGTAAATATAGAATATCATATAATCTATAAATTTGACCGAGTTACTAAATAAATCCCGTAATTTGGGTGATCGAATAACTCATATGTAACATGTACAATATGCACTCACTCAACAATTGAAATTATTTATATTTAAAAATGTGGACTGATTACACTAATAGATTTATATTGTCATCAATTCCTAGTATAAAGTTTAAGTGTATTCAGTCTCAACTGTTGTTGACTGAGTGCACATTGCACCCAATTTAAATGTTTGTTGCATGTGAGACTTATTCATTGGGTAAATATTTAATGTTCATTTTGTAACTTTCAGATCGATATTATGTTCTTTTGATTATTTTTCCTATGAACCCGGATATTCTCCCCCCATAATTGAGTAGTTCACCCCCCCTTCACTTCACCACCCTATATTTTCTTTCCATTGTAAATAATCATTACCATTATATGACTTAATTGATTTGCAAGTTCACCCCATCATATTTCAAAGTAAAAACCATGCGCTTCAGTGAACGTCCGCGATAAATTATAATGGACAAAGTTACAAATTTTGATTTTTAAATGATTTGAATGTGAATTTCTTATAAGGTGAACGGAGGTTAACTACTCAATTATGGGGAGAGACTATCCTGTCCTTCCCCGCCGACGAAGGAGCCCAAGTCCAATCAATTTTGTTAGACTGACAGAGCTATTTATCCTGTAAACTTGCATGTATTGAAGCCCAAATATAATTCTATGATTGGGCCATTGTGACTTCGGCCCAATTAACATTATTTGCATAAAAGATATTAATTTCAAATGGACTAAATTACAAAATGAAAAATCATGAGGACACGACAGGATCATATACATTATAAGGCGGCGCCATCCTTAAAAAAACAAAAAGAAATTTAGTTGAATCTCTCTTATCATCAAATAAATCCAATATTATATATATATGTGGTCAAAAGTTGAAGTCTTGTCCATCATTGTGATCTGGGAATGTTACACATTTGTAAACTTTGCATTTTGAACACAACACACTCCCAATCTGCCAAAAATGATGGGATTGTTAGTTCATAAAGTAACCCTGCCCTTTGAAAGAAAGATTAAAATGATGTATGATTAGGAGGAACTGTATACTTACTGCTCGACAAGAAGGACATCGGCGGTAGACCCGGTTATTCTCCGATCGAACATTCGTCTTTTGCCCTTTACAAAACTCACAAACCATCCATCCTTTACCATTACAACATTCACACTTCATTTCTGAATCCAAACCCTAACATTATATATATATATATATATATCAACACCAAGTAATTAGAATTATTTGAAACAATTATTAAATTAATTCCTTAATAAAAATTAATTGCAATTAAAACCCCTATAAATTTATATGTCAAAATTTACCAAACAAAATGCCAATTGTTGCATTCGAGACTACAATTAATCTTCATATATATGCATTTCATTCTCCTATTTCATTTCATACCACACATGCAATTACGGTGTCGTTTCAAACATCAAATCTATATATTGATAAAACGAACATAACACAATTGTAGAATTTATCACTCATACAAAGTAAAACCATCTTCAAATTAATAAAAATGAGCTAGGCTAGAGAGAGAGAGAGAGAGAGAGAGAGAGAGAGAATTGAGTATACCTGTTGTTGAATTGGTATGCAACTCAATGGTTTTACATTAATCCTTGATGAGTTGTATTGCTGTGATGTTATTGGTTGATTATTATAAATAAAATTCAGACTAAAAGAATTAGTTGAAGCCATGTTTGTAACTGATCGAGTTTTCTCCATTTTCAGACCACTCTCTCTATATCCATTCACCAACACCAATACTGCTTTTGTGCTCCAAACTTTGCCCCCACAAATATTATTTTATCACAAAATTGCCACCCACCCCAATTTTTGTGGTTCACAGACCATTCACTTTAAATAAATTATTTAGGAGGTATTTGACTATTTGGTGGGGACATAAGAGATATATATAATAATGAATTTTTATATTGATTTATCTTGTTTGGTAAGATGTACAAATTTTATCCTGATTCGACTTTTATACGGCCGACCCTGTAAAAGAAGAGGTCATAACATTCTTTTTACTATTCACAACGTAATAAATTATCTCATCTTCCCCATCTTATAATTTTTATATGGCTTGAATAGTAACGTTTGTTCTTATATATCTACATATTACACTCTACCAAGTAAAATTACTTTTTTTTCTCTATATTATACCCTACCAATTGAGACTTTTATAGGATTAAATTTATGTAATTTTTCTATTACCCCCTACCAAATAACATCATATAAATTTTACTTACAAAATTTATAACTTCTAATATTGACTACTAATCACCACCTTAGGCTTCAATATATATTACACGAAGTCGTTTTTCTGATATGCGATGTTAAATTGCATGTACAAATTGAATTTAAAAAATATTATTATTGGAAAAATTACAGACACAAATACTACCGTGCATCCAAGTGCATACATGCACTTGGATTTTATTTCAATTTTAAATTTAATTTGCTTTTTCCATAAACACACACTACACACCGCACTGTGTATTGTTCTTTGGATATTAAGAAGTTGTTCTTAGGGTATAACTAAATTGTTCTTAAAGTATTAATAATTGTTCTTGGTTTATTGATACAATAAACTCCATATTCAACATTAATCTGAATTGCCAGCCAAGAAAGTATTTCTTCGACCACAAGCTGAATGGGTTTCAAATCTCTGTATATAATTCCCAACATGTGGAGGTACTCTAATGCTACCAAAACGTCTGCAGCATAAAACCTACAAATATTTCAACCACCAGTTAGAATAATGAATATTTCAAATAGGAAAATTTTGAGAAACACAAATAAAAGTATTCTGATGGCATGGCATTTTCTGTTCAAACAAAATCAAAGTGATTGCCAAGCTCCCTATCTTTTCTTCAAACAAAATTTAAAAAATGTAATCGTATTATTTATGATACCCCAAGAACAATTCACAATACCCTAATAACAACATACAATATCCTATGAACAATTTATAATACTCCAAGAACAATCACAATACCCCAAATATAAGTATAAGTAAACACCCCAAGACCTTATAATACCCAAGAACAAGTCTAAGTAAATACCCGAAGAACAAATAACAATACCCGAAGAATAAATCACAATACCCCAAAAATAAATATAAGTAAATACCTCAAGAATAATTTATAATACCACATGACCAACTCACAATACCCCAAGAACAATTCTCAATACCCAAAGAACAAATAACAATACCCCAACAACAAATATAAGTAAATACCCAAAAACAAGTCACAATACCCCAAGAATAATTTATAATACCCCAAGACCAACTAATAATACTCCAATAAAAAATAAAAAATTAAACTAAAAAAAATCCAAATAATTCATAAAAAATTAAGGAAAACAGAAGATCCAAATCTCAAACTCACCCATAAATTAAAAGAAAAGTAAATATTGGGGGCCCAAAATCCATCTCCGATATGTTTAACTTCACTCCGGCGGTAATGTTTCTCCTCCGATGATGCGACTGTGGGCAGGAGACTTCCATAATTTCCGGCAAGGTGGACTTCTAGGTGTTGAAGCGGCTGGATTTCTTTGTGGTGGTTGAGAGTGGATTGCAGGTTTGATTTTTCCGGTGAGACTGCTTCATGGTGACTGCGCGGCGATTCCGGCATGGAGCTTGCGATTCCATTTTCTCCGGCGAATTTCCGGTCGGCTGCTTGATTTGTGCAGTGGGCGACAGTTGGTGGTGCTTCCAGGCGTGAATTCCGGTGTGGCGGCTTGTTGCTTCTCTAATTTTTCCGGCGGCAGAGGTGGTTGCAAAGAGTGGCAACAAGAGTAGTGGGAGGACGAGCAGTTTTAATTTCCTAAAACCATGGCTGCTTCTCTCTCTTCTTGATGTGTTAAAGAATGTGTCAACAACTAATTGTGGGGAGGGCGGATCTTGCGGCGGCTTGAAAATTTAACCGAAAATAGTCAAAATTAAAGGTTTTATATTATGCACAGTAGAATCACTTAATTACAAAATAATTTATAAAATTGACAATAATTATAAATTAATTTTGTGCATTAAAAAATATGTTTCAGTATAAAAAATTACACTTTTCTATAAATATTATGAATTAAATTTTTAAATATAATTATTTTTTTAAATCAACACGTAAATGCCCAATTATTATTTGTCTTGATAATTAATTTTCAACTTTAAGCCCAGAGCAAACACTTGCATTAAATCAAAATCAAGAAACATCTTTCATTGTCCATAACTCAAAAGTATTAAAATAAACCAATGTATACAAATCATATATAAGTTAACTAATAGAAAAGAATACATAATTAAAAATAATAACCCCTAATTCTTGCTAATTGCATGGAGAAAACAACAATATTATGAAATTACTAAGTTAAAAACAGTGATGATATATGATCATGATTCATGAAGCTTTAGAGAAAGAGAAATCCTCATCGCTAGTCAAGGCCATGGAAGAATACATATCACCACTCGAATAATCCTCATGATCAGAATCTCTCTCCTTCAACTCCTCAATTCTCTCTCTAGCCTCCTCCAAATCCCACCTCTTCTCCACATCCCACTCACAACAACACATCCCAATCTTCAAAAGCCTCACCATTTCCCCTTCCCCATTCCTACTCTTCATCTCCTTATCAAAAACCTCCCCTGTCCACTCTTCCCTCACCACCGAGTTAACCCACGTGGCGAGGTCCGAGCTCGGCCCTCGCCCCTTCTTTAGGTAGTTAGCCGGAAAACGGCCAGTCAGGAGCTCCAGGATGAGGATCCCGAGACTCCAGACGTCCGTTTTCCGGGTAACTCTGTCGTTTTGCATGGACTCGGGGGACTTGTAGGCCACCATTAATTGTTGGGCATGGTCCTTGTTGATGACAGGGGAGAGGCCGTAATCGGCTAGGATGGGGTCGTACGAGGAGTCGAGAAGGACGTTCGACGATTTGAGGTGGCCATGAGGTAGGGTTAGGGATGGCAGTTCTTTGTACAGATGACAGAGCCCTCTTGCTACACCTTTGATGATCTTTAAACGTGTTGGCCAATCGAGACCTTGTTGATTCCCTGTTTTTTTACCATGCAAGTGACTTGCCAAGCTGCCATTTTCGACAAAATCAGTGACCAAAAGCTTCTCTTCTTTCCTATAATAGAAAGCCACAAGAGGCAGCAAATTGCGGTGAGACAGCCTCCCTAGCCTCCTCATATGCTCGTAAAACTCGTCTCTCCCGGCATTGTTCATCTGCCTGAATCGCCTCACCACATAAGGCCGCTTCCCCGACAGCAGCAGAGCCTTGTAAGACGACCCGAAGCTTCCACTCCCCAACACCTCCGCAGAGGCCTTCAGAAGATCTTCCAACTCGAACCTCTCCCTGTCGTTCTTCACAAACTGAATCTTTCCATGCTCACTATTCTTGTAACTAGTTACTACATGTTTTGCTTCTTTAGAATATTCCACTGATTTCTCGTACCCCCTGCGACACGCCACGAACACGATTATAAACAACGCCAACAGGGCGCCGACCACTGCAGCCACAACGAAAGCGATTTTCTTGATCGAGTGCTTCGGCTTGCATGGAGCTAAAGGCGCGCCACACACATTGGCGTTTCCTGCAAACAACAGCAACACGTTTCTTCATTAACTATGCGCATTTTATTTTTATAGATATATATTAATTAATATGCATGATCAAATGAGATCATGGGCAACTGCATTATTACCTAATTGTCAACAACGTGCGTCCCATTTCATTGCAACATCTCATCTTATACACAAGATTAATCAAGAAAATATGATTAATTAAATAAATAAATGTGGAATATTTCGTGATTTTAATTACAGTGAAAATATATTGCAATGTTGATCTCATATTAGGATTTAAATCTTATAGCTAGTATGAATTTATTTTCAGAATTAAGTCTTGTAACTTTACAAATAACGTAAATTAAACCATATATATTCTGATAAATTTAGCCAGACTTTAATTAATTAAGAAAAGGAATTCTTATTTATAGGACTGAATTGTTAAGAGCCAATAGATATCATATAAGAATGATTTTACAATTTACTCTGAGTTTAGATGGAAATAATGCTCGTTAATCCACAAATTCTGATTGACAAAACTATATGAACATCAACACACAAAGGGGAATAATTTTTTTAGTACCTTAATTTAAGAGTTTGCAGAATGAGGACAGTAAATCTTCCGGCTGGCAAAATAAAGATTGTAATTTTAGGACAATAACTTTTAAAGTAGCAAATTTAGACCTAATTGAATCGGGCACATCAGCCTGAATTCAATCCCCCAATTTGAATTGATTTGACCTCAACTAGTAAAAATTATTGTCTTTAAACTGCCAGCTACTGTCTTCATTTTGTCAACCCTTCAAATTACCATCCTCACAGAAATTACCCCATCATACAAAATCAAGAAAAATATTTCTTCAACAAAATTGTGAACAATGATCATGAATCAATCAAGGAAAAAAACATTAAGAAAACCAAAAACATCAAGAATCGAAGAGAAAATAAACATACCCAAAAAAGAGCTGGCATTCTGATTCCTAAGTGAATCTGGTATAGGACCTTCAAGCTCATTATATGAGAAATTCACCTTCAAACCCAGCTGCCGAAACTCGGGTATTCGCCCTTGGAACCGATTGTCCCGAAGATCCAGTATGGACAGCTTTGACACCCCCATCAAAGACAGAGGAATCTCTCCGTCAAACAAATTATTACTCAACTCAACTTGCCACAAAGATTTCATCCCTATAAAAGCATCACCAGAAATCTCACCACTAAAACTATTACTACCTAAAAACAATCTCCTCAGCTGCCTAAGCTTGTTGACACCACTGGGAAACGGCCCCGAAAAGCTGTTATTCCGAACACTTAAGCTGAACAGAGGCAACTCTGCAAGCGAATCAACGTCGACTCTGCCTCCTAGATTCATGTTCTCAAGCCTTAAACCTGTGAAAACACCTTTCCTGCACAAGACACCAGCCCAATTAGATTTGTTGTCCGAGCACAAGCTAGCATTTGCCTCTAACTCTTGCCAGCTAGCATCCAGCTCTTTGGTGTTCACAAGGGATTGCTTGAACTTGAGGAGAGACGTCGCGTAGGCAGCATCGTCGGACGAGATACGAGATGCTACGGACAACATGAAGAGCATGAGAAACCAACGGAACTTGGTCATGATCATGATCATGGCCACTAATGTTGCATGAATTTTTTTGGCACAGAGGAATTGAAGTTGATGATTGTAATCTGTTTGAAGATTATTACAAAGATTTTGTGATATATGATGGAAGGAGTCGGCCAAAAGAAGTAGTCCTTCTTGTATTGATCGTGGCCGGCTCCTCTAAATTTGGTTTTTTTTTTTCTTTTTTCTTTTTTGTAAACTCATTTTTCTTGTAAAGAGTGATGCTTGAAGTGCCTTAGCTGTCTAGTTGACTCTATTATAAGCATTTCAATTATTTTCTTGATTTATAATTATGACAGATTTTCTATAAATTTTTTCTTGGTATATAATTAAGACAGATTTTCATTTAAAATTTGTAAATAGTATGAAATTAATACTTATTATATTATATCACTATAGTATCAATTTTATAAACTATAATACATAATATAAACTTGTATAATATCAATGAGTGCATGTAATTATACCATTAGATGTGCGTAATGATATTAGTTTCTTACAATAAACATGTTTAATAGGATAGTCGACTCATTAAATATCAATATCATTATATATTACTCCATATTATTGGTAGCGAAATTTTCAACAATTCACTTAGAGTAAGTATCTCGTGCATCGGGAATAATGTATAATTCAAGAGTATTTTTATAATATAAATTACTTTTACTAAATAGTTACAACTATTTTATGTAATTGTTCAATACAAACAATAATAACTATTCAATAAAAATAACAGTTTGTTATTTGAAATATATTTAAATTATACTGTGCAGCTATTATATACATAACTTTTGCATTCGCTTATTACCATTCTTAGTTACTATTGCGTCAACTTTTTACCATACTTAAGGCTTGTTTTCAAATACAACTAGCAATTTATAATTATTTTTTTATTTGAAAAATTGGATCTCACCAACTTTAAGAAAAAATGATTTTATACTTTTAAAATGAAATTAAAAACATACTCTTCAATATCATATACTCATGCATTAGGTAATGAATTAATGATTTATTAATCGACCAAATCACATAGAATTTATATTTCTATTTGAATTAAAAATAATGTTATATTTATTATAATTTATTTATTGAAGTATATTAATTTCAATTTTCAAATTTTGGATATTTATCAAAATATCACTTTTAAAATTGTATTTTGAAAAATATTATCCATTAAGTTTTTTTTTTGGTAAAAGTGCTTTTGCACACTTCTTTTGTGACTCTTTTGTTTGTGTGACTTTTTCAGTAATATTATTGAACGATAATTTTCAAAATGCAACTATAAAAGTTGCATTTTGCCATTTGTTTTGTATAATCAACCAAATCAGGCCAAAACCTTCTTTCTTTCCTACCTTTCAAAATAGAGTAATGCTCTTGTGAAATTTGTTTGTAGTGTGAAACTGATATCATTGCATGTATTCATCACTGCGCCATTATATTTTGTACTATAATTTAGTTTATAAATCTAATAATATTATTAAATACATGATATTAGTGAATGCATATAACAAATGTAGCATGGGAGTTTGTGTTTAATTTAATATAAACACATGAATATACGTTTTATGTATAAAACTTAAAAACCAAAATTTTAGTTGGATAAAATATTTTTTTAGTTTGATCTAATTAATATCAAGATCAAATGGTCTACCACAAGGCCCAAAAAAGTGGAGAATGGATCCTCTGCTGGACAATAAAACCAGTAAATAGTGCTGGGAAGTAAAACGCTGGCGTATTATTAATATATTTTCTTTATTCTTCAGGTTTTGACCAAGTCATAATTTTTCTACCTACCGTGATAATGAGTTAAAAAGAAGAAATAGTTATTCATACGCCAACGCTTTATTCCCCAGCACCAATTGCTGGTTTTATTGTTCAGCAGAGGATCCGTATCCAAAAAAGTGATAAGAAAACTGCTACGAAGAGTCTAAAGTCTTTACACTGCACATGTATACAATACTAAATAATGAAATTCAGCAATATTTCTGCGTGTCACGACTGGCCAAATCTTACCAAATATTGGATTTAGCTATAATTAAGATTAAGAAAAGCTATTATAATGTACAATTTACATTCAACTTATTTAATTATATTTTTATTTATATTTATGTTGAACTATGCACCATCAGTTTAACGTACTCTCTAGAAATTTAATGAATCAGTTTCAAACACCAAACAAATTTCCATCTTATGAAAACCAAATTTCATCTTCTCAAGAAGAAAAAAATTAATCAATTTCCACAACCAAATTTGCTAAAAACGATTTTCCAACTCATGAAAACCAAACTTCATCTTCTTAAACGAAAAATGAATCATTTGTACAAACCAAATTTCAAAATGATAATTGAATCTTACCATTTGCAGAAAACTACATTTTCAATCAATATCTCAGAATCTAAAAATAAAAAACTAAAACCTTCCATCTTACCAAATCATGGAATTCCGCAAGATGAAGGTGATTCTGTAGGGTTTGAGAAAGATTTTGTTGGAAACAAAGATGAACAGCATACCGTTCTTCTGTTTCTTCCATTTCCTGCTCAGCTAAAACCAGAGAGCGTTTCCACGATGGAGGTGGATTACAGGGCTGACGGATGGACTTCTCGTAGGGCTTCCGAGGCGCTGATGAAGAAGATGGAAGCTAATTTGGGATTTTGAGGTGGGTTGTGAATTGAGTTTTCACAATCCGGGTGAAGGTGGGTTCTCACACCTCACAAAATGAGGTTTACAAAATCCACATCAAGTTTTAAACTCGGGTACAAAAGTTCATATAAAATATAAGCAAACATAGGATGTGGTATCCTACCCCTAAACCCACTAAGGCAAACAGTGCCTTGTTTGATCATTTACCATGGTACGTGATCCATTTACCTATGGACTCCAGCTCAATCAAGTTCAATAAAAAGGAATGACCCAAATACCGATGTCTCCATCACTTATGCACGAGACCTTCCCACACAAGACTCCCTCCAGTAGAAACAATGCTCACTCTGATATCCTAATAAGTTCAATACACGTCTTATTTCTCATTTAATACGAGTAGCTTATGATGAAAATTTAGCTGGTATAAACAGTTAAAAGTTTATTTTTATTTTTTTCACGGACTAACCAAATCAACCGCCTTATTTTTCAGTCAGGTTGTGATCGGTTCCTCCAGATTTTGGTTTCCCTTTTAGGTTTACTGTAAACATAATCAGATCCAACAGACTAAAACTGATCAAACAGACCGCCCCTACATGTAGCTCTAGCTACAATATTTACAAAATGCAAGAAAATTTTGAAACGATACCTTAAAAAAGTTATTCAGCTGCATTTCTGGGCAAAGTCACAGAGCTGGTTAAGAGTGGCCGAAATCTTCCCGAGGCAATCTATAAGCTTATCGCCTTGACGTCTAATACTTTCTGTTTGTACAGCTTCAGCATTTTTCAGATCCGCTAACTTGTAGTTTACATCATCTGCTAGGTTACCATCCACTATTGCATAGATTTGTAATGCGTTTTCGTGCAGCATAGTAGCCATTATTAGCTCGTTCGTTTCAGTATTATTGTTTTCCTCAGGTGTGTTTGTGTTTTCCGCCTTTTCAGGTATCTCTTCTTGGTTTATCTTTGTGCTCGTGAAGTATCCCCAAGGGTTGCGTGTTTCAGGTCTGCGTCTTTTACGCTTCATCCTGCGGCGTTGTTTCTTGGAACCTAATCATGCAACAAAAAAGGAATTTAGATTGACTCAAATTAGGAAGCTGCAATGAATGAACTACAGCTATAACACATAACTTGACCCCAAATCCAATACCTTAAACTAATTCAAAATTCATCGTCTAATGGGATTGGTTGGAGGCTGCAACTTATTTGAGGAATAGTAATGGAAGAAAGCAATTTAATTGGAGCTTGATTCGTAATTCTTCAATGGAAATGATAATGATAAATGAATAGGATTATTGTGGTGGTTAATGACAATAATACCTGATCAGTTCACCGTTATTATCTTACTTTAATAATGAGATTGAAATAAGCTAAGCATTCCCTTGTTTTGATTAACTACCCCCTCACCTATAATCATTTTTAGTCTCAACTTATTTCAAGACTAGAGCAATATACCATCATTCTCTTGTCACTATTGAATGATTCTCATTATCATTTCTCCAAGCTCGCCCCTCCCCTCCCCCCCTTCAATTTTTTCGAGTGATTTTAAATGAGTTATGTTGTTGGCATTGGATCTCTGTACTTTCAAGAACTGAGTTCTTGTAATCCTGCTGCAAACAATTATATTACAAAGCAGCAACCGTCCACCGTCTCAAAACATCTCTAACCACCGTGCCCAAAAAAATGGGAAGCGAAGTACTTACCATCAAACCTTCTGGAACAATTTTGAGAGGGAGAAATACATATCCTAATAATAGACTATGCTAATTTAAAATGTCATATAGTAGTTCGTGACGAACCTTTGCCTGTTGGTACTACTATATGAGTGGATAGACTTGAGATCAAGAAGTTCATCTCAAATTTTGTTCGTTGGATTAAAAAGGGCCACCACAAACACATCCATGTTAATATAAGACAACACAAATCTAAAGCATATTGACCAAGTTGCTTCCTCCGTCTTACAGGAATTTGCACATTTTTCCTACAAAAATTTGCAGACTACTAAAAAAAAAAAATTGATTTGCGTGCACACTCACAAAACTATACACATATTTACTCATATGTCACTACTTTATTTAAAAAACACATTTTTCTTAGAAAATATGTCACCTCCCAGGATGTAAATTTCTTTGGGATGAAGATAGTAATAAATAGCTCAAACATGTAGCAAGACTACCATCCGCAATTATTCAATTTTCCGTGTAATAAATACCAAAATCCAAATGATCGAGGCTATAAGATTTCAAATAACTGTTCCAGAAGTCACGGACTAGAATTCAAACTTAGTATAGGCTTTTCTAAACTTTTCAAGAGAACCCCAATTATCCAATTCATATGTAACCACATCATGATAAGTGAAACTTAGGCTCACTAAATTCATTTGTTCAGAACACATATGCTTTAGAATATACTAGTCAGCGCTACTTTTAGGGGCACGATTTTTAAGAAAAAGTGTAATGAGTAGTATGTGTAGGATGGAGATTGTGAGTTAGAGATTTTGAGGGTGAAGATTTAAATGAATATTTCCATTTTAGGAATATGCAAACTTTTGCCAGACAAACTGAAAAGGAAAGTATGCAAATTTTTACGGGAAGGAGGTAGTATAAGATTTTATGATCTCCCCTCAAACATAGACAAGTATATATAAGCTGTTTAAGCAGAATAATCCTATCCGAAACCATTAAATCACGAAAATAATTGCCCGATTCTTAAAAACAAAACTCTTTCTCTTACTAAAACGATAACGAGAGGCAGAAAACAAATCTTAACCTATGCACTTTACTAACTTGATATAGCACACAATAGCTACAGCATATGTTGATGAATCTATCATACATGATTTCAAGACATTAATTCAATTTAAATTTCGTTGTTATGCTCAACTAGAACGAGAACAACAGTGTATAGTGTATCAGAGACATGCATTTACATCAAGTTGTTTCCCATCTTCTGCAGTTTATCAAAGAAATAGTACATATAAATAATCAGTATTCCTAGTAATGAATAATCAGTATACTACCAATTTCCATCTTCTATATTGCTCATTTATTCATCTGGAACTGAAAATAAGCATAAGTTTCAAGTTAGGGATAACTTTTTCTTCATCAAAAACCAAAAGCAAACATGACCTAATTATCACAATTACCAGTTTCGAAGAAGAAGTTTGTCACGCCGCCCTGCGCTTCCGGGTCGGAGTCCGGGTCGGTCTCTATAGCGACTTGCTCCTCTTCTTCCTCCTCCGCCTCCCCACCACCGCCATTCGTTTTCCCTCCGGTACTAACACACCCATCAATGGCCCTGAACAGCTCCATAGGGAACGACGCATTCACCGGCACTTCGCCGTGTTTAACCCGTCGATACTCGCTCAAAAGCGCGTCCCACTTACGTTTGCACTGGTTCAAGTTCCTGGTAACGTCGAGCGCGTGGCAATTCTCGACGATCTGCTGCCATTTCTGAAACGAAGGGAGCGTGGGTCCCCACTCGTATTCGACGGCGCTGATCTCGTTCACCAGAATCAGGGATTCTTCCACCGTCCACTCAGGAGCTGCCCTCGACCGCGTGCGGTGCGATTCCTGCGGTTCATCCATTTCTCGGAGCTTATTTCAATGGAGATATCTTCAAGATTAGAGGTGGATTCTGTAGGGAATTGCAGCTGCTGTAAGATGAGTCCAATTAATCAATTTAGTTTGTTTTTCTTCATTTTGGGAAATTTTTTATGTTTAATTTTCAAGAAATTAATAGGGTGACAATGGGTGTGTTTTCACTTTCAAACACTTTTTAAAGTGCATAACCATTTTTATTTTGAATAAGTAGAAGTGAAAAAAAAAAACACTTAAACATGTTTGTTGATAGATTTTACTAACGGGATGATTAATGGTTGTTTATCTTTGTAAGTCTATCAAACAATAAACTAAGATTTATGTGTTCTTGAGTGGATAATATAGAGAGAGAAAGTGAGAGCTTAGAGAGAGAATAATTGTATATTGTGATTAACTTGGAGAGAGAATGATACAAGAGAGACCTATTTATAGGTGTGCAAGTGTGAGGTGGCACCTTGTGAGCCTATTCGGCTTTGGGTGCTGACAAGGGTTCTTGACCCTTGTCTTGGTCTGTCACAATGCTACTTTTACAATGTTTCGTCCTACTATGTATATATGTCCTATTTAAACACTCGCGGCTCTGATCCCTGAGCTGGGCGAGCTTCCGGGCGGGCTCCGTTGCCTTGGCGAGAACAATATAGTAGTGGATTCTTGCTTGACCTCCGTGGATAGGGGCGAGCTTCCTTCTCAGTGGGAAAGCTCGCCTATGACTTCCTCTCTCCTGGCATGGTTGGGGGTTGAACCTGGTCCAACGGGAGCTTGGGCGAGCTCCTTTCCTGCTTCGCCGAGCTTCCCTGTGTTGGCCTTGGTTAAAGCTGGTGACGCAACCCCTACACAAGTTAGTGACCTTCTCAAACTTGGGCTAATTAATCCCATAACTATCGCTGGGTAGTTCGCCTATCAACATTTGCCCCCCAGCTCGCACACATCATGATTCATCTAATGTGTGGGCGAGCTGATTTGTCTCCATGGACGAAGGCTCGAGTGTTGGCGAACTACTTCTAGAGTAGGTACCGAGCTCATTGGCGAGCTCTAGTGTGGCGGTTGAGGGGCCGATGTGGTGCAAGAATCAAGGCGTCGTGCACGCCTTTTTAGGCCACACTTTCCGCGCCCATCATGACAAAACTTTCAAATTTTTGCACGTAGGTCCCCGGACTTCTCGGAAATCGCAGCTCGCCCCGACGTCTATAAATAAGAGAAAACGAGTTCACTTTCCACTTTTGCACCCCCGATTCTCCCGAGCTTTTTTCTGCGATCGTCTTTCTTGCATCCGACGGATTTTCAAAGGCTCCTCAAGGTAGAATCCGAATTCTTCTTTCTTTTCTTCTTTCTTTTGCAGATTACTCTCGTTCCTTTTCTGATTTCTTCGAGTTTCTGGAAATTTTGGACGTTTTCGGGAACTTTTGATTCCCTCCGATAACCTTCACCCTGCGATTCCGGTGACTGGGATTTTGGGATTTAGGATACCCACTATGTCGACCCAATCTTCGAGTAGAACCTTTTCTAACCGTAATCCGGAGAAGCGGCCGATGACTGGCAACGAACCGATCCCCGTTGTCACACCGATAATGATTGACCCGGCGTCTGAGACGGCCTCGGTAGCTCGCCCCGATTCTGGCGAGCTTCTCGGCGAGGTCCGATCTGATCCGGGGGAAAGAGCCACCAGTTCTGGTCAGAGCGAAGAGTCTTACGCGAGCTCTGGCGAGGTTTCAAGTTAGCTTCCAATGAGGCCTTAGTCGAGGATGAAGAGGTCACCGAAGCCGTGGGGGAGGCTGCCGATGTCGATGAGGAGGTCGCCGAAATGGGTGAGGAGGTCGCCGAAGTGGGTGAACAACGAGGCGACCTTGAAGAAGTTACGGTGGAGTGGCTCAACTCCATTGATTTCCCGGAGCCTCAGTTGATCGAACACCAGGTCCCTGCCGACATCATTCACCCGTTCGACTAGGAGGAATACGTCGCCCAGCACGTGGCGAGCTTCCCTCTTCCCGAGCGAACTTTCTGAGATGCGGCGAACAAATCCGACTAAAAAGCCAGCGAGATCAAGAGTGTAATAAACGAGTACCAACTCTCCCAGATCCGCGAGAAGTATCAGATCCCACTTGACATCTTCCTGTATGCCCCATAGAAGAAAGAGCTAGCTGATGCACCCCCAGCTGGGTTGACTGCCATAAATGTCCATACCCTCGAGACCGGGCTCACATTGCCCCTGCACCCGATCATCGGCCAGTTCTTGCTCGACAACAACCTCTCCATCACGCAGCTCACTCCCAATGCTTGGAGTAGCTTGTTGGCGGCGTTGGCAGTCTTCGGGCTGGAGTATGAAAATCGACTGACAACGGCCGAGCTCAACGAACTATTCACTGTCACCCGGCAAGTGAACGATGGCAAGGGGTATTATTACCTCAAAGTCCGCCCGGGAGAGAAGTTTTTGGGGATCCTTCCGAACAAAATCCATGACTGGAAGGAGCAGTTCATCGTGGAGATTGGCGAGCCTCCACCAACTACTGCTGACGAGGAGGGCAGATCTTTTCTCTTGAGGAATATGGAGAGGCTAGCAGTAGGTCGCTTCTCTCGGCGTGCGTGGGTTGAATTAGATTTACTAATCTAATTCACCTTTCTTTGCAGGTTTGAAGCACCACACGTCCAGTCGCGGCAAACCTGAGGTGACAACTAAGTTTGACTTGGTGCGGGCCGTTTGCTATTTGCGGAGTAAGGAGAATAGAGACGTTGCCCATTTGTGCCAACATCATTGTCTCCGACTAGCCGGGCTCCACACCTTGCCGCATCATCTCACAGTTCAAGGTCCTGAGCTTCCAGGTTGATGACTCATTGAAGCTCGCCAATTAGGTGGAAAGCTCGCTGAATTGCTAACCATCTCCCCACAATATTTTGCAGGTGGTGATTGGGTTGCATTCCAACGGTCGAAGTCCCCGAAGCCTATCACATATTAGCTCGCCGAAACGCCATGGGCCCACCCCGCCTCAACAGATTGGCTCTGCCCTCGACCCTCGCCCTAGAGGCGAGCAAAAAGGCCGAGCCTACCTCGAAGAGGGGCGAGGTAGGGGGATCCAGGACCCAGAAGGGGCCGACTAAGGCTCCGTCGAAGGTTAAGGCTGCAGAGGTCGCTAGGACCAATAGGGGAGGAGGGCGAGCTGGGGCCACGCCTGAGCGAGCTTCTCATCAGACCAAGAGGGGTCTCCAACGTGGTGATGGGTCCCGGGTTGGTGAGGGCGAGGCACAAGCTCGCAAGAGAGCTCGGAAAAGTCTCCGTGATGAGGAGGAACTCGAGTAGGTGCGAACTCCTCCTACTATGGAGCAGATGCAAGAAGTTTGTGGGGATGCCATGGTCAACATTGGCGAGTTCGACACCAGTGGGTGTACTGGCACCATCACCACGTTACCCGAGCTTTCTCCCCAAGACAGCCAAATTACCGGTAGTGAGGTTGCACCGGAGGCCGCCAACCCCGAGGCTCCTGCCGAGGTTCCTACTTCAACCGCCGCTGCTCCCGAGATTTGAAGCTTTTTTCTACTTTCTTAGTATAGTTTCTGCTTTCTGATTTTTTTGTCAAGTCATAGTAGCTCGCCGGGCTTTGTATAGCTCGCCCAGAAGGAGCTTATTTTTGTAGTTTAAAGATGGTCAGCTAGCCGACCTTTGTGGCTAGCACCACTTCGTATACTTGGGAATTTTTCAAGCATCATTTTTGGCTTGAAAATTCCTCAAGTATTTTTGAATGAAAACTGACATTTTGTTCCAACCTTGTCTTTATTCACGTTTACGCACGTTATATCTTTGATTAGCTCGTTTTATATTTTCGATACTTAATTATTGGTCTTATTCTACTTTCGAGAAGTGAATCGTTCATTTTATGTCACTTAGGACTACGAATCGTACCTCCGTTTGATTAGTACACATTTTTCGTCTTACACCACTTAGGGTGGCGAGTTGTACTTTATTTAACTCACGTTGGGCGATTGGGTTTCACGAACCTTGCCTTAGACGTTTTAACTGTCTTTTTCGTGAATTTTTCCAACTTATGGCAGTAGGCGCTTAGTGACCCTTTAAGAAGGATACCTTCGCTGACCTGGGGCACTTTGGCCTTTGCCTTTGAGCCTTTAGATTATAACGTTCGGGACCTTGGCCCTTGCGTATTACGAAGCTTCGCACAGTTGGATATTTTTTCAAGAAAAACTTCTAACTTCATACAGTATTGTAGTTTACGTTGGTTGCCATCAACACTTCTGATGCGAACCTTCGGCTAATCTATTACAAAATTTTGGTCTATTGATAAAACTTTTTTAAGTGTGCCGCATTCCAGGTGTATGACGAGGCATTTCCTTCTGCGTCCTCGAGGTCATATGTGCCGTTTGCCCAGGCTGCGGTAACCCGGAATGGTCCTTCCCAGTTTGGTCCAAATAGACCCGGTGGGGCCATCAGTTTCTTCTTTAGCACTAGATCCCCAACCTTGAACTTTCAATCTCGGACTTGGGAATTATAGTATTTCTCCGCTCTGCGCTTGTAGGTGGTATTTTTCATTTCTGACAAAGCTCTGGTTTCTTCAATCAAATCTTTTTCAACCGCCAAGGCTTCGTCGTTCTTTTCTTCGTCAAATCCTGCCACCTTCCAAGTCTTATTCTGGACTTCCACTGGTACTACCGCTTCTGTCCAGAAGGCCAAGGCGAATGGCGTTTCTTCGGTGCTCACTCGGTACGATGTTCTGTAAGACCAAAGAACCTCCAGTAGTTCATCTGCCCAGCTTCCTTTCTTGTCTTCGAGGCGGATCTTCAATATGTGCTTCAAAATCTTGTTAACTGCCTCAACCTGGCCGTTCGACTGCGGATGGTACGGAGTTGAGTAATACTTCTTGATATTCCACGAACTGCAAAAATCTCTCAACTTCTGCCCGTCGAACTGCCTTCCGTTGTCCGTTATGATCGATTGTGGAAGCCCGAACCAGCAGATCAGGTTCTTCCATATAAAACCGATCATCTTTTCCTGTGTTAGTATTGTAAGCGCCTCGGCTTCAGCCCATTTAGTGTAATAGTCTACTGCTACAACAACAAACTTTACACCGCATCTGCCAGGTGGAAATGGGCCGATCAAGTCGATACCCCATTTTGCAAAAGGCCACGGGCTAAAGACCGACTTCAGTTGAGTAGCTAGGGAGTGGATATTAGGTGCGAAAAGTTGACACTTTCGGCACTTCCGTGCGAAGCTAATGGCATCTTTGCGAAGAGTGGGCCAGTAGTACCCCTGTCTGATTGTCTTGTATGCTAAAGCTTGCCCCCCAGCGTGACTTCCTCAAATTCCCTCGTGGATTTCTTCTAACACCTTGAACCCTTGCTTTTTAGATAAGCATTTGAGTAGGGGTAGAGAGAACCCACGTTTGTAGAGTTGGTCATCCACCAACGTGTGTCTGGCTGCTTGCTTCGTTAGCCGACTAGCTTCCCACGTATCTTCAGGGGTTGTTCCGTCTTTCAAGTATTTTTGGATCGGAATACACCAATCTTCACCATCTTCATCACCTTTCAGCCCCCCACTCGAAGTCTGATTTCCTTTATAATCGGACGTCGGGGGGTTCTTCAACTTGGTGACTACAACCTCCGTGACATCAGCTTCACCGTTACTGGTAGCTAGTTGGGCTAGGGCGTCTGCTTGTGTGTTCTCCATCCTTGGTATCTGATTGATGTAAACTTGCATGAACATCGAGATCAGATATGCAACTATCTTCTGGTATGCCATCATCTGCTGGTCTTTTGCCTCGTACTCCCCCCGGACTTGGGATATTATTAGCTGTGAATCTCCGAAAACTTGAAGGTTGGTTGCCCCCACAGCTAATGATAACCTAAGTCCGGCTATCAAAGCTTCGTACTCCTCCTCATTGTTAGTTGCCCTGAAATCAAAGCGGATCGCGGAGTGGAAGACTTGTCTATCTGGGCTGATCAAAACTACACCGGCTCCTGCTGCTGTGCTAGTTGACAATCCGTCGACGTAGAGGTGCCACAGAGCTATACGTCCCCTCGTCGAATCTTGCGGGAAAGTTAGCTCGAAGATAAAGTCGGCGAGCACTTGTCCCTTGATCGCTGTTCGGGGTGCGTAGGTTATACCTTATTGGCTAACCTCTAGTGACCACTTCAACAAGCGTCCCACAGTGTCTGGCCGTTGCAGTATTTGCCTTAGTGGGAATGTTGTCAACACCTCTACCGGGTGGTCGAAGAAGTAGGGCCTCAATTTTCTAACACTCATCACCAGTGAGTAAGCTAGCTTCTCCGTTGGGGTGTACCGCAACTCAGCTTTGTGTAAGACTTGGCTTACGTAGTACACTGGTAGGTGTGTTTTCACCTCTTCTCGAACCAGGACGGAGCTTGATAGTGCTGTGGTACCGTTGAGTTGAAATATTGTTAGAAGTGTGGCGACACTCAAGACAACACTTAATGTGTTCAGAATATTGTAGAGAGAATAAGTAAACAGCGGAAGACTTTTGAACACAAGGATTAACTCAATATTTCCACAAACTAAAATTAGTTTGTGGCGGCCTCAAGGCTGAAATATCACTAACTTGGAAAAAGTGATTTCAAAAACAAATCCGAGACTTGGAAACATTCCTTCCAAATCTCAAACATAAAATCGGATAAAATATCCAAACAAGTTCCCAAATGGGATAATAATATACACGAGTCTTGTACTGAGTGTAACAACACTTGTGAAAACACTACACTAAAACCGTAAAAATAGGTTCTGATTTATGCGCTATGCTTTAGTATGTAGTGTGGGCTCTCTCTTGTAATTTCTGGGCGTATTCCTTATCTATTTATAGAGTTAGAATGATGATCCATCCATCAATGAAGTGGAAATCATGGAGAGAAGTTGAGATCCACTTTTGTAGGAGTTGAGGTAACTTCCATGTAACTTCCTTTCTTTAACTCTCGGCTCTCTATAATTCCAGTCTCTTCCAACATGTTCTAGGTCCTTCCATATGCATCAAGAATATTCTGGGTTATTGAAGTAACTACCGTTTGACCGTCCTTGACCAGGGACAGCACCAAGGACAACCATCGAGGCAACACTAAGCAATTGATCACTGGAACATTACTGGAACATGTTTCCTGAAGGATGTTGACCTGAAATGATAGCAAAGAAAATTTGGACAACACTAAAAGTTAGTCATTAGAACAAATATAAGAAAAATGTCCTGAAGGATGGGTGTGATTCCAGATGTGATGACACTGGTCTCAACACTCACATCTTCAATCTCCCCCAATCACACCTATCCGCAAACACTTAACCTGATGCACACAAAATCTGTTTATGACAAAGGCACAACAGATGTTATTTGAAGCAGTGTAATTATAGATAAGAAATTGGTGCACATCTAAACAGAGTATGATAAATGCACAACATAAATTCTTCATGATTGATCAAAGGGAAAGACATCCTAGATGCTATCAGTTCAATATCAAATCAAAGGAACAAAAATAGAGTTAAAGACAAGATAAAAACAGTGTTCAAGTTACATCATCAACTTCAAATAGTTAGTAATGTTAGTGGGATCAGAGTTATGATCAGAGTGGAAAAAACTCCAGCAGCAGTAATCTCCCCCTAACATTAAGAACTCCCCCTAAGTAGCAGCTTCAGTATCAGCATCAGCATTTCCAGGATCTGCAGGTATTGCCTCAGGGATGGCTACACCAGGAGCATCATTACCAGCAGCATTAACCTCATCGGTTATATCCTCAATCACAACATTGCCAGATCCAGAACTTTCAACAGCAGCAGGTTCATTAGTTGGTGCATCAGTTGGTACATCTCCCCTTGTGGATGTGGATAGGAGGGATTTCCAAAATGTGCTTCTTTCTTCAAGGATATCAGTCTGCCTGTTAAGAGAAGTGGCTTGGAGTCTGAGATGTGAGACTTGCTTGGCAAGAGCAGCAGCCTGTTCCTCAATGTACCTACGATGAACAGTAATAGATACTACCTCACCAGATGTGGAAGTAGATGCATTGCGAGCAGCAGTGTTGCCAACCGTAGGGGCAACATTTGGTTCATCAGTGGCAGGGACAAAAGCAGATGCAACAGCAGGAGGGTTGTAAGGCAAATCAATCACACGATTACCTTCTAGCAGAACTTTAGCAATACCAAGAGTCAGTGGCTTAATGGATAAGTGGTCTTCAGCAGTCCTAGCAGCTCCTTGATTCATCAAAAGCCCATGAATCAAGGCAGGATATTGCAGCTTTCCAATCTTTGACACTTTTCCACCGAACCCAACAATGTTTGCATACATAATCTCACCAAGATTGAATGGCAGATTCTTAGCAATTTTGTAGATCAGGCAAGCATGTTCAGTAGTGACTCTTGTGGTATTGGAGAAAGGCATCCAGTTGTACACACACAGCTTGTGAAGAATTGAATGCAAGCTGGTCAAATTTGCAGTGAACAACTTCTTGGGCCACTTAGTCAGAATTCCACCAGTGATAGAGCAAGTAATATCATCCATATCAGTCTCCTCAACAACATTGTTAGCATTAACAGTTCCAAGAAAGTCATTAATTGCAGCAGGAGAAATATCACAGATGGATCCTCTAAAGAACACTCTACCAAACTTAGGACTAGTACTCTTCATCATTGTAGGACATATATGGGCATAGAATTCACAAATCCATGTACTACAAAAAGAACTAGAGTACCTCAATGTATTGAGCAACCTCCTTTCCTCAAAGAAGGGAATCAGATTGAATGCTTCAAGATCTTTGTTGATCATCCTCCTCTCATGTATCACATCTTTCTTGGTAAACTTCTTGTACCGACTTTTGGAGTCATCAAAGTAGAAGTTATCAGTGCCAAAGTTCTCCACATCATAATCAGAATCATCACTGTCAGCTTCAGAATTTTCTTCATCACCATTAGATTGTTCTTGGTTCTCAGTATCTTCATCATAATCGGCATCTTTATCACTTTCAGCTTGTTCATCATCATCAACCTGTTCACCAGTTTCCTCAGCTTCAGGGTTATCATCATTTTCTTCATCAAAGGATGATGAAGTGTTATGATCAGGTTCTGGAACACCCTGTTCTGGAACAGCAGCAGGTGTTGCCTTAAGGGTGGCAACACTGGGAGCAGCAGCCTTGAATTTTTTCCTTTTCTTCAGTCCTTTGCACATCTCAGCAATAGTCACATTCTCCTCAGAAATGCCAGGTTCATCAACCTCCATTGGAGCAGGGATATCAGCAGCCTCTTCTTCAGTATCAGAAATGACAATAGAAGTATTGTCTTTCTTCCTTGAGCTAGAATCACCAAAACCTGTCTTTTTCAAGTTCCTGCTTGATCTACGGGTTGGTGCAATTTTCCTTTTTCCAGTGGCTTTTGTGACTTTTGATAATATGGGCACAGGTGGTGATAAGGATGGGGATGATATATGTGATGAAGTGTGAGTGGGTGATTGTGAAAAAAGGACTTGTATAGGGATTGTAGACACATTTTCAAAACTAGGTTGAACATTTTCATTAGCAACAGGAATGTTAGGGTTTGCATGAACAGTACTAGCAGCAGGGGATTCAACATTTTCTTCCATTCTATAGACAGGAACATCATTTAATTGAGAGGCTAGGGTTTCAAATTGAGTATCAGATGTACCTGATGGAAGAAGGACTTGAATCGGCAGTGGTGTCTGAACATTCAGTGTCACTGATGATGACACAGTGGATGCAACCGGAGGTGCAGACGCTGGTGCAGTAGCATCGGCAGAGACATTTGTGGCAGTATCCTTAGTCACATTTTCGGCCATAGTAGCGAGAGTGATGAGAGGATTTTAGGTTTTAGAGGTTTGAGGGGTTTCAGTGTTTTGATGTGGGTGAGTATGTGAGGAAGATGATTTAGATGGCTTTTTATGCTTCATTGATATGCGTCAGAGACCAAAAATCAACTTTTGATAAAAACAATTTTTAAATGCACGAAACACATGAGATGGAAGTCACGGTACATTAATCACATAATTAACACATAATGAAGAACATCAATTTATAAGAGAATTTTGAAGATTAGGAGCAGTTTAATCAAGAGAAAAATATCCACCATTATTTAAATAACTACCCATGATGTGAAAGTGTAGAAAGTGGGGTGAAATAGCGGGGTAGTTATTGGAATTAAAAAATAAAAATAACCGACAGTTTAATTAAAAAATTAATTAATACCATATAATTATCACACTATTATCAAAATTAAAATAATTAAATAACTCATTATGTAAATGCTAAAAATATTCTGAGACTTAGATCAATTACGGTTTATAATGTAGGCACACATACACATTTTTTTATGCACTTTTTAATCTCAAGAATTTAATCACCTTTTGAAAAGAACACATCGTGGTTGTCAGCCCCGTTTGCCTAGTTACTCAGCGATCATTCAAGAGTGTTCTTCTTTTCCTTTTTGAAACTAAACAACCTTTTGAAAAGAACACATCGTGATTGTCAGTCCCGTGTGCCTAGTTACTCAGCATGTTTAGACCTTTGATTTTTTAGAACTTGTGCTTTTGTTGTGTATGTCCAGTACGAAACCTTTGAGATCACATCACGTCAGAATATGGTTAGCAATAAACAATATAAGTTATATAACTACTCAATTATGAAATAAAATGATAAAAATACAGTAGTGTTGCTTCAAGTGTAGTAACACTCGGAGCAACGTCACACACAGATTTTCAAGGAATGCAGAGTCCAAGAGATTTTCTAAGTGAAGAAAACCTCTCAAAGTCTAGTGCTTTTGTGAAAATGTCAGATATCTGTTTTTCAGTGGATATATACTCTAATTTCACTATCTCCTTCTCAACTAGATCTCTTAAAAAATGGTGTCTTATGCTTATGTGTTTTGTGGGTGAGTGTTGTACCGGATTTTTTGAAATGTTGATCGCACTTGTGTTATCACATAAAATTATCAAAGTGTTTGTCTCAAGCACATAATCATCTAGCATTTTCTTAAGCCATAGGAGTTGTGTACAACAGCTACCAGCAGCTATGTACTCAGATTCAGCAGTGGATTGGGAAATGCATTTTTGTTTTTTACTATGCCAAGAAACAAGATTGTTACCCATGTAGAAACAACCACCACTAGTGCTTTTCCTATCATCACAGTCACCAGCTCAGTCAGCATCACTATAGCCTACTAGTGTGCTATTTGTGTCCTTTGAAAACCACAATCCCATGTCACTTGTGCCACTCACATATCTGATGATCCTCTTCACAGCCTTCATGTGAGATTCCTTGGGGTTTGCTTGGTACCTGGCACACACACAAACACTGTACATAATGTCAGGTCTACTGGAAGTTAAGTATAGTAAACTGCCAATCATAGATCGATACAGAGTGTGGTCAACACTTTGTCGAACATCATCTTTGCACAGTTTCTGTGAAGTTCCCATAGGAGTTTTCATAGGCTTTGCATCAGTAAGACCAAATCTTTTCACCAAGTTTTTAGCATATTTACTTTGAGAAATGAAAATACCACTATCACTTTGTTTGATTTGTAATCCTAAAAAGTAATTTAGGTCACCAACCATGCTCATTTCAAAAGTAGTAGTCATAGCTTTCACAAAGTTATCAATCAATTCTTGTGATGTTGCACCAAATACAATGTCATCAACATATATCTGTGCAATCAAGAAACCATTAGTATCATGTTTAATGAAAAGAGTTCTATCAGCCTCACCTCTAATGAATCCAAATGGTAGTAAGAAATCAGTAAGTCTACCATACCAAGCTCTAGGGGCTTGTTTCAAACCATACAAGGCTTTCTTCAATTTATACACATAATCAGGATGAAATGGATTTACAAAACCTTTTGTTTGTTCTACAAAAGCTTCCTCAAGTAAAACACCATTTAAAAAAGCAGCCTTAATATCCATTTGAAACAATTTAATTCCAATAAAACATGCAATAGATAATAGAAGTCTAATAGATTCTATCCTAGCAACGGGAGCAAATGTTTCATCGAAATCAATTCCTTCAATTTGTGTGTAACCTTGTGCAACGAGCCTAGCTTTGTTTCTTACTATGTTACCAGATTCATCAGTCTTATTCTTGAAAATCCACTGTGTTCCAATTACATTTATGTTTGAAGGTCTAGGTACTAGAGTCCAAACATCATTTCTAGTGAATTGTTCAAGTTCTTCTTGCATAGCCTCAATCCAACTTTCATCTTTCAAAGCTTTAGACACATTTTTGGGTGCAATAGAAGAAAAGTAACCTTGAGTACATACCTGAGTGCATATATTTGACATGCATACCGAACGTACTACCTCATTCATTTTACCTTTTCTTCTTGTGAGAACACCAATTGAGGATTCACCTATGATCTGTGATGAAGGATGATCCTTCTTGCATCTATGGACAAGGGTTTGTCCAGGAGTTTGGGTGACTGATTCTCATCATCTTCTGAATCTGCATCTGATGTCGCTGGAGATGTCGTCGCCTTTGGTTCAACACTTTTCACTGGTTCAGTGATACTTGTGATTTCCATCAAGTCAGAGATGTCCTCCTCCACCTTTTTACCTGAGATATTTGAAACATCATCGAATACTATGTTCACAGATTCTTGCAAAGTTCTTTTTCTAAGATTGTAAACCCTATAAGCCTTGCTATTCTTAGAATAACCTAAGAACAATCCTTTATCACTCTTTGAATCAAACTTTGTCAAGTAATCTCTATCATTCAAAATGTAGCACAAGCATCTGAAGGTGTGAAAATATTTCAAGTTAGGTTTCCTTTTGTACAATAGCTCATAAGAAGTAATAGAACAACCAGGTCTAAAGAAGACTCTATTAGACACATGACATGCAGTATTCAATGCTTCAGCCCAAAATCTTTTAGACACATTCATTGAAGTTAACATGACTCTAGCCATTTCTTGCAATGTCCTATTTTTTCTTTCAGCTATGCCATTTTGCTGTGGAGTTTTAGGAGAAGAAAACTCTTGTACAATGCCTTTCTTTTCACAAAAATCAGTGAACATGCTATTTTCAAATTCCTTACCATGATCAGTTCTAATCCTACTAACTTTCAGATTAAAAACATTTTTCAAACCCTTGTAAAGGATTTTGAAAACATCAAAAGTGTCTGATTTTTCTCTTATGAACTCAACCCATGAAAACCTTGAAAAGTCATCAACAACAACTAATGAATATCTCTTACCACCAAGACTTTCAGTCTCCATAGGACCCATTAGATCCATGTGAAGAAGTCCAAGCATCTAGTAGTTGTGCATATTGAAGTGATATTGTGTGAAGATTTTACCTATTTACCTTTTTGGCATGAACCACAAACGGGTGTATTTGTGAAACTGAGCTTAGGTAACCCTCTAATAGCCTCTGTCTTAACCAATTTTTGCAAATTTCTATAATTTACATGGCCAAGCTTTCGGTGCCAAAGAACACTTTTATCAGATTGTGAAATGTTGCACGAAGTGTTGTCACCAATGAGATAACAGTTGTCGGCAGATCGATGACCAACCATTACACACTTATCAGTTTCATCCAATATTGAACAAGAATCTTTATCAAACTTCACATGCAGATTATTATCACACAACTGACTTATGCTTATCAAGTTAGCACGTAAACCTTCAACATGCAACACATTTTTCAGTTTTGGAAAGCCTTCAACATTCAAAGTTCCTCTTCCTATTATGTTACCCTTAGAACCACCACCATATGTAACTTTACCACCATCAAAGATTTCGTATTCATTCAAGTATTCAATATTTCCTGTCATATGTCTAGAACACCCACTGTCAAAATACCATAAACCAGGTACACATACTTGTAAAGAAGTACAAACAACATTGCTAAGCACTTTGGGTTTTCTAATCCATGCAGTTTTTTAAGTGTGTGAATACTTGTGTGGTAACACTTTTCCAGAAAGAAAATCATCTTTTAATTTGAAATAGTAAGGACGAATGTGTCCAGGAACTGAACAATAATGACAGATAAAAGTTCTTTTGCCTCTTTGTTTTGGAAATTTTTTAGAAGAAACTTTTGAATTTGGTTTCACAAAGGTGATAAGTTTTTCAAAACTAAAAGGGATAGAATTTTCAGAAAATCCAAGACCACATTTATCAGTTTTTCCAACAGACAAAGCCTCATTCAAAACAGTTGTACCTTTAGAGTATTTTTTGAAACTAAGTGTGGAAGCAGTCAATTTTTCTTGGAGTTTAGAAATTTCAAGATCCTTTTTTGAAAGGTTTACCTCAAGTCTTGTGATGGTCTCAATCAGCTCTTCATTAGCTCGATTGACAGATTTTAGTTCATTATGAAGATTAGTAACCTTTATTTCTAAAGGTTCTTGAGAGGTACCTGTTCTAGAACAGAAAACATTAGTGCTATCCTCATCAGATTCAGAAATAGACTGATACCTGTTTGATGTTGTTGCTGGTGTAGTCACACTGGGTTCAACATCAGAATCACTTTCAGGGAAGTCATCTCTCACACATTCAGATAAGAATGCCAGTTCTTCATCTGTAACCTTTATCTCTTCATCAGAATCTTCATCACTCAAAGAAACAGTTAAGCTCATCCTTTTCTTTAATTGTGTGTTAGCACATTCATTTGCATAATGACCATAACCAGTACACTCATCACAAATGATATTTTTTCTATACTCAGGATCATACTTAAAGTTTCTTTTTTGAAAAGATTTTCGACCAGAAGTTTGAGGGGAATTTTTAAAATCTATCTTAGGCTTTGTGTTAAAATCAGATTTATTTCTCTTTTGCTTAAGATAGGCTTCAAATTTTTTGGTAAGAAATGCAATACTATCAGTGTCATATGAAGTGTCATCAACATTATCGTCAACCTGTTCAATTTTAGTAATAACAGAAGTTTTTCCAGAAGTTGAAGAGGTTTCTCCTTTGAAAACAACAACACCCTTTTTATCATATGCAGATTCTTGTTGAGACAAGTCCATTTCATAAGTTTTTAAAATGCTCATTAACTCATTATAACTCAACAAATCAGTGTTCCTAGCTTCTTCAATGGCACAAACTTTGCCATTGAATCTTCTAGGAAGAGTACGAAGGGTTTTGTTTACTAACCTGATATTGGAGATTGGGTCTCCAAGTGATTGCAATTCATTTACCACCTCATAGAGTCTCTCGTTGTACAAAGAAATTGTCTCATCATCTTTCATTCTTAGGCCTTCAAACTTTGTGTTCAGCATCCTTGCCTTTGCTCTACGTACACTACCCGAACCTTCACAGTGTTCTTGCAGTCTTTCCCATGCATCTTTGGCTAAAACACAATTCTGGATAAGGTTGAACATCACAGTATCAACCGACGAATTGATTGCATTGATGACCTTTGAATTGTACAATGATGAGTTGTTCTCCTCCATGGTCCATTCAAGCTCGTTCTTGAGGATCTGGTCTCCATCTTTATCTTCAGTTGTGGGAGGACTCCAACCTGACAGGATGCTTTTCCATGCACGTTCATCAAGAGCTTTGATGTAGCTCCTCATCCGGCTTTTCCATGCAGCATAATTGGTTCCATCGAGTATGGGAGGACGGGTGATGGATCCACTGGAGTAGACGGCTCCAGGAGGGTAATCCATAGCAACTCAACACTCAGCACCAAGACCAACACTTAGTACCGTCAAGTGATGGCTCTGATACCACTTGATAGTGTTGTGGTACCGTTGAGTTGAAGTATTGTTCGAAGTGTGGCGACACTCAAGACAACACTTAATATGTTCAGAATATTGTAGAGAGAATAAGTAAACAGCGGAAGACTTTTGAACACAAGGATTAACTCAATCTTTCCACAAACTAAAATTAGTTTGTGGCGGCCTCAAGGCTGAAATATCACTAACTTGGAAAAAGTGATTACAAAAACAAATCCGAGACTTGGAAACATTCCTTCCAAATTTCAAACATAAAATCGGATAAAATATCCAAACAAGTTCCCAAATGGCAAACCTAGATTGTTAAGTCTAAGCCTACTTCAAGCATACACTAACACACCCCGTGAATAGCTCAGCAAAACGTATGGGATAATAATATACACGAGTGTTGTACTGAGTGTAACAACACTTGTGAAAACACTACACTAAAACTGTAAAAATAGGTTCCGATTTATGCGCTATGCTTTAGTATGTAGTGTGGGCTCTCTTTTGTAATTTCTGGACGTATTCCTCATCTATTTATAGAGTTGGAATGATGATCCATCCATCAATGAAGTGGAAATCATGGAGAGAAGTTGAGATCCACTTTTGTAGAAGTTGAGGTAACTTCCATGTAACTTCCTTTCTTTAACTAAGCTCTCTATAATTCCAGGCTCTTCCAACATGTTCTAGGTTCTTCCATATGCATCAAGAATATTCTGGGTTATTGAAGTAACTGCCATTTGACCGTCGTTGACCAGGGACAGCACCAAGGACAACCATCGAGGCAACACTAAGCAATTGATCACTGGAACATTACTGGAACATGTTTCCTGAAGGATGTTGACCTGAAATGATAGCAAAGACAATTTGGACAACACTAAAAGTTAGTCGTTAGAACAAATATAAGAAAAATGTCCTGAAGGATGGGTGTGATTCCAGATGTGTTGACACTGGTCTCAACACTCACATCTTCAGAGCTAATTGCAACCTCTGACGCCGCAAGGTACAGGTACAACTTCTCACCAGGTACCGGCTTTGATAGGATTTGGGTGTTTGCCAGGTATGCTTTAATGTCCTCAAAGGCTCGCTGGCATTCGTTCGTCCACTCGAAGTGGTTTTTTAGGTGAAGCTTCTTGACTTTAGCTGCTTCTTTATATCTGTGCGTGTTCGCCTTTATTGCCTAAAAAAATGGGCGATTTCGATCGCCGGACCTGGAGATAAATCTGTTCAAAGCTGCCATACACCCGGTCAACCTCTGAATCGTTTACACAGAATCAGGCGTACTCATTTCGATTATGCATTGGACCTGTGTCGGATTGACCTCTATCCCTCGTCGGCTCATCAGATGTCCCAGGAATTTCCCTGAATGTACACTGAAGCTAGTCTTCTTGGGGTTCAATTTCATGTTGTAGTGGCGTAGTATGTCGAAGGTTTGCTTTAGGTGGTCGAGGTGATCCTCCTTTCGCAAACTCTTGACAACTATGTCGTCCACGTACACCTCCATAGATTCGCCGATGTGTTGGTCGAAACATCTTATTCACCAACCTTTGGTAGGTCACTCTGGCGTTGATAAGTCCGAACGGCATCCTTTCCCAGAAATACATGTTTTTGTTGGTGTAGAACGTCGTATGCTCCTGGTCATCTGGGTACAATGCTATCTGGTGATAACCCGCAAAAGCGTCCATGAATGTCATCATCTCATGGCCAGGGGTGCTATCCACAAGCTGATCAATGTGGGGTAGTGGGAACTTGTCCTTCGGGCATGCCTTGTTTAGGTCCGTGAAGTCGATGCACAGCCTCCACGTTCCGTTGTGCTTCTTCACCAGGATGGGGTTCGTGACCCACTGCGGGCATAAGGCCTCCTTGATCAGCTTGTTGTCCAACAGCCTCCCAACTTCGGTGGTTAGGGCAGCATACTTGTCTGGTCCATACTTCCTTCGCTTTTGGCGGACAGGTCTCCTAGTCGGATCTATGTTGAGCCTGTGGCAGGCGTGTTCCAATGGGATTCCCGTCATGTCCTCATGGGACCAGGCAAACATGTCCAAGTTGGACATCAAGAAAAGCTCCATCCTCGACCGGTACGGTTCTGGTAACTCGGAACCTATAAAAAGTTCCAGATCCCTTTCCGGGTCCACCGGGATTGCTGTCAGCTTTTCCATGGGAGTGGCCTTCCTCTTTTGACCTTTCTACCTCGGATCGCTGATGAACTCATCCCACTCTTCTTGTGACATCTGCGTAGGTTCGTGACCTAGGCGTGGTTCGAGGTCATCAGTTTTGCTTTCAACTTGGAGAGGTTCATCAACCGTTAGCACTTCAGGTAGTTCATCCTCCTTGGATGGTTCTGCGGCCTGGGGGATTTGGTCAATTTCCATTTGCATTGGTTCTTGATCTCCTGCAGGTTCTCCACCTTGGGTATCCTCGACCACTTCCATGGGCGCCGGTAGTGGGTCCTGCGCAGGTTCCTGCACTTGGTTAAACTGAGTCTCCTCTACTCCTTCCATGGGCGTCGGGTGCGCCTCCTGTGCAGGTTCTGATACTTGGTCAGGTTCCTGCAGGTCGCCTACCTCCATCAACTCAGTTTCTGTTGAGATGATGTCTAGGATGTTTGGCTCGTCTACCGAAATTTGTACATCTTCTTCGAGGATTTGAACCTGCGTTACTGATTTTTTGACCTAGCCGTCTTTAATCTGGAGCAAACACTCACGAGCTTTTTTCTGGTCGCCCTTTATAGTCCAGGCACCCTTTGGAGTCGGAAACTTGAGACAATAGTAGTAGGTCGAACACACCGCTTTGAATTTATTGATAAAAGGGCGGCCAAGGAACCCGTTGTAGGAGGACTGCTGGTTGACAACAAGGAAATCTATTAACCTAGTCAGTCTCCGCTCTGGGTCCTCGGCCGATACAAGCTGGACGCTCAACCTAATGCTACCTAGGGGGACGGTTACAGCTTCTCCGAACCCCATTATCCTAGCATTGTTAAGTTCTATATACGACTCAAAATCACCTAAGGCATCTAAGGTGGATTTGAAGAGAATGTTGGTGAAGGCGCCGGTATCCACAAGTAGTCTGTGAACTCGGACATTTATGATGTTGGCGCTTATCACCAACGAGTCGTTGTGGGGCGTCAGTACCCCTTCCAAGTCCGCCGAAGAGAATGTCTGCACCTCAGTGGGTTGCGCGGCGGGCCTGGAACTGGAGCCACCTTCCTGAACCTGGTTTACGGCCCGAACTTCGGCCTTCCTCTGTCTTTTGGAAATGGAGGATCTCCCATCTTGGAGACCTCCGGTGGCTCCGATCACTTCTTCGAGAACCAGGAGTTCTCTAGTAGGCTCCAGGTTTTGTTGAGGTCGGGGAGGTGCCTTTCGCCTATGTTGAGGGCCACATCGGTCCTCGTCCTACCCTTCGTCATCGGAGACCTCCCTTCTCTCGACCCTGGTCCTCTTTGCTGTTGCCTTCTTAACAAACTCGGCCAGCTTCCCGTCCTAGTCTGTGAACTCAGACGTTCATGATGTTGGCGCTTATCACCAACGAAGTCGTTGTAGGGCGTCAGTACCCCTTCCAAGTCCGCCGAAGAGAATATCATCTCCTCACTGGGTTGCGCGGCGGGCCTGGAACTGGAGCCGCCTTCCTGTACCAGGTTTACAGCCTGGACTTCGGCATTCCTCTGTCTTTTGGAAATGGAGGATCTCCCATCTTGGAGACCTCCGACAGCTCCGATCACTTCTTCGAGAACCAGGAGTTCTCTAGTAGGCTCCAGGTTTTGTTGAGGTTGGAGAGGTGCCCTTCGCCTATGTTGAGGGCCACATCGATCCTTGTCCTACCCTTCGTCATCGGAGACCTCCCTCCTCTCGACCTTGGTCCTCTTTGCTGGTGCCTTCTTGACGAACTCGGCCAGCTTCCCGTCCTCGTAGAATTTCCACAATTGCTTGAGGAGGTCTCAGCATTCACTGGTGAAGTGGCCGATCGACTGGTGGTAGGCACAAAACTTGTTGGGGTTAAGCTTCGCGCGGTCCTGACGGATTTTCCTTGGTTCATCCAGCATGGCTTTGTCTTTGACCGCAGTAAAAACACGGTCAACTGAGACGGTGAGCACTTGGTTGAGCTTCTCTTTGAACTCGTCCCCATCACCGAAAGCTTTCAAGTTTCGGGGGGCTTTGTATGTGCCCCCAGACTTCTTTCCATATGGCTTCTTCTCCTCCGAGGCACCGACCTCTTTCAGGAGGGCCTCCTGCATAGCCACGAATACCCCAGCTTTATGTCGAAACTCGGTGTAGGTGTTCGGGCATGCCAGGTACATTTCCTTCCAGAACTCGGTGCCCTTCTTGAGCTCAGACATTACCGCGATGATTTTGGTGTCCTCGCTCACTAGAGTTGTCAATTGGGTCGGGCCGGGCCGGCCCAGCTCGGCCCATTGGGCCAACCACAATTTTTGGGCCGGGCCATGATTATTTGGGCCCGGCCTGGCCCTGGGCGGGCTGCCAGGCTATCGGGCCAAATCGGCCCGCTTTTTTAAAAAAAAAATTCTAAATATATACCACAAATTAGTGTAAATTATATGATAGATTATAATTAAATACATGTCAATGATAGATCAATTATAATTAAATGTACATTAATTATTCACTTACTATTTCTTTTTTTGGGACTAATTTGATTAGATTTTAATTTACACGTTAAACAATTTCACTAAAAGAGTGTCTTGATATAAGCATGGCCGAATATCTCACTTAAAGTGCATTGAGTGACTTGGGTTCGATTCCCTTTGGGGACGAATTAAGGGGAATGAGGGGTGAGATTTAAAAAAGAAAAAAAAGTGGAATCAAGAAAATAATAATTTAATATAATGTAATAAATAAATAGCATGATGATTCTCCACAAAGAGCTGATGAGCCTATAATTTTGGTCATTAATCAAATCTAAAAGATGCTTAATTATGAATAATCTGGGTCCTGTCCAGCCCACGTTAACTTCAACCATTAACTACCATAATTTTCTACGGCTTACAACATTTCAATACATCATTGGATTTATTGTTCTACAGCTTACAACATTGGATTTCAACCAGAATGTGTAAATGTAATATTTGAAACCGGGCTGGCCCGGCCCGAGCCAGAACGACCCGATGGGCCTACTGGGCCGGGCCAATTAGACCCAGTTCTTTTCGGGCCATAATTTCTTAGCCCGTCCTGTCCTTTAGGCTGGATTTTTCGGGCTGGCCCATCGGACCGGGCCCATTTTTACAGCTCTATCGCTCACTGGTTCCCCTTCCAGCAGGATCTTATCGAACCTCTCCAGGTATTGCTGGTCGGTCTCATTCTCGCCTTGGTGGATGTTGGTGAGCCGGTGCTTCTGGGTGAGGTAGGATCTAAATCCAGAAAAGTGGGCCAGGAACTCCTGCGTGAGTTGGCCAAATGAATGAATTGACCCAGGGGCAAGCGAGGAGAACCAGTGATGAGCTCGATCCCCGAGGGTCAGCGGGAAGTTCCGGCATTGAGTGTCGTCGGTGGCTCCCACTGAGATCATAAAGTCTACATACTTAGCCAGGTGGACCTTCTGGTCAGATTCACCTTCATATGCAGACATCACCGGGAATTGGACTTTCTTTTGGACCGGTGCTCTGAGGATGACAGGTGCCAATGGTGACGCAGGGAGAGTGGTAGCATCAGGACCGCCGGATTTGGCTGCTACTTGCACTTGTAGCATTTCGATGGCCTATTTCAGTATGTCCAGCTCGTAATTGTGGGCCACCTTCTGCGGAAGCTGTTTGAAGGTCGTGCTCCTCGTGGACGCATGTCCATGCGGTACCTCGCTCTGGGGTGACCTCTCTGTGACGGTCAAAATTGGCATCCACCATTGGGACCCAACCTATCGGTAGCGGGCCTTCTCAATCGATCATGGGCGGACCTACGAGGTCGTAGGTCCGATTCTTCCCTCTGGGATGTAGCAGGGGCCGCCGTTCATTCGTTTTCACCGTATCTCGGCCCCAACCTGCCTTGGAGGACCTTCCTCCTCTGCGATTGACGGGTGCCAGATGCCTAGGTATAGGCCGAAGCTCGCCCATCATGCGGACCTATTCCCTCCGCCACCTTGGCCTTTCCGGTGTTCCCCCTGTATTGGCGAGCTTGAGCGGAGCTCGCCTCCTGTTCAATGGGGAGGTTGCTGTACTGACCCCGGGTCTGGGTGCCCTGGGTCGGCCTTGTTTGCTCCCTGACCTCGTTGGCTGGAGCTCGCCGAGGTACTAGGGCGAGCTCATCATGTTGCCTTTGCTGCAATCTTTGCAGGGCAGCGATTGTGCGTTGGAGCTCATCGGGGTTGTTGGCGAGGTCCCTGAGGGCGGGGTTCAGCTCTTCCTGAGTCACTGAAACCCGCTGGGGAGCTCACGGGACATTGCTCTTCGGGGGAGCTCGGTGCGAGGTTTCCCCTTCGACCTGGTTCTGGGTGGTTCCCTTCCACCTCCTGGTAGTCGCCGAGGTTTATTCTTTCGACATGTCGAGGTTTCGCGGTGAAGGTCGCCTAGTTCATCAACTTCCAGCCAATGTGATTTTGCTCAGGTTTTTGTCTAGCTTTGTGTGTAACAAATTATCCAGAATATGGTTTATTTGTGTACATGTGTGAGTTTAAAAACCTTTTTGCAGAATTCACAAACCCGAGAATCTGGGTTTTCGTTCGAAAAATGGGGATATATGTGTATCTTCAAGTGTTCTTGAATCTAGGTCAAGAACACCTTCAAATCTTCAAACAATCCTCACTATTGCTCTCAAATATTTTCAGGATCGAAGGTTCGTGGCCCTCCTTCTAGCGCCAAATTGCTGATAGATTTTACTAACGGGATGATTAATGGTTGTTTATCTTTGTAAATCTACCAAACAATAAACTAAGATTTATGTGTTCTTGAGTGGATAATATAGAGAGAGAAAGTTAGAGCTTAGAGATAGAGAGAGAATAATTGTATATTGTGATTAACTTGGAGAGAGAATTATACAAGAGAGACCTATTTATAGGTGTGCAAGTGTGAGGTGGCACCTTGTGAGCCTATTTGGCTTTGGGTGCTGACAAGGGTTCTTGACCCTTGTCTTGGTCCGTCACAATGCTACCTTTACAATGCTTCGTCCTACTACGTATATATGTCCTATTTAAACACTCGCGACTCTGATCCCTGAGCTGGGCGAGCTTCCGGGCGGGCTCCGTTGCCTTAGCGAGAACAATATAGTAGTGGATTCTTGCTTGGCCTCCGTGGATAGGGGCGAGCTTCCTTCTCAGTGGGGAAGCTCGCCTATGACTTCCTCTCTCCTGGCATGGTTGGGGGTTGAACCTGGTCCATCGGGAGCTTAGGCGAGCTCCTTTCCTGCTTCGCCGAGCTTCCCTGTGTTGGCCTTGGTTAAAGCTGGTGATGCAACCCCTACACAAGTTAGTGACCTTCTCAAACTTGGGCTAATTAATCCCATAACTATTGTTGGGTAGTTCACCTATCAACAATATTTTCAACTACTATTGTAAGTGCTTATTAGCACTTTTGGTCAAGCAACAATTTTTTAGAAGCTTCCTTTTAAGCACTTTTACACATTCCCAAAGAAAATAATACTCAGTGCATGTTTGCAATCTCTAGTAGAATTGAAAAAGTGATATTAAGTAATTTTAGTAGTAAAATGAAAAATAAGAAGTGTTTTAAACTTGAGTGGTTTTGAAAAATGATTAAGAAAAATGTGTTTGAAAAAGAAGTGCTTCTAAAAAAAGTATTGAGTATTATTTTGTTGGGGAATGTGTAGAAGTGCTTAACTAGAAGTTAAAAGCTAAAAATTGTTGCTTGACCAAAAGTAATAATAAGCACTTAAAATAGTTGTTGAAAACATGTTTTAAGTGCTTCTTTTTAAAAAATAAGCACTTTTACTTTTTATGTTGAGTTTGCAAACAAGCACTCAATTACCTTTTTTTAGAAGTACTTATTTTGCACACACATTTTCCTTAATTATTTTTTAAAATCACTTAAGTTTAAAACACTCCTTATTTTTCATTTTGCTACTAAAATCACTTAATATCATTTTTTCAATTCTACTAGAGATGAACATTAAGTAATTTTAGTAGCAAAATGAAAAATAAGGAGTGTTTTAAACTTAAGTGATTTTAAAAAATAATTAAGAAAAATGTGTTTGCAAATGAAGTGCTTCTAAAAAGGGTATTGAATATTATTTTTTTGGAAAATGTGTAGAAGTGCTTAAGTGGAAGCTAAAAGCTAAGTGATTGTTTGCAAACTCAACATAAAAAGTAAGTGCATGTTTGCAATCTCTAATAGAATTAAAAAAGTGATATTAAGTAATTTTGGTAGCAAAATGAAAAATAAGGAGTGTTTTAAACTTAAGTGATTTTGAAAAATGATTAAGTAAAATGTGTTTGCAAAAGAAGTGCTTATAAAAAAGGTATTGAATATTATTTTATTGGGGAATGTGTAGAAGTACTTAAGTAGAAGTTAAAAGCTAAAAATTGTTGTTTGACCAAAAGTAATAATAAGCACTTAGAATAGTTATTGAAAACATGTTTTAAGTGCTTTTATTTAAAAAATAAGCACTTTTACTTTTTATGTTGAGTTTGCAAACATGCACTAAAAGTGCTTATTTTTTAAAAGAAAACACTTAAAACATATTTTCAACAACTATTATAAGTGCTTATTCTTACTTTTTGTTAAACAACAATTTTTAGCTTTTAGAAGCACTTCTTTTGCAAACACATTTTTCTTAATAATTTTTCAAAATCACTTAAATTTAAAACACTCCTTATTTTTCATTTTGCTACTAAAATTACTTAATATCACTTTTACAATTGTACTAGAGATTGCAAACATGCACTAAAAACTATTGCTTGACCAAAAATGGTAATAAACACTTAAAATTGTACTTGAAAACATGCTTTAAATTTTTTTTTTCAAAAAATAAGCACTTTTACTTTTTATTTAGAGTTTGCAAACAAGCACTAAGTTCGGTTTTGCCTACTTCAGAAAAAATGATTCTACACTTTTTAAAAGAGATTGAAAACACACCTTATATATTGTTCAAAAAAGTGATTATATTTATAAATTGGCTCACAATATCTACATAAAAATGTAATTTTTTTTTGTATAAAAGTTTTTTTTTTTTGCACAAAATCAATATATAATTTTTATCAATTTTGTGAACCATTATCTAATTTTTCCAAATTAATGTTAGGAATTTAGGAGGACGACGAAAAGTTTTTATAAGGTCATGATATTTTTACGTACTGTGTTCACCAAGCAATTAATATATATTTTAAGAGTAATTTTGAATGACTTTAAAAAAATATTTTTGTATGAAATTAATATAAAATATATCACTTATCAATTAAAAATTATTACTTTTCAAAATAAAACATTGATAATATTTTTACTCAAAATGACTGTTATTTTTAAAAAAAAATATTTTCACATTTTATGATAAATGTACAGTGAAATTTATAAAAATGTGAAAATATTTTATTACTGATTTTATGTTATTAGACTATCAGGTATTTTTTATTGAAAAACTATAAATATTTTTTAAAAAAATGTAAAATTTATAATGGGAGGAAGGATGTCTTATGTGAATGGTACATGTGGTTCCTTCCACAAATCAAGTTAAAGGAAAGACACAAAATTAAGAGTGGCTATTGTGTGAATATTACACACCATAAAAAAAACCATGCATATCAATTTGACCCGATAAACAAAACCCTACAAAACACATAGTAGATTGTGAAATTCACGTAATTGCAGATTAACGCAGAGCAGGGTGAGTGAAGAATCTCCGTTCGGTGGCGATGCTCAATCGACAGGACAGCCGACGCCGACACTAGATCTTGATTGGATGGCTGATGGTGGTACCACGACAAAAATGTAAATCAACAACGGTGCCACACTATGGAGCGATTAAAATCACAACAGAGGCGCCACAAGGATTCAGCAAAAACTCAATTAATAAATCGCATTCTCTCCATAAATTTTCTTCAATCAGTATAAATTCTTCGAGTAGAAGAGGTCAATTTCAGATGGTTTATCTAATTTCAGGTGCATTTGGATTTTGTACTAACAATGTTGTAATTATGGAAATCTCATAAATTTCAGGTGCGATGAAGGAAGACCGCGACCAGAGGACATCAGAGTATTCAACTTGTTTGGTGAGTTCACCTGAGAGGAACTCAATTTAACTCTTTGAATACCTGCAAGTTTATTACTAGAATTTTCAGAATTATGGTATTCTAGAATATGTTAGCTTTGAAAGAAGTTTGTAAAAGGAACCAGAAATGATGAGTGTTGGAGTATATTTGTTTCTTGGATGGATATGGAATGCCTACTTTTTTTAGTTAGTCTTGTATGTGTTAATTAGGATATGAATTGGGGATAACTTATTATCATATTGGTAGGGGTAGGTGTTAATTATGTAGTCTCATGGTGTTAATTGTGTAGTCTCATGAACGACAGTCTCATATAAATTTTTGTTCTACTTTTATTATTCTAAGTGGCTGTTTTCTAGCAACAAGAAAATCCATGAACTACATGTTCTATATTTATTATCAAGAAAAACTATGGGGAGAGGGAGAGTGGAGTTGAAAAGAATAAAGAACATTAATAACAGACAAGTGACTTTCTTCTAGAGAAGAAATGCGCTGCTCAAGAAGGCATACGAACTCTATTCTTTGTAATGTCGAGGTTCACCGTATCATCTGTTGATAGAATTTACTGATTGTGTTTGTTTATGTGGCTTTACAACGAATTAATTCTACCAAACAATAATCTTATAATTCTTGGGCTCTTGAATAGAATATGAGGAGGGAGAGTAGAGAGTTTAGAGAGAGAAATATTGCAATAGGAATTTTATTGATTTTCAGAAATTGTGTGAATAGTACAAGAGAGGTCTTATTTATAGGTGTGTGAGTGTGAGACGACACCTTACGAGCCTACGTGGCTTCCGGTGTTGACGAGGGTTCCTTACCCTCGTCTCGATCTCTCACACTGTTTCCCCTATCACGCCTCGTCCTACTACTATGCCTTAGACTAGATGGGCCTCATTAAAAACCTCGCCGTAAACCACCCTTATGGATAAACCGGACGGAGGGAAAAAGAGCGTGCCATCGGGGTCCTATTGACTAACAGGTGAGCTCATGGGCGAGCTCACAGGCGAGCTTCGGTGGGTCGGGCAAGCTCTAGGACGAGCTCCCGAGCCTTGACCAGATTCCAGAGTATCGCGAAGTGATGATTCCACAGACAGGCGAGCTCTGGACCTTCTCCAGCTCGGATGGGCTCTGGAGACCTGGCAAACCTTGGGGATTATCTCTGAAACCGACGTATTAGTTCGCCATATCAACATTTGCCCCCCAGCTCGCGCGCATCATGACTTTGTCCAATGTGTGGGCGAGCTGGAGAACTTGAAGTCTGGCGAACTATTTCCGGGGGTGCCGAACTAATAGGCGAGCTGCGCTTCGGAGGTCGCCTCGACTGACATGATGCGGGATCCCAAGCTTCATGCAAGTCTCTTGGTGTCTCGATTCCCGCCCACAATAATGATAACTTTTCAAATTCTTTGCAAAAAGGTCCCTGATCTTTCGGGAATTTCGAGCTCACGCCCAGCGTCTATAAATAGGCGGAAATGAGGAATTTCCTCACTTTTGCTTCCTCACTTCTCAGAGCACATTTCTGGCGAACATTCCTCTGCTTCAGACGCATCCCCGAGCATCCCCTAAGGTAGAAACCCGGATTTCCCTTCCCTTCCTTCTTGTTTCTTGTTTCCGGACGCCCACATTATGTCTGAGAACTCTTCGAGTCGAACCCCTCCGAATTGCGATTTGGGTAAAGGACAAATGATCGATGACCTTCCAAACCCCCGAGAGGCACCTGTGATTCGAATCAAATGACAAATGATATGAATACCTCTGTTTCATCAACTTTCCCTTTCCTAAGCTCCCTGAACATCAAGTCTCTACCGAGGTCGTGAATGAGTTCGACTGGGGCGAATATGTGAGAACTCACGGGGCGAGCTTTCCCCTACCCCGGCGAGCTCTGATTCGAAAAGCCGCTGGCAAGTCTGATCTTAAGGCCAGTGGGGTGGAGAGCATCATGAGCGAGTTCGCCCTTCCGGATATTCGGAGGCGGTTCCGTATCCCGCTGGACATTTTTATGTATCCTGCTGAGGAGAAAGAGCGAGCCGACCTCCCCCCTGCCGGGCTCACAGCCATGAATTATCACACCTTGAAGGTTGGGCTCACCCTTCCCCTCCACCCTATAATCGGGCAGTTTTTGGCGGACACGGGCCTCGCCATTACCCAACTCACTCCGAATGCATGGAGCAATTTGTTGGCCGCCCTGACTGTCTTCGGCCTCGAGGGCTATGAAAACCAGCTGAGCACGGCGGAGATTAGCGAGCTCTTCATCGTGATCAGACAAGTGAGGGAGGGGAAGGGATATTATTCTTTCCAAGTTCGCCCGGGAGGTAAATTTTAGGCGACCTCCCCAACAAAATCCGGGACTGGAAGGAGCAGTTCTTTTTCATCGGGGGGGAATGGCGAACTTCCAACGGCCGCGGAGGGCGCATTCCCACCCCCGAGACCTACGGGGAGGTGAGCTGTAGGTGGCGTACCTTAGTGTGTGTGCGTCGGATTAGATTACTGATCTAATCTATCTTTTTGCAGGTTTGAAGCGCCACAAGTCGAGCCGTGGGAAACCGGAGACTTCGATTGGCTTCAAGTTCGTGCGGACGGTGTGTTGCTTGAGGGAGAAGAAGGATCGCGAGATCGAACACCTGTGCCAACACCACTGCCGCAGGCTCGCTGGCCTCATCACTTCACCACACCACCTCGTTGCTCAAGGTTTTGCACTTCTCCATTTTGAAGTTTTGCCAGCTCGCTACCCCATATAGTGAGGTCGCCTGACCTACTTGATCATTTTGTGCAGGTGCAGGTCCTACTGCCGAGCTTCCGCCCATTGAAGTTCCTGAGGCTTACCATTTCCTAGCTTGGCAGCTTAGGATGGGTAAACCTCGCCCGGGGAGAGAAGGCATCCCCTCCGGGGCGGTCCTGGATGCCACGATGAAGCTCGAGCTCGCTAAGGCCGCTGATAAGGCCGGGGGTTCGGGCTCGCAAAGGACCTCGGCGCCTTCCCAGGCGAAAGAGAAAGTTGCTGCTGCCAAGAGGGGAGCGGGCCGAGGTTTGGATTCTGAACGGGGTGCCCAACCCCCTCCACCTCAGCAGACGAGGCGAGCTCTCCACCGCGGGGATGGCTCGCAGGTGGGCGAGGAAGAGACCCGCCCCGCCAAACGAGCTAGGGCCGAGGGCGGTTCCGGATCAACCCCAGCGGGGTCAGGGCGAGCCCTTGCTGCCCAATCTTCTCAGGCGCCCCTAACTCCTCAGAGTGCGCCCTCGCAGCCTCCCTACGGGGTCCCTATTCGGGATGATACCCTGCTCGGGCTCAACCCCGATAGGTTTGGGTAAGTGGGCGACCTCTTTGAAGTTGGAAGCCTTTGTAACTTCTATGATTTTTGCTAACTGATTTGAGTATTGTGTAGGTATAGTCCCACCGAGTTCCCGCAGCGACCTGAATCTCTCCATATCGCTGAGCGGTGTAGGGCCCTGAGCTCGTCGAGGGACCTTCCTGATGGGGCGGCTCGCCGGGTTTTCACTAAGGCCCCCAAATACCTCTCCACCTCGGAGCTCGGCATGATCGATAGGCAGAAGCCTGCCGACAAGGCGAGGTTGGCGATGCACTACACCTGTGCGGCAATGGCGGCGGCCCAGCTCGTCAGTGATGATATCACCGCCTCTGATAGAGCTCGTCACGATACAAAGAAGGAACTCACTAAGGTAGATGACGAGCAGAAGAAGGCCCTCGAGGAGCTCGCGAGGGCGGAGACCAAAGCGAAGGCCTCACTGGAGGCGGAGCGGCTTGCAATTCAAAAGGCAGAAAAACTCCAGGCTGACCTCCGCCAACAACAGGCCGAACTGGAAGAAGCTCGCCGGAGACTTGCTGCTTGGGAAGAGGAGCTCGTCTTGACCCGGGTTGAGGTAGGGCTTCTCCGCGATCAGAGCCGAGAGAACTCAGAAGAGTGCCGCAAGCTGCGAGAAGAGGTTGCCGCTAAGGCCTTGGAGATCGCCGAGCTCAGGGGCCGTTCCGACGCCGCCATCATGCCCGAGGCGCTTGAGCTCACCGAGGTGGTCGCAACTGACGAGGGCTTCGTGCTCTGATTTGCCGAGGTAATCCGCTCCTTCCAATGGGCGCGGATTAATAATGACAGTGAGTGGGAAGCCCTCGTCAGCGAGTTCGAGGATTACCTGGAGAAGTCTTCGATCCCCCCGGCACGGAGCTGAACATTGGAGACCTCACGGGCTATGGGATCAATCTTGACGCTGCTCGTAAAAAATTCAACATTATCCAGACAAAGCAGGTCTTGACTGCTGATCTCGCCCAAGAGACTGAAGGTGCCAAGGGGGATGCTGGAGGCGAGGCCCAGCCGACAATGGAGCAGATGCAGGAGGTCTGCAGGGATGCGATGATAAACATCAGCGAGCTCGGCACAAGCGGACTCTCCGGGAACATCACTTCTGATGCCGAGCTTGCCATGCCCATCCGCCAGGTCGCCCCCACTTCAGAGGTCGCCGACCCCGAGTCCTAGGCCCTCTTTACTATTGCTTTCTTAGTTTAGTTTTTATTTTCCAAGTTTCGGTAGGTCGTCGGGTTGCGGAGCTCGCCCAGAAGGAGCTCCATTTTTGTAGCTTTACTTTTCGTCCAAGTGGATTCAGCTCGCCGGGCACATGCAGCTCACCCAGAAGGAGCTTTTTGTAATTCAAATACGGCCAGCTGGTCGGCCTTTGTGGCCAACACCACTACTCATACTTAGGATTTTTTCAAGTATATTTTTGGCTTGAAAATCTCTTAAGTATCCTTTTGAATATAAGCCGAGCATTTTTTGTCCAACTCTTTTCCTTTATGTATTTGCGCTTTTACGTTATAAATTTTTAGAATAGCTCATTTTTGTTTATTTTTCTGGTACGTAATTGTTCATCTTATTCTACTTTGAGAAGCGAATCGTTCATTTTACGTCACTTACGACTACGAATTGTACCTCTGTTTTGAGAGTGCGTATTCTTCGTCTTACGCCACTTAGGGCCACGAATCGTTCGTCTTAGACCACTTAGGGCGGCGAACTGCACTTCGATTAATTCACGTTGGGCCATTGGGTTTCATGAACCTTGCCTTAGACGTTTCTTCATCTTTTTCGCGAATTTTTCTAACTTATGGCAGTAGGTGCTTAGCAACCCTTTAAGGAGGGTACCTTCGCGACCTTGGGCACTTTGGCCTTTGCCTTCGAGCTATTTAATTACAACGCTTGGGACCTTGGTCCTTGCGCATTGTGAATTTTTGAGCATGTGGGCGAGCTAGGTTTGGCGAGCTACCAGGAGCGGTGGGCGACCTGGTGCAGCTCGTCTGGTTGGAGAGCTGCACAGGTCCAAACACTTGGGAATTTTTCTGAATTTTTACAGCAACGTAATTTACATCGGTTGCCATCTATATTTCTGATGCAAACCTTCGACTAGTCTATTACAGGATTCTAGTCTATGGGTAGAACTTTTTTAGATGTGCCGAGCTCCAGGTGTATGACGAAGCTTTGCCTTCTGCGTCTTCTAGATCATAGGTACCGTTTGGCCAGGCTGCGGTGACCCGGAATGGTCCTTCCCAGTTTGAACCGAATACACCTGGTGGGGCCATCAATTTCTTTTTTAACACCAAGTCTCCGACTTTGAATTTTTGGTCTCGGACCTGAGAGTTGTAATATTTTTCCGCTCTGCGCTTGTAGGTGGCGTTTTTCATTTCTGACGAAGCTCTGGTCTCTTCGATCAGATCTTTTTTCTACTGCCAAGGCTTCATCATTCTTTTCTTCATCATACCCCACCACCTTCCAAGTCTTTCTCTGGACTTCTACCGGGACTACGGCTTCAGTCCCGAAGGCTAGGGCGAACTGGGTCTCCCCAGTGCTGGCCCTGTAGGAAGTTCTATAAGACCAGAGGACCTCAGGGAGTTCGTCTGCCCAGCTCCCCTTCTTTACTTCGAGGCGGAGCTTCAAAATGTGTTTCAGGATCTTGTTCACCGCCTCGACTTGGCCGTTCGACTGGGGGTGATACGGAGTTGAGTAGTGCTTCTTGATGTTCCATGAACTGCAGAAGTCCCTCAACTTCTGTCCGTCGAACTGCCTTCCATTATCAGTGATGACCGACTGCGGGAGTCCAAACCTGCAGATCAGGTTTTTCCAAATGAAGCCGATCATCCTTTCTTGGGTTATGGTGGTGAGAGCTTCGACCTCAGCCCACTTAGTGTAGTAGTCTACTGCTACGACAGCAAACTTTACACCGCCTCTGCCAGGCGGAAATGGGCCGATCAAGTCGATACCCCATTTCGCGAAAGGCCACGGGCTGAAAACCGACTTAAGCTGGTTGGCTGGGGAGTGGATGTTAGGTGCGAAAAGTTGGCACTTTCGGCACCTTCGAGCGAAGCTGATGGCATCTTTGTGAAGAGTGGGCCAGTAGTAGCCCTGTCTGATCGTCTTATATGCCAATGCTTGCCCCCCAGCGTGACTCCCACAAATCCCTTCATGAATTTCTTCTAACACTTCGGACCCCTGCTTCCTAGTTAGGCATTTGAGTAGGGGTAGAGAGAATCCACGTTTATAGAGTTGACCGTCCAGCAGTGTATATCTGGCAACTTGCTTTACTAACCGGCTAGCTTCCCAGGTGTCCACGGGGTTGTTCCGTCTGTTAGGTATTTCTGGATTGGAGTGCACCAATCTTCACCACCTTCACTGTCCTCCTGCCCCCCGCTCGAGGTTTGATTTACTTTGTAGTCGAACGTCGAGGGTTTTTTTAGTGTGGTGATCACAACCTCCGTGAATTCGGCTTCGCCATTGCTGGTAGCTAGCCGGGCTAGGGCGTCTGCTTGTGTGTTTTCTAGCCGTGGTATCTGATTGATGTAGACCTGCGTAAACATCGAGATTAAATGTGCGGCTATCTTTTGGTAGGTCATCATCTGCTGGTCTTTTGCCTCATTTCCCCCCGGACTTGGGATATTATTAGCTGGGAATCTCCGAAAACTTGAAGATTGGTTGCCCCCACAGCTAATGATAGCCTAAGTCCTGCTATCAACGCTTCATACTCCGCCTCATTGTTGGTTGCTTGAAAGTCGAACCGAATTGCGGAGGTGAAGACTTGTTTGTCTGGGCTGATCAGGACCACGCCGGCGTCTGCTGCCATGCTAGTTGATGATCCGTCCACGTAGAGATTCCACGGAGCTATACGCCCCTTCGTCGGATCTTGTGGGAAAGTTAGCTCAACGATGAAGTCGGCCAGTGCTTGTCCCTTGATCGCTGTTCGGGGTGCGTAGGTTATACCGTATTGGCTAATCTCCAGTGACCATTTCAGTAGGCGTCCAGCAGTGTCTGGGCGCTGTAGTATTTGACGCAGTGGGAACGTTGTCAGTACCTCTACCGGATGGTCAAAGAAGTATGGCCTCAATTTTCTAACACTCATCACCAGTGCATAAGTCAGCTTCTCTGTTGGGGTGTACCGCAACTCAGCTTCATGTAAGACTTGGCTCACGTAGTACACTGGTAGGTGTGTTTTCGCTTCTTCTCGGACCAGGACGGAGCTGATGGCCACCTCCGACGCGGCTAGGTACAGATACAGCTTCTCTCCAGGTATTGGCTTCGACAGAACCTGTGTATCTGTCAGGTATGTTTTGATATCTTCGAAGGCTCGTTGGCATTCACTTGTCCAAACGAAGTAGTTTTTGAGGTGGAGCTTGTTGGCCTTGGCCGCCTCTTTGTACCTCCATTTGTTTGCCTTAATTGCCTCGAAAAATGGACGATTTCGGTCACCGGACCTGGAGATGAATCTGTTCAGGGCTGCCATGCACCCTGTCAGCCTTTGAATTTTTTGGACGGAATTGGGTATACCCATCTCGATTATGCATTGGACCTGTGTTGGGTTGACCTCAATTCCCTGCTGGCTAACTAGGTGCCCCAGGAACTTCCCAGAGTGTACGCCGAAACTGGTCTTTTTGGGGTTCAACTTCATGTTGTAGTGGCGCAGTATGTCGAAGGTCTGCTTCAGGTGGTCCAGGTGGTCCTCCTTTCTCAAACTCTTGACAACTATGTCATCCACGTACACCTCCATGGATTCGCCAATGTGTTGGTCAAACATTTTGTTCACCAATCTTTGGTAGGTAGCTCCGGCGTTGATGAGTCCGAACGTCATTCTTTCCCAGCAATACATGTTCTTGTTAGTGTAGAACGTCGTGTGTTCCTGGTCATCTGGGTGTAGAGCTATCTGGTGATAGTCCGCGGAAGCATCCATGAATGTCATCATCTCATGGCTTGCAGTGCTGTCCACCAGCTGGTCAATGTGAGGTAGTGGGAAGTTGTCATTCGGGCATGCTTTGTTCAGGTTTGTGAAGTCAATGCAGAGTCTCCACGTCCCATTGTGTTTCTTCACCAGGACGGGGTTCGCGACCCATTGCGGACACAGAGCTTCCTTGATGAGCCTGTTGTCTAACAACTTCTCCACCTCAACAGTCAGGGCCGCGTACTTGTCTGGTCCATACTTTCTTCGTTTTTGGCGTACGGGTCTCCTCGTCGAATCTATGTTAAGTCTGTGGCAAGCATGTTCCAACGGGATTCCCGTCATGTCTTCGTGAGACCAGGCAAACACGTCCAGGTTGGCCATCAAGAAGAGCTCCATCCTCGACCGGTACGGTTCAGGTAACTCAGAACCGATGAAAAGTTTTAAGTCCCTTTCCGGGTCCACCGGGAGTGCCGTCAACTCTTCCATGGGGGTTGCTTTTCTCTTTTGGCTTTTCTACCTCGGGTCGCTGATGAACTCGTCTCACTCCCCTTGTGACATCTGTTCAGGCTCGTGGCCTATGCACGGTTCGAGGTCATCGGGTTGGCTCTTAGCTTGGGCGATCTCGTCACCTGTGAACACCTCTGGTGGTCTGTCAGCTTGGGATGGTGTGGTGACTTGGGGAGTCGGGTCAACGTCCATTGGTGTGGGTTCTTGACCTCCCGCAGGTCCTCCACCTTGGGCCTCATCCGCTACCTCCATGGGAGTAGGCTGCTGTCCCTGCGCAGGTACCGACCCCTGCGTAGGTCTCAACACTTCGGTTTCTTCCAAGTCCTCCATTGGTGTCGGTTGTGTGTCTTGCACAGGTCCCATGCCTTGGTTGATTTCTGACAAATTGCCTACCTCCATCATCTCAGTTTCGACTGAGATGACGTCTAGGATGTTTGGCTCGTCTGCAGGGATCTGTACGTCCTCTTCGAGGATGTGGACTCGTGTAACAGACTTCTTGACCCGGCCATCTTTGATTTGGAGTAAACACTCTCGGGCCTTTTTCTGGTCACCTTTTATAGTTCCGGCACCTTTTGGAGTTGGGAATTTTAAACAGTAGTAGTAGGTCGAACACGCCGCTTTGAATTCATTAATAAAAGGGCGGCCAAGGAACCCGTTGTAGGAGGACTGCTGGTCGACAACTAGGAAATCTATGAGCCTAGTCAGTCTCCTTTCGGGGTCCTCAGCAGATACAAGTTGGACGCTCAACCTAACACTACCTAGGGGGACGGTTACAGCTTCTCTGAACCCCACTATCCTAGCATTGCTAGGTTCCAGATACGACTCAAAATCACCTAAGGCATCCAAGGTGGACTTGAAGAGGATGTTGGTGAATGCGCCGGTGTCCACAAGTAGCTTGTGAACTCAAACATTCATGATGTTGGCGGTTATCACCAACGAGTCATTGTGGGGCATCAGTACCCCTTCCAGGTCCACCGCGGAGAACGTCAGCTCGTCAGTAAGCTGTGAGACGGTCCTGGGGCCGGAGCTGCCCTCCTGGACTTGGTTTATGGCCCGGATTTCGGCCTTCATTTTTCTCTTGGATATGGAAGATCCCCCGTCCAGGAGACCTCCGGCAGCTCCGATCTCTTCCTCAAGGACTAAGAGTTCCCGAGTAGGCTCCATGTTTTGCTGAGGTTGGGGAGGTGCCCTCCGTCTGTGATGGGGACCAGGTTGGTCTGCTTCCTCCTCCTCGTCATCGGAGGTAGCCCTCCTCTCGAACCTCGGTCTCTTAGCTGGGGCCTTCTTCACGAACTCAGCCAATTTCCCCTCCTCGTAAAATTTCCAGAGTTGCTTGAGGAGGTCTCGGCACTCGCTGGTGAAGTGGCCGATGGCCTGATGGTAGGCACATAATTTGTTGGGATTGAGCTTCGTGCGGTCCTGGCGGATTCGCCTCGGCTCTTCCAGCATGGCCTTGCCTTTGACGGCAGTGAAGACGTGGTCAACGGAGACAGTGAGGACCTGATTAAGCTTTTCTTTGAGCTCGTCTCCCTCGCCAAAGGCCTTCAAGTTCCGGGGAGCTTTGTAGGTGCCCCCGAACTTCTTCCCGTAGGGCTTCCTTTTCTCGTGGGCACCAACTTCTTTCAGTAGTGCCTCCTGCATAGCCACAAACACCCCCGCCTTGTGGCGGAATTCGCTATAAGTGTTGGGACATGAGAGGTGCATCTCCTTCCAGAGGTCGGTGCCCCTCCTGAGTTCGGCCATCGCTGCGATGACCTTGGTGTCTTCACTCACCGGCTCGCCTTCCAGTAGAATTTTGTCGAACCTTTCCAGGTACTGCTGGTCGGTCTCGCTCTCGCCTTGGTGGATGTTGGCGAGTCGGTGTTTTTGGGTAAGGTAGGACCCGAACCCAGAGAAGTGGGCCAAGAACTCCCGTGAGAGTTGGCCAAATGAGCAGATTGACCCCGGGGCGAGTGAAGAGAACCATTGGTGAGCTCGATCCCTTAGGGTCAGCGGGAAGTTCCGGCACTGGGTGGAGTCGGTGGCACCGACTGAAATGATGAAGTCCGCGTACTTGGCCAGGTGGACTTTCGGGTCCGATTCGCCTTCGTATGCGGACATCACTGGGAATTGAATTTTCTTCTGGACCGGTGCGCGGAGGATGGCAGGTGCCAATGGAGAGGTGGGGAGAGCCGTGGCGTCAGGTCCGCCAGACTTGGCTGCTACTTGTGCTTGTAGCATTTCAACAGCCTTTTTCAGTGAGGCCAGCTCGTCATCTCGGGTCACCTCCGGCGGAGGGTGCTCAAAGGTCGTGCATTTCGCGGACGCACGTCCCCGAGGTGCCTCACTCTGGGGTGACCTCTCAGTGATGGGCTGGAATTGGCATCCGCCGTGGGGGCCCAGTCGGTCAGTGGCGGGTCTCCTTAACCTTTCGTGGGCTGATCTGCGTGGCTGCTGATCGGAGTCCCCGTGGGATGTAGCTGGGGCCGCCGTACGCTCATTCTCTTCGTATCTTGGGCCCAGGCGGCCTTGGAGGACTTCCCTCCTTTGTGATTGGTGGGTGCCAGATGCCCCGGTGTATGCCGACTCCCTTCCCGTGTAGGGAGCAGGACCCTCCTCCACCATTTTGGTCTTACCAGTCCTCTCCCTACGCTGGCGGGCTTGTGCCGAACTCGCCTCCTGTTCAGTGGGGAGTACGTTGTAGTCCCCTCTGGTCTGGGTGCCTTGAGTGGGCCTGGTCTGCTCTCGGGCTTCGGCATCTGGAACTCGTCGGGGTACCAGGGCGAGTTCGTCCTGCTGTCGTTGCTGCAACCTCTGTAGGGTCGCGATGGTACGTTGGAGCTCGTCAGGATTGCTGACCAGGTCCCTCAGAGCGGGGGCCAAGTCTTCCTGGGTCACCGCAACTCGCGGAGGTCGCGGAGCTGCGGTGCTCTTCTGGGGAGGTGGTTGTGATGTCTCCACCACCTGGCGTGAGGTCTCCACCTCGGCCTGGTTTTGATCACCCCCTTTAGACCTTCCCGCAGCTGCGGAGGCCTGTCCCTTGGCGGCTCGAGTGTTAGCCATTTTTGGGTTTCGGAGGGGGTAGCTTGCTGAAGGTCGTCGGAGTTGAGGGAGGTCGCTGGAGTGGTGGAGGTCGCCGGTGTGGTGGTCGTCCAGCTTAGGTGGAGCTGTGCAAGTTTTCGTCTAACCTCGCGTGTGACGAATTATCCAAAATTCGGTTTATCCGTGAGCACGCGCGCGTTTGAAAACTTGTTCCGGGCAGATTTCGTGAAATCCGAAAACTCGGGTTTTTGTCCGAAAATCTGGGTTCTTCGTTCAAGGGATGAAGGTGTATGTGTATCTTCAAGTGTTCTTGAGTTTTATCAAGAACACCTTCAAATCTTCAAATCTTCAAGCAAACTCTAATGTTTCGTTCTTGAGATTTTTAATTTTTCAGGTTCGAGGCACCGACCCTCCTTCTAGCGCCAAATTGTTGATAGAATTTACTGATTGTGTTTGTTTATGTGGCTTTACAATGAATTAATTCTACCAAACAATAATCTTATGATTCTTGGGCTCTTGAATAGAATATGAGGAGGGAGAGTTGAGAGTTTAGAGAGAGAAATATTGCAATAGGAATTGTATTGATTTTCAGAAATTGTGTGAATAGTACAAGAGAGGTCTTATTTATAGGTGTGTGAGTGTGAGACGGCACCTTACGAGCCTACGTGGCTTCCGGTGTTGACGAGGGTTCCTTACCCTCGTCTCGATCTCTCACACTGTTTCCCCTATCACGCCTCGTCCTACTACTATGCCTTAGACTAGATGGGCCTCATTAAAAACCTCGCCGTAAACCACCCTTGTGGATAAACCGGACGGAGGGAAAAAGAGCGCGTCATCGGGGTCCTATTGACTAACAGGTGAGCTCATGGGCGAGCTCACAGGCGAGCTTCGGTGGGTCGGGCGAGCTCTAGGGCGAGCTCCCGAGCCTTGACCAGATTCCAGAGTATCGCGCAGTGATGATTCCACAGACAGGCGAGCTCTGGACCTTCTCCAGCTCGGATGTGCTCTGGAGACCTGGCAAACCTTGGGGATTATCTCTGAAACCGACGTATTAGTTCGCCATATCAACATCATCTTCTCTAGCATAGGAAAGCTTTATGAGTTTGATATCAATAGCCAATAGGTAATATATTTTTCTGGTATACATATATGAGTTTGGATGTATATGTGTTTACACATATTTGATAGGATTTGGTTTTTGTATTTTTTATATATACATTTATATATGTGTGTAAAAATATATATGCTTAGTTAGTGCTTGTTCTGGAATGAGATACTTGGAGATTCATGCAATATATATGCTTAGTTAGTGCTTGTTTTGGAATGAGATACTTGGAGATTCATGCTTGTTCAGTTAGAATTTTGGAGATGAAAATCAATGAAGCGAAATACAGACTAAATGAATACTAATCTTATGGGTTTCATAATAGAAGGCTTCATAAAAAATCTTGGATTCTTATGATATTTAAGTATTGTACAACTCTATTTACATTTGCTTGAGATGTGCTTTTTTTTTAGTCGTATAGCACATCACTTTACTCGTAATCTGTACCTATTATTTCACTGAAATTTTATTATCAACCAGAGAAATTATCATTTTCAATGTGCCAAAGGGATATAATGTTGTTTACATAAGACTGACGAGAAAGGTTTGTTTTTCTGGTTACTTGCCGGAACCTCCATTGCAGGATTTGTTTATCTGATTTTAGTCATCACATGCCCTGTTTGAGAGGATGCTCAATTGATTTTACTTTTGATTGAATAGAATGTTAGATCAAGACTCGAGTGTTCTTTTACAGTGCCTTTCATCGTACTCAGAAAACTTGGTAGGAAATTTTAGCTCACCTCATTTCATTAGAGGGAAATCGTTTAGTTGTTATTGAAATTGCATAGGAGCAGTGAAATTGCTATACAAGTATTTAGATTGTTCTGGATTTTTTGTATTCAATCAGAGGCATTATTTCAAACTCAAGGTAGGCTCCACTGATTTTGACTTGGGAGTGGAGACGGGACGAATTGTCATGCAGGCTTCGCCATGACGAGGCAACCCAGTTAGTTCGTGTGAAAGTTCGGTTGCCTCATCATGGCGAAGCCTGCATGACCATTCGTCCCGTCTCCACTCCCAAATCAAAATCATAATTTTTGATAAGTTAAAGGACAAAAATAAAAATTCAAAATTTAAAAGGACGAAAATCAAAGTCAACAAAATTTATAAGGCAAAAATGTGTATTTTCCATGTTTTGTTTAGTGAACTGACATTTATTAAATGTAAGTTGTTGATTTGTAAAGAAATAAAGCAGCAGCCAAATCTATTTCTAGTCTAGGGTAAAGGCATTAGGCCGCCCCTTACCTAAAATGTTGAAGTCATAAGTTTGAATAATATCATAGTCGCTCATTTATGAAATTTATTTATAACATAAAATTTGTATTATATATATATATTATAATATTTTATATTGTAATTTTAATTTATAAATTTAATAATTGCAAATGCATATGATAATATTAATTTTCATATTATGAATAGATTTTGCAAAAGAGTTTATGACATTTGGCATATATATGGTGTGTAAGTAAAATAATAAAATAAAATATGAAATATAAAATTAGAACGGACATCCATTGATAACTAAAAAAATTAAGATAATGTCTCGTATATATTAAATCAATTATAGATTTCAATTACATTTTTAAATAGTATATTAATTATTTTTGTTGAAATAATTATAGTTGTCCACATTGAACACTTATAATTATTTAGTGGAAACAACTAATATTATTTAAAGATTACACTTAAATTACAAGATATATCTCATGCACACAAAAAAAATTACTAAAAAAATTAATATTACATGGATTTTGTGCTTTAAGATAAGAGTTAGATAAATTGTGATACAAATTAACTTTAATATTTCATCTATTTATTCATCAATTTGATTAAAAGTTTTAATTTTGATAGATTAATAAATTTTAATTCTGTCACAAGTACTAGTTAAAACAAGTATTCTCACTTCAAAAATGGCTAAATTGTAGTGCTAGTTATACAGATATGGTACATTCAAATTCACTTTTGAGTATCATTTAATTTTGGTCTTTAATTAAATGAAGCTTGAGAAAACGGGTAGACCTACAAGTTAATAGTACATTTTGTGCTTCATAATAGTACTACTACGACCAACACATAAATTAAGAAATAATAAAGTGAAAATAATTCTAAGCAATAGTCTGATGAATGACTGTCTAGATTCAATGAACATATAGTCTAAATTTTGTTGATTATTTTTTTCCTTAATTGAAACCTATTATGATTTCTTATTCCAATCACAAATTTTTACATGGTTATTAAAAAAAAAAAACTAAATCTACAAGAAAAATTGGAAGCATAAAATATATTTTCATCAATTTACTAAGGGATACTTGTTTCAAAATTTTAAATTGTAATGAGAATAAAATTTTATATTCCTTCTTTATTTTTACATATGTTGAATGAGAGTTTGTGTTCATTGTTGTTACATAATTAATATTGTACTCAAATTTTGAAATAAGTTGACAAAAAAGAAAGTTATTGATTATAGTACGGAGGATTGATTGAGGATGATAATTATAAGATGAGTAATCAAATGCGGGTAATGACTATCTTATTTAGGAGGAAAATCAATGTTGCATACTTCATTTATTCTCATTATCTATTATAATTACTATATATGTATCCCCACTTTTATTACCATTAAAGAATTTTCATATCAAGTCCCCCTAAGTATTTTTAAAAAAAAAAATTCGTTGATATGACAAATAATTAATCAAATGAAAAACGAATCTCACTAGAAATAAATCAAATCCGGAAAAAGATTTAAATAATTAAAAATCTTTCCACATATGAAACCACTGAGCATATATTTGTCTGGTCTTTAACCAAATTTGATAAATTTTATGGCCAAAGGTAATTAATATGTTAATTTGTATTATTATCTGTTCATGAGCCTTCATATAAAGTAACAATTAATTAAAAAAATATCAAATCATGATATATAATCTATATCGATAGTATTCCCATAATTTCTTATGGTCAAAAGAGAAAATAATTTAACCTTAAAATGGTAGAATATCATCAAATCGTGATATTTTGTAGAGATAACATTCTACGTTTTTAAATGCCAAAAAGGAAACGGAGAAAACAATTAAACCTCACTTCAACTAAATTAACTTATGAGTAAAACCGTCCAGGTTCAATGGATATTGGCTCCTGTTTTTTCAACTATTAATGCACATTTTTCATGTCTGGAATTTATTTAATATCAAGAAAATTAAGCATGGAAATCAATTGCATGAATCATAAAAGATTTAAGTAATAATATAAAAACGAAATCCAGATTTGGTTAAAAATAACAAATATTTAAAAAAAATTAATTATAAATTGATTGTGTGTATAAAAAATATTTTTTTATGCAAAAAAATAAATAAATTATGTGACTATACAAATATTTTGAACTAATTTTATGGCAACTGTTTTAAACCAATATGGAAATATCCAATATTTTTATAGATATTTTTATCATATCTTTAAAAATTGTAAGAATATCAGGGAATATCAGGCTCATGTAATAAGTATATGAGATTTTAATGCAATATTTTTCACTTTCAATATCATAATTTTAATGGCATAATTTATGAGTTTTTATGGCAATAAATAATTTTAAATCTTAAGTTAACACAAAACTTTTCTATGTTTTAATTAATATATAAAATTTCCTTGTCCCCATCCAATTAAAAAGATTTTTTTGCTTTAAAAATATATTTCTTATTAAGATTTTATCACTTTTTGAAAGTGATAATTTTTTTGTTAATAAATAATATATCTGATATAAATTTTTTTATTCAGTAACATTTTTATATAAAATATACTATTTTATTGGGTTCAAATTATTTTCAAATAAAATACTACCTCCGTTCCACAAAAATTTGCACACTCCCAAAATAGAAATATTCATTTAAATCTCCACCTTTAAAATATTTACCTCACAATCTTCATCATACACATTTTACTCATTACACTTTTTCTTAAAACCCGTGCCCCCAAAAGCACCGCAAACTTTTGGGGGACGGAGGTAGTACTAATGGAGACATTTGAAAAAATTGAAAAAATGTGCAAAATGAATTTTTTTTGAAAGATAATTAATCTTAAACGCAACAACTTTTAGAGTCGAAGAGAATACTTGTTAAAAATATATACAAAAGTCCCTCATATTTTAAATTACAAAATAATATTGAAAAATCACATATGTTATTATTAAAAAAATTATTTTTGATAATGTAATTTTTTCAGTAATAATACTTATAATTTTTTGTAATAGACGGTGTAAATTTTTAAAAGTACATGTAAATTAGATAGTGCACCTGTGCACAACACAAGAGACTTACTCAATATTTTATATATTAATATAATACTAGTCTATCTATCATTTCATGAGAACCAGTAATTAATTACAAAAGAAAAATAATATAAAATATATTTTCTCTGTTGATTAAATTTATTTAATTTTTTTTAAGTTCATTCATAAAAATATATGCACTTTTCTTTATAGAATTTTATTATCACTCTTGTAATTAATTATTTTATAATTAAATAAATTTAATAATACGTACTTTTTTTTAAAAATTTTTGTTCAGCTGCACAAATTTAGGGGACTGATGGATTATTTATGAAGTAATAAGTTTTGGGAAAAAAAAGTACTACTTATGTTGCATTAATGAATTCCGTAACGCCAACAGAAGGTTGTCCAACTATAAATAAACCACTCATTTCCACATCACCTCCGCTCCGTCCCCATTCAACAAACATACATAGAGCCAAATCAACTCTTTTGCAGAAGAGGAAGAGGGGAGAGAGAAGAGAAGAGAAGAGAAGAGAGAGAAGATTTTGTTTGAATCTCTCTCTCGAGTTTTGCAGAAATCCCCTTTTCAGGTCCTGCATTGCATTAAAGCTCTGGACATTTTCAATTTGGGAGTACATTTCTTCGATAAGCCAAGGGGATTAATCCATACGCTGCTTTTGATTTCATCGCACAGAAAAACAAGATGGTGTTCTGGATTTTTGGCTATGGTTCGTTGGTGTGGAACCCTGGATTCGAATATGATGACAGAGTGATCGGCTTCGTCAAGAATTATAGGCGCGTATTTGATCTCGGTATGTTTCTCGATTTATTTGTGCATCAATTTCCGATTGTTTACATCTGGATCATGGAAATTATTTTGATTTTGGTGATTTGGATTAGGCCATTTTCAGTATCCTGTTAATTATTGTCATGCTTGCAATTGCCTGCTCAGAGAGCAATTAAAGCAAATTTTGGAGTAAAAAGTACCCAGAAACCTTAATGCATTTAGTTAAATTGTTGGAAGTATCTTATTTTGGTGGATTTGGAGCTTTGAGATGATTAATTGTGTCTCACATTTGTTTACTTTTTTTACTTGTTTCAGCTTGCATTGATCATCAAGGAACCCCTGAGCATCCTGCAAGAACCTGCACCTTGGAAGAGGTGGAAGGAGCAGTCTGCGTAAGTTAATTTCTTTATTTTCCGGTAGAGAGAGAGAGAGAGAGAGAGAGAGATTCTTTCAAGTTTGGTGGAAATGGTGTTGCTCAATTTAAACTTTTCTCCCTTTGTCTTTAAACATCTTGTGTACCCCTTTTCCTTTCAAAGTTTTGCTCTAAATGTATTTTTGCTTCATTGGGAGCTTTTTCTTACTTATTATACATTCTATTTTATCGACTTACGATTTTTGGATAAGGACAGCAAACAGTGTGGATTAAAAAAAATTAAAAGTTGAGATGTATAGCAAAATCTCCAGTTGTTTGGTCCTTTATCTTCAAAGTTAATGCGAACTCTCTGTGTTGATCTTTGCTGAATTTCGTATTGGTCGTTTAATTTAGTGGGGAGCTGCCTACTGCGTCCGCGGAGGGCCAGAGAAAGAAAAGGCATCAATGGCTGTAAGCATACTGTCATTTTCCATTTGATTAAGACATGCTTGCCTCTCTTTTGTAGTTGACTTGTTTTAGAAAGTCAAAACATAGAGAAAGAAGGCATCAATGGCTGTAAGAATACTGTCATTTTCCATTTGGTTAACACATGCTTGCCTCACTTTTGTAGTTGACTTGTTTTAGATAGTCAAAATGTTTTTCCCACACTTGATTTTTTGATGTATTTTCAGTATCTGGAACGAAGAGAGTGTGAGTATGACCAGAAAACTTTGGTAGACTTTTACAAAGTGAGTTGTTTTTTCCATCTCTTATGCACATTTTTGCCTTTTCAACTCTTACTGATGATATGTTTGCTTCTTATTATCCAGGAAGGTGAATCCGAGGAGCCATTAGTAACCGGAGTTATTGTGTAAGTATTTGTGTATGGTTGTAAGGAAGTCGAGCTTAGTAGAATGCAGACATATTTGATAATCAAGCATAATAAAAATTGGTCGAACTCGAGTATCCAACTGGCCTGGTTGATTTTAAGTCCTGTTTTACGATCATAGATCAGGGACGATAGTTATTCGTTTTGGTGCAGCATCAGAACCAATAAATTGGTCGTTTCGAATTGCAGATTCACATCTACTCCAGATAAACTATCAAATAAGTACTACTTAGGGCCTGCTCCATTGGAGGACATGGCTAAGCAAATTGCAACAGCATTAGGGCCCAATGGGAAAAACAAGGACTACCTCTTCAAACTGGAAAAGGCCATGTTTGATATCGGTAAACAATCTTAGACTCTTTTCCATACAAATCTTCACTCACTGAGATGTAACCGGAGTTATTGTTACACCCGAGCAGGTCATGAAGACGAGTACGTGATTGAGCTGGCGAACGAAGTGAGGAAGGTGCTCGGATCAGTTGGCCTTGTTTTGAAGGATGTCCCTCTACAGTCGAGGCTATCGCCCCTCCAATTGGCGCCGTTACCCGAAGCCATTGCCATGGATTCATGAAATCTGCTACGGTGATTTTGTTGAGTCTTGCAAAACAGATTAGTGTAGAAAAACGGAAGAGGCTGCGGCATATATCTTTGTGGGATTCCGAATAACACATGATAGAATAATGAAATGAAATTAAGGAAATCATTCTCCTTCTCTTGCATACGCTCTATTAAGCTCAACAAGGATGTAAAATATAATTAAAGTACAAGTGATGTGATTGAGAAAAGTGAAAAAATAATGTGAATAATGTAAAAAATGATGAAAATAATATAAAAAAAATGAATAGTAGTTTCCAAAAAAATAAAAAAATCAAATGAGAAATTATAGTGGAACAGATGAAAATGACCAAATGAGAAACATACAGTGAGACGGGAGGAGTACTTTTAATTTTTGAGCAACACTTGTGTACAAATTTCTACCGTAGAAATATCCATTTTTGAAAAATTCGCGGATCTAAACCGGGTCGGGTCAGATTTGAACATTTTTTTTCCAAAATTCGCGCAAATTATAGTTCCAGGTTTTTTCGCTCCCAGGTATGTTACAATTTGGACAAAGGCGTGTTACAATTAGACAAAATCTGTGTTACTAATTCTTAAAAAAATATTTTTTTGTACTTTTCAAGTAACTATAAAGAAAATATGTATTTCTGCAAGTATAAATATGTGTTACTTAATTTATTTTTTATTCTCTTTGTTGATTTATGTTAATAATATGTTTTTTCGCTCCCAGGTATGTTACAATTTTGGCAAAGGCGTGTTACAATTAGGCAAAATCCGTGTTACTAATTCTTAAAAAATTAATTTTTTATACTTTTCAAGTAACTATAAAGAAAATATGTATTTCTGCAAGTATAAATATGTGTTACTTAATTTATTTTTTATTCTCTTTGTTGATTTATGTTAATAATATGTTATTCATGTACTTAATACATCATTTAATACCTTATATATGTTATATAAAATATAATATATATTTTTATAAGGATAAATAAATGTTTGTGCATACAGTAACACACATTTGATCTTGCAGTAACACACATTTACTCTAATTGTAACATACATTTACAGTAACACACATTTACTCTAATTATAACACACATTTACTCTAGATGTAACACACATTTGCAGTAACACAAATTTACTCCAAGTGTAACATAAATTTACAGTAATGCATATTTACTCTAATTGTAACACATATTTGTTCTTCAATTTGTGTTATTATATGAGCTTATATGTGTTACTATAGGATAAAATGTATTTTTATTAAGAATAAATATGTGTTACAGATACAATGTAACACATGTAACAACATTTACTTCTACAAAAATAAATGAATATGTGTAGAAAACAATATTTAATCTGGTTGTAACATACGTTTTGCCTTAAAGTAACATGCATTTGCCCCAATTGTAACATATCTGGGAGCGAAAATCACAAGCTAAGCGAACTTTGGAAAAAAATACTCAAATTCGACCCGACCCGGTTTAGACCCGCGAATTTTAAAAAATGAATATTTCTACGGATCCTAGAATCGTAGAAATTTGTTTATAAGTGTTTGTATTAATTTTTTTCTCACAATGTTCACATATTTACATAAAATATCATTACTTCTTATACTTAGTCTAAATTAATTTTATTACTTTAATAATATGATTTTACACATCACCTTTAATATCTATTAATTATACAGGAAAGTATGTGAATTCGGGTGACAAGAGTGGTTTGGGACAAAGGGAATAATATTTTAAAATGAGTGTTTCTCTTGTGCACAAGGGTGCATAGTGTGCACCCTTAATTTTTACTATTTCCAATTTAATTTTATTTTTGCCAATCAAGCTTACTTGTCGCAACTCCAATTTTATTTTTGTCAATCCAATACTAATGTACTATATTTTATCTGAACGTGTCTGAATTACAATTTACAATAAACTTACTCAGTAAAAGTGTGATATATTTACCTATAAATAGGCACACATGTAGCGTCTTGATTTGCATAAATATTTATATTACTGCATCAAATAAAATTATGACAACCACAAAAAAAATAAAAATAAAAGGGGAGGATGAGACAAGGAAAGAAGATGGAGGTGGAGGGCATGGGTACGAGTTTGGAATTTTTTTAAGAAATAATTTTTCACTAATATATTTTAGAAAAATATTTATTTTAATCCTTTAAATTTGGTAATTTTTTATTTCAAAATATTATACTAGCATGAATTGTAAATAGTGTTTGCAATCACTACAAGAAAATATACTTTTTCTTGGGATATTATAAATTATTC